>WAAF01019540.1:0-84799 GCA_013400475.1 Tricholaema leucomelas
AACAGAAGGGCAGAACAAAGGTGAGGAAAGAAAGAAGTGGGGGACAAGGGATAGAAAAAAGGTGGAGAGAAGGAAATAAAGAATAGAAAAGGCAAAGGGTCTAGAGAGTGTTTGAGAATGAGTCTTCATGTGCATTGGAGCCCCCTACCTAGAACTCCTACCTGCATTGGCCTGAACCTCTATCTCACGTCATGGCTGCCAGGTTACTTGCACCTCCACTCCATCAAGGGACAGGAAAGCTCCATGAGGACTGGCCCTTGTCTGTAGCAGATGGAGGGCTGCTCACATAACAAGAAAAAGCAATGATTTATTTATTTGTTCATTTCATTTTTACATGCATCATTAAACACAGGATTGTGACTAAGCTGCTATAATTATTTTAGGATTTATTTTTTTCCATCACACAGGCTTATTCCATACAGTTTAAAGATCAGAGGGTATAAATTTATATGAGCGTGTATTTTTCATCATCAATAACTGATATTATCACATCCACATTTCCCCTTTCTCAATATGCTAAATCTGAAGCACTGCAATCAGTTTACCCACAAATTTGCAAATTCCCGTAGGAGTCTCAGTTCCAACAGCAATACAGAAGCAATACTTCTTGTTCGTTAATACTGTCCAAAGTGAAAGACAGGAGCACTGATGGGTTTGGGGCTTTTTATTTCCTGAAGTTAATTCATGCAGCTTTAGTTCTGAATCTAATGTTAATCAGTTAATAAAGTGAATTCTTTTTGACAGCTCCTTAAAATTTTCAAGAATGTTCCTCCAGAATGAAACCATGTTGCTCTCACAAAGTGAACTCTATCTGACAGCTTGCTGACTTTCTGTCAAGGAACATACACTCATTTCTGGAGAACTGAAGTTTGAAAACAGCAACAACAAAAAAATTGTACATACCCCACACGAGCACAAGATGCTGAATTTGCATACGTACAGAGATGTGGAATTTGGGTGTACTTCTGCACGAATTCCCAAACATTTGAGCGACTCTGTATAAAACATTAGACAATTTTCAACCTCTATCTTAATAAATGCTATTTACCTTGCCTCACAAAATATCTAAAATTAATTGTGTTGGACTAGATGCACAACAATCATAGTGTGGATGTGTTACTTTACAGTGAGGATCTGAGCTGCAGAGACAGCTAATGAGCACAAGAGCCACAGCACCTCCTGGTTCTCCTTCCAGGCTATACACCCCTAAGTCTGGTTGCTACCCGACAATACAGCCTACCCAAATGCCTGCTCTCCTGTTTTCATTTCACCTGCAATGAATACATTTTATTTGAAACCGGTTAACACCGATATGCCAATTAGTTATGGCAGTGAAACTATGCAGTAGCAAAAGTTTCAGAAGAATCACGGAATGACTTACACTGGAAGGGACCTTAGAGATCACCTGATCCAAACTTTCCACCACGGGCAGGGATGTCTCAGACGTGCCTGATCAACAACCCACAAACATAAAATTATGCAATGACTCCAAGGCACCACAGAGAAAGGAGAAAAGCAGATTTTTTTTTTTTTTTTGAGCAATGTGCCAACTCCTTCCATTTCATTCCACTACTACAATAAAAAGGTGAACTGGCCTGCAGTGAGAAATGTGACTGTGCTTTCAGTTGACCCGAGCTCCTGCCTTCCCTGCCAATCATAACTCTATTTTCACTTATTATCTTCACTGGTGGTGCTGCAAGCCTGAGGCTTGCTATGGAAACATTCTAGATCATTATTCCTCCACTAGATGCTACGTTTGACCATCCATCAACCCCTCAGTTCGTTTGTTCAGAAGTTATTAACATTTTCACTTACCCGAGACAGTAGTTGCTGCTCCATTTTAATAAGCACTGTTATTCAGGCTGCTATAAATACCAATAATGACAGTAGCAAACAATCTATTTGCATTTCCATTTGAATGCTACCCTCAGACAAAACTGATAGTTCTTAGCAATATTCAGTAACAGATGATAGTTGATAGTTTTTCTCTCCATGTCAGGAAGATTATTAAATTCTTTCAGTAAAAGATTATGAGCCTCCTTCCCTATATCTGTCTGAAGGTTGGTCCTTTATCTGATGTAAGTCAAATATTTTCAGTTTAGGATTTTCACCCTCGCTTGAAATATCACACAAAAGAGCTTTTACCTTGCCTTTTTGTACTCAGGAAAAGCACTGCCTATAGCAAAAAAGTCAGTCTCCTTGAAGCATACCTTTAACATTGTGTGTCCTCAGTGTACAGTGGTTCCTCTTCTAGGTGCTGCATCTTATTATAGTTCAATTTGTAACCACTTTTTCTTGATAAGTGTCATGGTAGGCCTAAACAGGTCAAAATAGGCTTATACATCTCCTGGCTTGCCCAGACATGTTCTTCTGCTCTCCCTCTATTTTGGGGAGAAGCAACTGCAGGAAAGAGGACAAAGAATGATGGCGCCATTGAGTCTAAGAACCCAGGCTTGCACAGAGTTGTTTAGCTCTTGTTTACTTCCTGTGGTAAATGAGATGCATACACTTGGCTTGTGCCTGCTTCATGCAAGGCCTGTGTTTTTCCCAAATTTGGGTAAAGCAAGCCTATGGTTTCACCTAATAAGGTCAAGCTCAGTTAATTATCATTCTGATTGGCTATTCTGTGTCCAAAGGCACATTAGTCTCAGGCTGTATTGATAAAAAGAGATGAGCAGGCAACACAACGTGCTCTGCCGTTGTATTTGTGCTTGTTTGCCTGCTGCCATTGCTCTCTGCTTCTGGCACTGCCATTGCTCTCTGCTTCTGGCAGTGTTCTGCCTTATTGCATCCTGTACTGCCTGGAAAGTGCCTGCCTTGAGTTTACCAGGAGTGGGCACCATATGCCTCCCTGAGATAGGCCTGCACAGCCAGCGTGACAATATGCTAAGAATGCACATCACAGGACATCCTACCTACACCTGAAAGTCTGCCAAGATGGGAAGTCCTGGAAGGGAAACACAGATCATCCAGAGAAATCAGGATAAGGTCTGCCTCTTTTCCTCAGCACCCTGCGAAGTCTGGGAAGAATCAGAAGCCTCAGTGGCTGACAAGACATCAACAGAATTTCCTGAAAGCATTTTGGGTGCTGTCTGAAGCTGTAGCTAGCCCTGCAAGTCTGGGGCTAATTTTTGTAAGTGTTCAAAGCCTCTCTCTAAGAAATCCTGTAACTTGGTTCTATTGTGCCTTTCTGCCTAGGCAGCAGAAAGGAGCCTCTCAAGTCCCCTGGTGAGAAAGAGGTATAACTGAAACTAAGAATCTCTTTCCAGTAGGTTTGCATTTGCTAGTTAGTTCTTAAAGTGTTCTAGTTTTGCCTGTTCCCTGTGTGTCTAAGTATCCAAACCATGTGGTTCAAACCTTGCAAATAAGTTTTCTGGTGAGGTTTAATGTTAATAAACAAGTTTTCATAATTATTAACAATCTTCACTTGGAGAGCAAAATTAATATAGATTATTAATTTTGCATAATTCATAAAAGTAAATTGACTGAGTCATCTTAGGTGGTTCTTAGCAAGGTTCCCAAACTCTGTTCCAGTCTATGGATCACTTTACTCTTCTTTGAATCATTTCCAATCTTTACCTTTTTTAAAACAGGCTTCAAAAGTAGGCAGAGCATTCTGACTGCAATCTCAGAAACAGCATGGGGGGGGGAAAGGTTTAAAAAACAAAAAGAATCCTATGTATCACAGCTCTACATTTTTCAGACAGTGCCCCAAAATTTAAAGTATTTCTAACGGAAATGAGGTAACGGCTGGGTATAAGCAGTGGTCCTGCAGTTATTCTGCAAGACACAATGAAGAGGCTTACAAATCTTGACATTCTACACTTTTCTATGTGTCATTTTGCCTGGTATTTCTACTAAGTTCAGCACACACCCAGATAGACTAGAATAGAATAGAATAGAATAGAATAGAATCAACCAGGTTGGAAGAGACCTCCAAGATCATCCTGTCCAACCTAGCACCCAGCCCTATCCAGTCAACCAGACCATGGCACTAAGTGCCTCATCCAGGCTTTTCTTGAACACCTCCAGGGACGGTGACTCCACCACCTCCCTGGGCAGCCCATTCCAATGCCAATCACTCTCTCTATGAAGAACTTCCTCCTAACATCCAGCCTATACTTGCCCCAGCACAACTTGAGACTATGTCTCCTTGTTCTGTTGCTGGTTGTCTGGGAGAAGAGATGCTTGAAGTACAGAGTATCCTTCCATTCTGCAAATATGCCAGTATCAAGATCTTCCTAAATTTTGCACACAAATAACCTCTCCTGGTGAGGTTTGGTTGATTTTCATTCTCTGCAAGGAGCTTTCAAATTCATAGAATCATAGAATTCTTTCCAGTCCATCCATCCACACCTTGAGTGCTGTGTCCAGTTCTGGGCTCCTCAATTCAAGAGAGATGCTGAGATACTGGAACGTGCCCAGAAGAGGGCGCAAAGCTGGTGAGGGGCCTGGAGCACAGCCCTGTGAGCAGAGGCTGTGGGAGTTGGGGGTTGTTTAGTATGGAGAAGAGAAGCCTCAGGGGTGACCTCATTGCTGTCTACAACTACCTGAAGGGAGTCTGTAGCCAGGTGGGGGTCGGTCTCTTCTCCCAGGCAACCAGCAACAGAACAAGGGGACACAGTCTCAAGTTGTGCCAGGGGAGGTCTAGGATGGATGTTGGAGGAAGTTCTTCCCAGAGAGAGTGATTTGCCATTGGAATGGGCTGCCCAGGGAGGTGGTGGAGTCACCATCCCTGGAGGTGTTCAAAAAAAGCCTGGATGGGGCACTTAGTGCCATGGTCTAGTTGATTGGACAGGTCCGGGTGCTAGGTTGGACTGGATGATCTTGGAGGTTTCTTCCAATCTGGTTAATTCTATGATTCTCTGATTCCATCGAAGACCACCATGGTCATTAAACCATGTCCCAAAATGCCACATCCACATGTTTCTCAAACACCTCTTATTCCAATGCCTGACCACTCATTCAGTAAAGAATATTTTCCTAAAGACAAATCTAAACCTCTTCTGGCAGAATTTCAGGACATTTCTTGTCCTATCACCTGATACCAGGCACCACCTTCTATTCTGTGTCTCTGTAAGCAGACAATTTATGGTTTTGGTTGGCTTTACTGTAAAATTTGAAAGTGAAATATATTCCTGTAATAAGGCTAAAAGTCTGGGAAGGAAATCAGTTACTTCAGAATGCAAAGGGAGTTTTACCTTTTTTTAATAGCATTATGGTGATGGCAGTCTCTTAGTAGTCTTCTTTTCTAGGACCTTCTGGAGTTTGGAATTATTTTCTCACACAATCAGTTATAAAATGACAATCTTGACCTATAATAAGATTTTAACTATCCCTAAAGCAAGTCATCTTAATTCCTGGAGATTTGCTTTAGTCATCTGGAAACGCAGCACAGCAAAACCATCGCCAATATTTCTTCACATTACTGGGTTAAAAAAAAGAAGGCAACAACAAAACAAAAGGTAGGGTTGTCTGGGGTTAGGTTGTGGGGTTGGTTTGTTGTGGGGTTGTTTTTTTTTCCCTGTTTGGTTGGTTTATTTTTTTAGATTCCAGTTTCTCTAGAACAACATTACCTGAAGCCCTGACTTTTACATTTATCCAGTTTCTACATCTTTGTGGTGTATTTAAATTCTCTTCAAGAGAAGTTGGAAATAAGCCTGGACATAACACCATTTTGATTCTCTTACCATACAGCTAACTGCTCCTTAATGTCACTTCTGAAACACAAATGCTTTAAAAATGAAATCAGCTTACATAAAAGATGTCAAGCAGTCAGTGCTGAAGGAAACACTCTGGCCTCATAAGACTAAAAAATGCTATTCTTTTGAAACAATTCTCTTAACCTCTGTGGGGTATTTGGTCAGGTAAGACATTTATTTCTCTTTGAATTGGCAAATGCAGTCACCCAGATAATTAAGTAGCTGAAAAATATTGATCTGTTAGGCATAATGTGGTCAATGTCAGAAATGTTTACCAGAGTAACGTCAACATTAATACATTCTATCCCCTTGTAAAATTATTTGGTTAGGTCTTCAGATCAAAAGTCTTTCCAATAACATGCCAAGATTCAACACTAGTTCCTTCTGTTTGTGCAGAGTGAGGCAATTTTAAAACATTTAATCTCATTATCTTCTTCAAGCCTTTAAAGATCCTTTTGTGATATACTCAGAATTAATATCTGCAATATCTATCACGATCTCTTTGGTCGTGAAACTCACAAGAAGTTTTCAAATTCTGTACTAAGATTAATCAAGAGTCTGTGGCCACAATGAACACTTAGAGCCTCTATTACAGAGACATCATAATGCTGGCGTGACAAGCTCTTTCCACCCAAAGTGCCAGCACAAGTATTTGTGGCATTAGCCTGGTGTGTCACTGCAAATAAAGCACATTTTCATCATCAGAAATACGTCTGGAACTTCTTGGTGAAACTAGCCACTGGAAGAACTAGCAAACATTCTTTGCTTCCAGCAGAGCTATGATTTATGACTTCTCATTGAAAAAATCAGATTATAAGTTATTTGCAAAGCATTAAAGTATTATATAGTCAAAGACTAATTTGTTTAGGCCAGACAGACCAAGCAGTTTTTCCAGCTGATTAAATCTGGTTTATAAACTTTCTCTCTACACTTTTTGCCTTATCACAAACTGCATGACACCAAGCACCATCTTTCTATAGGTTGGCACCCAAATGGTTCTTGGTGCTTGAAGCAAGGATTATAGAATAGAATCAACCATGTTGGAAGAGATCTCCCAGATCATCCAGTCCAACCTAGCACCCAGCCCTAGCCAGTCAACTAGACCATAGCACTAAGTGCCTCATCCAGTCTTTTCTTGAACACCTCCAGGGACGGTGACTCCACCACCTCCCCAGGCAGCCCATTCCAATGGCAAATCACTCTCTCTGTGAAGAGCTTCCTCCTAGCATTCAGCCTATACATTCCCCATCTGCTGGGCTCTACCCATAAAAGTCCAGGTGATACAACGAAAGCAAATAGCTGATGATTGTTCTCAGTATTATTAAGTACAAGAACTAAGGGGTGGTTAAAAAAGCTCAAGGTGCTGACTCAAAAGAGAGAGAATGAAGCTGTTCTTCACGTAATTTAGCTGCAGAACTCCTAGCAAAGACTGCATGCTAAAAATCCACAGAGGCTCAAATACCTGCCTTAAATCAAGGAAAAAGATCTGCGGTGGGCTATTAAGTATGAAAACATCCCCATTGAGTCAGAAAGTCCCTGAAATGCAATTTGTTTGAGACTGGAGAAATAGTCTGGGGAATTATTACTGCATTCTTGTGCTTATATTTTTTCCTAGACCTCCACAGTGGACAACTGTAAAAGAGTCGTAATGCTGAGCTACATCAACTTCTAGTGCAAAAATAAGTCCCTTTTGAGTTTCTTATATATCAGTAATATTACCTGGCACATAGAATTTTAATTTTCCATGTATTTACTTGAGGTAAGACTACTGGGGAGGGGGGAATCAAATTTATTTGGGTTTAATGAATTATTTGCATGACTTAAGGTGTTAGATGCATCAATGTCCTTTATTTTCATGTAGGTGGCTAAGTGATTATTTTTGTCTCTCTGATATTTACCCCATTTTTCCCCCAACAATGTAGCTGTAAGTTTACTTGTCTTGTTACTGCATTGAGTCCTAAAATGTTCATCTTTGTGCAAACGATTTCTGTTTTAAAACCCCACACTCATCAAGTAGCAATAACAGCTACAAGAAAGTTACCAGAGTAACGTTTCATTATCTGCCTTTGTCTGCAAACAAACACTAGAAGTTTCTATATCCTCGTTAATTTGATGTTTAACATGATAACTTCTTGGTTTCACTATAACTTACACTTTCACTACACTCCTCCTCTCAATATTTGTGTGTGATGTCCATAAGTCTGACAGATTTATCACTCAGCACACGCATCAGTCTTGTCTGCCACTCACAAATGAGGCATCTCTTTTAGCTCACCTCTAATGGCTGAACTAACAAATATACTCTGAGCACATTCACTTCCACACAGACATACGCAAGAATCAAAGTCAGTGACAGAAACTGGTTTTTATATCCTGGTATAACCTGGGAGACATCAGTTTACATTTCTGGCCTGGAATTGACTACTCAGAGATCCCCATACAATTGTTCTATATCCTGCTGCATAAGGTGAAGCAGTAAGTGTCAGCATCATACAAAATGTAAGGTCACCATAACAACTTCTTCATACGCAAACTCCGCTCTTTGATTCGTCTCCCCTCATGCATTGCATTTTATATTTTGCCTTCTGGAACAGCATCTTTAATTTAGACATGGAGTTGCTTAAGTTCCCTTCATATAGCCACCCTTTACTGTCAAATATTACTTTCAGTGATGTCAAGATCATGAACTTTATTCCTATATATAAAAAATATAACCCAGCTTAAAGGTTCTGCACCTTTCATTTTTGCTCCCAAGTGTGCTTGTTTTCTTTCTTGGGCCTGATTCTTGTTTTACCACAAAGATGCGGTACAATGGAGGCACCTCTAGAGATGACCACTGTATCACAAAAGGCAAGGAAAAGCAGACATGTATTCATATACAATAATATTTTTAATCCTACTCACCTAGCATTAGGATGCCTGAAGTGCTCTGTAGTTCATTAGTAAAGCAGACCTACGACATGAAATGCAAATGTGGGCTCTACTACAAAAAGTATTAAAAATGGACTACCTCAAAGTAAAATTGCATAGCAAACAGAAGAGTATTGGAAGATGTATCTTCTAAATCAGCAGAGTCTACACTTCTGAGCAAGAACGTTTTGCATTCAAGCACAGAAACATCCAGGTTGAAAAAGACCCTCGGGATCATCAAGTCCAACCTACAACCCTACTCGACAAGATTCACCTTACACCATATCCCTAAACACCACATCCAAACAACTCTTAAACACATCCAGGGTCAGTGACTCAACCACCTCCCTGGGCAGCTCGTTCCAGTGCCCATGGTCTCCATGAAAAACTTTTTCCTAATGTCCATCTTAAACCTACCCAACCTCAGGTTGAGGCCATTCCCCTTTGTTCTGTCTCCAATTACCTGTGAGAAGAGATCAGCACCAGCCTCTCCATGACTTCCCTTCAGGCAGTTGTAGACAGCCGTGAGGTCCCCCTTCCGCCTCCTCTTTTTCAAACTGAACAGCCCCAGCTCCCTCAGTCGTTCCTCATAAGATTTGTTCTCTAGGCCCTTCATCAGCTTTCCTGCCCTCCTCTGGACCCACTCCAGCACCTCCACATCTCTCTTGTATTGCAGTGCCCAAAACTGAACACAATGGTCAACACAATACCACGCTTGAATGAGGTATCAGGCAGAAACTTTGACTACCATCAATCCGAACATGAGGCAGAAAGCACCATGTCTCTGGTGACTTTTTGTGGCTTGGCTTTGTCATTGCAGCAATGTTCTACATGCAACCTCATGGACAACAGCACAGGCATTTAGAGAATGTGCAGTCAGCTTCACTGGTGAATGCAGTTCCTGAAAACGATAACGCAACTTTCTGGCCTTAAAGTCACGCCATGATAAGAATGACACAGAATATGGCAAACTTATACCAGAGAGGAAAATGCATTAAAGATAAGAATCTAATATCTAGACAAAATAAGATTTCTCTGTTAAATTTAGTCAATAGACTTTAGCTGTTTTCTCTCAGCCTAATATCTCTACCCCTGTAATTCTTCACCTGTTATAAAAAATTGTAAGAGCCAAACCTCAGCTTTTATACTTCTCAAACTCACATCACAGTCTCACTATTGTCTGTATCAAATTCTCCCATCATTAAGAGAGAGTATTTGTGCTCTGTCCTCAGATGTTTGCTCCTCTGCACTCCTGGGTGTGAGAGAGCTGGTGGATGTGTTTTCCCTGGCAGGTTGGTTTATATTTACTGTGTTATTGCCAAGAGAAACTACAGAATCACATAGAAGCAGAGACTTACCATGGTTGAAAGGACCTCTGAGATAGTCAAGTTCAACTTGTGTTTAGCCAGCACCAGGAGCACAACATTGTGGTGTCTTCAGGTTCCTTCTTGTCGTCTTCTTCCTCAGTGGAAAAAATCTTTAATTAACATGCAAGCTTATGAAAAAAAAATAAAATTAAGAAAACATTCCAAGAATGGATTTGAGTAAAAATGAAGGAAAGGAGAATTTGGCACTTACTTTTCAACCAAGATTCATTTCACAGTTCTTCGTCTTTCCAAGTTATTACACCTGGTTAAAGAAAGAATTTTCCTTGGTGTTTTTAGCTTCTTGGAACAAATTTTAGAATCATTTAAGATAATTCTAGGAACTGACAATGAAAAATTATTTTTGTCTGGACAATTAGGGTTTTACTTGGACAGAGATCTGTAAATTATAATATCATATGTTTTCTACAAAAGAAAATTATAATGAAACAAGAGGGGAATGACCATAAGATATGTAAGAGAATGGAATGTTAAACATGTGTTTAGATTGCTATTATCAAACTACAGTAGAAGTCATTACAGACAACTTATCAAATTATAGTATATGTTTTTGCTGATGGACTCAAAGTCAAAATACATCCCCTCCTCTCCCCTCCCCCCCAGTATTTCTAATGCCCAGTCTTTTATTTCTATCAACAAATAACTTCTCTCCAAAGTATGAGCCTTTCCTAGAAAATGAGGCAGAATAACAGCAAGGAAAAGAATATAAGGAATGGGTTTGGGCTGTAAATTTCTTATAGAACTATCTTTTAATTTGGGTGATATTTATTAATCAGGGTTGGGATTTTCTCACGCCATTAGAAATGCCCAAAAAACTATGGCGGAGGGAACAGGAGCTGGGGGATGGTAACTCATCAGTAAACAAGCCAACACCATTTGCCTCCTTGAACTTCTGCTTGCAATTAGAAAGTGGGGAGGGATTTTTGCTAACAGGACACGAATTGATAAGCATGAGCAACTGTGCTGCAAAGTGTCCTTGAATCCATCTCGGACTCAGGATACCAGGTGGCGGGTGCTGGCTCCCCACATGCAGCTGCAGGAGGTAGAGTGCCAGCTGCAGGGGGCAGGGTCAGCCAGCCATAGGGGATGGACTCTACAGGTTGTTATCGCAATGTTAACCTATCTGTACCATGCACATAACCCTGGACCAATCTGTACTTTCCACATGTACCAATCTTAAACTAAGTTAGCAGCGCACGCCTCTTCCAAGTAAGCACATAAGTCACTGTGACATGGAAATAAAGTGGAGAATGACCATCTAACCATACTGGTGGCTCAAGAGTCGTTTAACCCAGGGTGCAACACCTGCAAGAAAGCATTTCACTTCCTGTTTAGTTTTACTTGGGGACTTGGGGGACGGCAGTAATAACCTGAACTATTTCGCCTTCTCTTTAGTTCAATTTCACTGCGTCAGGTAAGCTTCATCTATCCATTTCTACGCCCAGATTTGAGGATTAACCTATGTTTAACCCAGGAGGGCTTTGGCAAGGCAAATTATTCATTGGAACATTAGTGCAACTATTTTCAAGACAGATTTTTTAATATATAATAAAAGAACTGTTTAATTCAAGTATACTATCTTTCTGAAATACTTGGCCATATTTCCAACTCTAAATCATTTCCACAATTTCAATTGTTTCTGTGAGAAATTAAGCTAATAAAAAATTAATACCGAGGCTAACATCTTCAGAGTATTAGCTAACACTGAACATTTCAAGTGTTTCAAGACTTTTTTTTCCTGTTATCATTTTTGTCAGTATTTCCCCGTTATGAACTGTAACTGTCTGACCTGCTAAACTGAATGTTGCTAGCAATACCCACTCCGATTTGACTGCCAATGACTATAACTGTAAATATTTACAATGTTTGCCTATCATGCTGCCAGCTGACTGCTAGGAAACATGCTGGGTTCATTTTTTGTTCCTGTTATTTATTTGTTGTGTAAAGAATGATTAATGTCATGCCAGTCTACAGTCATACTCAGCTTCGTGATAGATTCTTCTGCACTAAGGAACATCATTCTGTTATCTGTCAGCTCTAAAACCAGTCTGAGATAGCACACCTCGAAACAACCTAAGCAGCCAGTCAAATACATGGCAACTCACGAAGGATGAAGGCAGAAGTAGCTCTACATCCTCAGCGATATCTATGACACATGCCTAGTTCAGAGCACCAAAGACCATGGTACCATATGTCTCATTAAGGTATGTCCTCATTCTCACCTCTCTTTCTGCAAACATGACAGTTGTAGGAGACTGTTCTATATCCAACAGATAATTGGTACAAGGTTCTAAGTTGCCTTGATCTTGCAGACTTGGAGCTTGTCAGCGCACTGTCACTGCATTGCAGCAGAGCTCTTATTAGTTAACCGTACTTGACAGCACTTCAGAAACTGTATATTTTAAGTTTAAGCAGCTTGACATGATAAAGGTTATCACTTTCTTTTCCTGGATAATTACTGTCAGCATTAATAAACATGTATTTCTTCTCCAGTCCATCAGGAGACTGGAGATGGGAATAAATCTCTTTATAGTTTACATTTTAAAACTCCTGACACTTTGCAAAACCATTTGTTGCTGAAATCCTTGGATGATAATGTAATTACAGGCACATATATACACATATCTATGTATTGATTTGCATTTTTTTGCCCATTTGACTATTATTGCTCAGCTTCCATGGTATGAACAAAGACATATTTGATCTGTAAAAGAGAGGGAATTCCAAGGACCGAAATATGTTTTTTAACTTTCTGTACTTTTACTTCTTTACCTATAGAATCACAGAATTGCTTTGGTTAGAAAAGACTTATAAGATCAAGCCTAAGCATCAACCTACCACCATGGTCATTAACTCATGTCCCAGAACACCATGTCTACACATTTTTTTAACACCTCCAGGAATTGTGACTCTACCAACTCTTATATCAACCTGTTCCAATGCTTGACCACTCTTTCACTAGAGAATCATAGAATACCAGGGGCTGGAAGAGACCTCGAAAGATCATCTAGTCCAACCCCACTGCCAAATACCAGATCACACAGGACCATGTCCAGGCGGGTTTGGCATATCTCCAGAGAGGGAGACTCCACAACTCCTCTGACAGCCTGATCCAGTGTTCTGTCACCCTCATAGTGAAAAAAATACTTCCTCATGTTTAAATGAAACTTCCTATGCCTCAGCTTCATAACATCCAATTTAAACCTACCCTAGTGCAACCTGAGGCCACTTCTTCTCATTCTATCTCTTTCAATCTACCTATCTATCTATTTATCTATCATCTATCTAATGCTTTGAACCTCAAACACTATAGTTCTTTTTCATCAGAAGCAAACACTCTGCTGCAAGGATTTGTTGCTGTAATAACTAATAGGATGAAAGGGACAATTAGGGTGATCAACAGCCTCACTGTGTGAGGTGCCTTGGTGCCTTGATGTTTCTCTATGTGCATTGTTCTGTAAGTGGTGGTACCTGAACATGGTCATAATCAGTGTAGCAGAGAATTGTGGTACGGAATTGTTAACATCGTTATGGGAATCAGCTACAGCTGTTCAGCAACTACAAGCAAACGGAAATTTCTTAAAGTGAGATGTGGAAAAATGCAAGGATTGAAGCAGCATAGCATCTTGATAGGAGATTGTTAACAGTGCATGGCTTTGTGCAACCTAATCAGGGAAAGTGTCCCTGCCTGTGACAGGGGAATTAGAACTTTAAAGATGCCTTCCAGCCCAAAACATTGTACAATTCTATGCTCTTTTTATGTTTGGTTGGTTGGTTTTGATGTTTTTTAATTCTATGACATACACTAAAGAGCAATTTTAGAGTAGAGTATCTTACCAAAAAAAAACCATGGGGTTTAGTATTTTTGCCTTCTATTTCCTCTGAGCATCTCTGAAGAAAACCTAAGACTAAAACACATCTTACCTATCTAATTAAGTGAAATCTGCATGACAGAGGGATCCCGTGTTTTATTTCTTTTAGTCAAGCTCACCTGGTAGAAAGGTCCAACTACTATGAGAGCACTGGAATCCAATGTAGTTTTCACTTTGACTCTTGGATGATGCCCTTTGAGTACACTTGATGGAGTTTTGTCACACTTGATGAAATTGTCCTGGTGGATATTTCAATTTCTACCCACTTAGTGAATAACAAGAACTGAGAGGGAAAAGAGAATAGCCAAGTAAGAGAAACACATAGGGGTCTCTGGAAATTCCTCCTTAGCTGCTATGTTTTTACAGCTGGTAACCTTTGATATTTTATCTCAGTTCAACCACCACAGTATATACTCAATTTTGTGAGGCCAAAAGGCAAATCTGAAACAAAATATGAAGACTGTTGCCAGATTTGCCATGGGGCATAATGCAAACTCTCTCTTTACCAATAAGGTCTTATTCTCTGGTGGCAAAGGTTTGACATTTGTTACTTTATATCCCTCTCATGAGCAGCTTGCCGTGAGTAATTAATTCAATTACATAATCTAAACAGACACTAGGGAGCTTTGTGTCAACGTTACAAAGTATAACGAACAATGTCATATATGACAGTGCCTAACAGGAAGGGCTTCTCCTGGGTGTTATATGCACTTTACTCATGTTTTCAGTAACAATAAGACTACTGCAGAAGACTTAAAAACAGCATGAAAAAAAATTTATATAGATATATATATTCAAATGCAAAAAGAAAAGAAAGAAATCTGATCATAAACAGCTGACATGCAGTCATGTTTTCTGCTAAACGGAGAAGACACTACAGATAAAATACCCACAATAAATGCTGTTTCTTCTACATGCTTATTTCAGGCTGCAGAATGCTGTATTTGCACTTCCATGTATCACTACCCTTAATGCTGCAGTTGTTGTTCTTGTTAATCCAGCCTTCTTTACTTTAGTATCTGTCTCTTCTATTTAAAATAAGATGGCTGAGCTGTGATAGGACAAGTCCAAATTATCTGTGAATCAGCCTGACAAATAGAGAGTGACATCAGGTGTATAATTTCAATGTCTGCAGCAGCTCTCTGTGGGGAGCAGAGTAGCTGACAAGTGCATGGAGAGCCAGACAACACTAGGGCAAACGAAGGTTAGAAGGCTAGAAGAGGCAAAGGAGTTAGTGGGAGAATGTACCTGTTAGCTGTTTCGCTGAAAAACAGGTCCAGGGAAGATGGTAAAGAAAGGAGTGATGAAGAAAACGCTGGCAGGTCCACTGAAAGGATTCCTTGAGAGACAGCAGTGTGATTGCTGGGCCAGTATTGGTAAGGAAGGCCTTTTAAGAAGGAACTGAAATTAAAAATAAAGCTTAAATAGAAGAATTTTAAGTTAGAACTCTAAGTGCCAAAATCCCTCTCTGGTCCTCACCTTGTTCTCTATCTGGAAAGAGTACTGCATAATAAGGAATTTTTCTGTACTATCTTTCTCTCAATCCAAGGTGCTCCCTTCAGATTCCCAGGCATTCTGCTCTCTCTCCAGGTTTTGGTCAGCTTATACTCTGCTCTGTAATTAGGTTATTCACATCTAAACCTGTCTATTGAAAGCTTTACAATCCTCAGAGTGCTTCATAAAGGATTGCAAAGGAAAAAAAGCAGATTCAGGATTTAAAAGACTTCCTTTAGAGCTGACTTACATGCATGTCCAGAGGCATGCTGAATTTACTGACACTTTAAACTGTTTAAATAAGCTGTTTGGTAAGTAAAAGTGTTTAATTTTATTATTCTAAAACTCTAAAAAAAAGTGAAGTCAATTTATTTTATAGTAACAATAAAGGCTTTAAGAAACTTTAAATAAATAAATAATGTTGGTTTTGGTGGAATGAACTACTTAAATCAAGCCCCCCAGCTGTGTTATAGTGTTTTACCTAGAAAGAAAAAAGAGTTTGAGAAGATACAAGAACAGTTCTTCTTTTTTCAGTTCAGTTAGGGGTCAAGGAACGAATTCTTCATGCAGCTGTAAAAGACAATCTCATTCAGGTTACCTAACTACTCCATCTGGCCTTGAAAGAGTAAATAGAGAGCTAAAGGTATACTTAATTCTACTAGGACCATGTAGAAGGAATGAATCTTCTTTAATGTTCATTGATTGGTGCAGGATTGAGGGCTCTACAAAGCATTGCAAAATTAATTCCACCGTCCTAAGGGACCCAACAGGTGCAGTAGAAGGGCCAAGAAATATTTTAGTTGCCATTTCCTAATTGCTATGATTATATTCACGCATTCCATATTTGATGCTTTGTTCAGAGGTTAAATTCATGATCTAGAATCTTGTTGGCTATTTCAGTACAAGAGGTTTAGACAATCTTGCAATTTGATCATCACTGTATTTGGCAAAAAAGACCAATATTTCAGCAGGGGACCATCTTCAGCCTGGTACAGTACTCTTTCCTAAGGAAAATGTTTTGGATATACTTATACAGGCCTACGTAGTCAGCAGCAAACAAAATGGGCAGTGATCTTCATAGTGAAAGCAATGAAAAGAGAGGAGTGCTTTCTTTCTGATGTTCTTGCTCTGCCCAAATATTAAAAACGTGAGGACAGACACACAAATATGGCTTCTGCTGTTACTTCTCCCTAGAAAAGTCCAAGGCTTCCTCACACTTCCATGCTTTAATCTCTATATTTGCTCACATGGCAGCATAATGACATTTTTCTGTGATCAGGAGGTCATCTAGTTGTTGTTCTCTTTCTGACTGAGAACATACAAAAACCTGCTCTAAGTGGCCTGCAGCAGAAAGCAGACACTGAAGTCCTGCTAAGTAACACTTAAAAAAGACACTATTACTATCTAATTTTTTTTCTTAGTGCAGACATAAATAATACATAAATGCTACAATGTAACAAGCAGATGCATGGTTTGTGTGCATTCATCCTCCAGCTCGGTGCAATTTTGCTGTGCACTGACACATCACAGCTTTCTTCCATAATCTCTTTCATCATGAAGAACTGGATATCGAATGAGCAAAGCCAAACCAATCTAGCTCCTTCCATCTGCACTCAAAATATTGATGTTTCTGAGGTGCAGCAAAAGGAAGCCTGATACAGAATTTCTCAGTGTCATCATGGCTCATTTTCTGCCCTGTCTGAAGGTAGAAGCTTGAATTTGGGTTGTGGGAATCGCTCTCAAGTTCTCTGTTCTTTATTTCTCTCTGTCAGTGTTCACAAGGAGAGTAAAACTGGGGAGCCAAATCACAAAGCCCTTAGTCGCCTTGATCAAGCTAATCAAATGACAAAAGACTGTAGATTGAGCAGTAGGCTGAACAAAGGGACAAATTCCAACAACACTCTTCCTCATTTTGGAAACAGATACGTGCCATCAAGAAAGGAAAGAGAATTATTTCCTCTTATAAAGACACTGATATCAACGACTTAAATGGAACTCGTGATTCCTGGGTGCCTTGAAAAACAAACCTTGTCTTCTAGGCAGACTGAGAGTAAGACAAAGAATGTGAGCAGAAAGAGCAGCCTTTACTAAAATGGAGAGAAATATGTCACCTCTCCCCATAAATCTTGTCCTCTTCATTTCCCAGACTGTGTATTCATTCTCTGGAATTAAGACGGTTTCTTCCTGCTGTAATTTTAGCCCATGCTAATTGATAGAGGTTGCAAAATGATCAGTCTCCTCAACTGCAGAATTAGGCAAACAGTGATAGATACTTAATAAAGTCTACAAAAACGACTCAGGAAGTGTAATGCCCAGGGATCTTACACAAATTAAGAGATCGTGTCCAGTTGTGCATCTACCTCTTACCTTCTATTCACTAGGTAAGAAAGGGGCATCAAACTGAAACAATTATTCCTGATCTGAGTTGATAACTGCCGTTTCAGTCCAAGGAGAACAGTTGTGCAAGTCTGTCAAGTAGAAGGCAGAAACAGCAGCTTGAAGATGCCTGAGGGTAAAAGGAGATTTTTAAATGCCTCTGAGAGCCAAAAATATCCTCTTGTCTTATCTAACATATGAAAAATACTCATATATGCAAGCCTTCTGTACCACTCAGTTACCCTAAAATGTTGAGCAAAGTCATCCTACAAGCCCTAACTTCACATCTCCTCATCTTTTGTGCCTTTTAACTCTGCAGCCTTGCACTTGTGCTGCTCTGGCTGAAGGTTAGTTTAAGCATTCACCTGCATGGAGAAAGAAAGCTCTTTAAAAGATTTAAAACCGTCATGAAAACAGAGCTGAAGCAGCCTGTCAATTCTCCTTCTCTTGGGAGTACAAATATTTTGATGTTTATTTGTAAAGAGATAGTGTCCACAGGAGGGAGAAGTTCGTTTCTTACTAAAGCCTGTTTTCTCCATGTTGTTCAACACCAAAGGACCTTCTTTCTTAGTGTCTGCTGTCTATGGCCCGTCCTTGTGCTAAGTAGATATTTGCTATTCAGTAAAGCTAGGACAATGCAAACCCTGTTAACAGCTGATAACTGAAATTCAGCACTTACTGAAAATAGTAATTTTTCTAGACTCCTTCTCAAAATAGAGTGACATTGCAACAACTTCACATAGAAACAGGCCATGAGGATGCTCAGAGGTCTGGAGCAGCTCTGCTAAGAAGACAGACTGAAAGTGCTGGGGCTGTTCAGTCTGGAGAAAAGGAGGCTCCCAGGTGACCTTCTTGTGGCCTTTCAGTATCTGAAGGAGGCCTACAAAAAAGCTGGGGAGGGACTTTTTAAGCTATCAGGGAATGACAAGACTAGGGGGAATGGAGCAAAGATGGAGATGGATAGGTTCAGACTGGACATAAGGAGGAATTTCTTCAGCATGAGAGTAGTGAGACCCTGGAATGGGTTGCCCAGGGAGGTGGTTGAGGCCCCATCCCTGGAGGCATTTAAGGCCAGGCTGGATGAGGTTCTGGCCAGCCTGATCTAGGGTAGGGTGTCCCTGCCCATGGCAGGGGGGTTGAAACTAGATGATCCTTGTGGTCCCTTCCAACCCTGACTGATTCTATGATTCTAAACAGTTTAGTTCTAGTTTTTAAGAAACACTAACATCCTTCTAGTTCCATACCATCACACCAAAACCAAAACTGTGGTCTGTAGCTTCAGTGGCATCTGTTTTGAATATGTTCAGAATCAGTCCCCTTGGGGAATTATATACTGTAATAGACAAGAGAAGTCAAAGTGGAATTCATTGGACGTTGTGAAATATGACAAGAGCTGCTGGCCTCTGTTCTCTCTGAGTCCTTTTGTACAATCATCTCTCTGTGTTTCTTCTTTCTAGAGAAACAACACCTTAAATGCTCAGATTCCAGTTAACCTCATCCTAATCTTATTAGAATTTCTTGAATAACAGACAGGAAATAGAATTTGGGCAGGAACAGGACATATTGGTATGAAAAACTCTACAACTGCTTAAACAAATTATGTAACCAAATACGCAAAATACATTTGCAGGTTACTAGAACAGGTTTAGAAACTCAACAATCTGAAAAACAGCCATGCAATTTTTATATTGAATCTCATTAGCTTCTACCACTACATGAATTAATCACTACAATTTCACAACGCAGCATGTCCTAGGCGTTTATACAGCATCAGGCCATTTATCTCCTCCTAGCTGTCAGCTTCTCTGTAGCCAGGATGTTGCAGTGAGAGGTGTACGTTGATGTTCAGTACTGGGTAACCATGGAATGCTACTGTTAAATACTTGAAGATCTGCATCTGCATGCTTTGATTACAAATATCTTTGGTGGTTTCATAGAATCATAGAATGGTTTAGGTTGGAAGGGACCTCAAGGATCATCCAGCTCCAACCCCTGCCATAGGCAGGGACATCTCCCACTAGAGCAGCTTGCTCAAGGCCTCATCCAGCCTGGCCTTAAACACCTCCAGGGAGGAAGCATCCACAACCTCCCTGGGCAACCTGTGCCAGTGTCTTACCAACCTCACTGTAAAGAACTTCCTCCTAACATCCAGTCTAAATCTCCCCTCTTCCAGCTTAAACCCATTCTTCCCCCTCGTCCTGACATTACCAGACCTTGTCAATAGTCCCTCCCCAGCCTTCCTGTAGGCTCCCTTCAGATACTGGAAAGCCACTATAAGGTCTCCTCGAAGCCTTCTCTTCTCCGGGCTGAAGAGCCCCAACTCTCTCAGCCTGTCCTCATAGCAGAGGTGCTCCAGCCCTCTGATCATCTTCATGGCTCTCCTCTGGACCCGCTCCAGCAGTTCCATGTCCTTCTTGTGTTGGGGGCTCCAGAACTGCACACAGTACTCCAGGTGGGGTCTGAGGAGAGCAGAGTAAAGGGGGAGAATCACCTCCCTTGCCCTGCTGGCCACACTGCTCTTGATGCAGCCCAGCACTGGGTTGCTGTCTGGGCTGCATGTGCACACTGCCGGCTCATGTTGAGCTTCTCGTCAACCCAGACCCCCAGGTCCTTTTCCTCAGGGCTGCTCTCAGCCATTCACCACCCAGCCTGTATCTGTGCCTGGGATTGCACCGACCCAGGTGCAGGACCTTACACTTGGCCTTGTTAAACGTCATGAGGTTGGCCTGGGCCCACCTCTCCAGCCTGTCCAGGTCCCTCCGGATGGCATCCCTGCCCTCCTGCAAGTCAACTGTGCCACACAGCTTGGTGTCATCTGCAAACTTGCTGAAGGTGCACTCAATTCCTCTGTCCATATCACTGACAAAGATGTTAAAGAGCACTGGTCCCAGGTTTGGGGATTTTTCTACAAACTGTATCAAATCAGAAAGCAAAGCATCTCAATGTGTATCACAGATAGACCAGCTCTGCTGTCTCAGTCACCAAAGCCACTGAAGTCACAGTCACTGAAGAAACTGAATTCATAGTGATGAGACAAGTAGGTAACATTTCAACACATAGTGAACACAACTATTTGTCACAGGATGGTACTAAAGCTTCCCTGATCCAGAAAGAACTTACCCAAATCCTCCAAAATTATATTGCTTTGAATGTTCTCTGGAGACTTAAATTAAGAATTTCTGAAGAGAAAGTTCTCCCTTTGATGTTTTTGATTATTCTTGGTACTGTTGCTCTATTTAAGTGGCAGATGTAGAATCCTCAGCGTGTGTACATCTGGAGGTGCAGATTTTGTGCCTCATGCATATTTCATAAACAACCAGCACTGAAATGAAGAAAGATTGCTTTTTTCTGAGTCACTCTGAGGCCATATATTTGTTTAATTTTAGTATACTTCTCTCACGCAAGAAAGTACACTCAAGGAAAGCAAATATTTGAGACTATAGGTGAGGTATTTAGGTGCATACAAATACAGTCAACAGATCACAAACTCACTAACTTTTCTCAAACAATTTGAAAAGACAGCAGTGATTCAAACAATTGAAATTATCATGCCACCTGAGGAAGAGGAATGCTAGATCAGTGGTATCCTGGCATACATTAAGACAAGTGTGTCCAGCAGGTATAGGGAGAATAACCTCTCCCTCTGCTGTGCCCTGATGAGACCACCCTTGGAACACTGTGTCCACTTTTGGGCTCCCCTATTCAAGAGAGGCAGGCATCTGCTGGAGACAGTCCAATGGAGAACTATGAGGATGACGGAGGAACAAGAACATCTTGTCATGGAGGCAGGGAATTAATGTGGCTGAGGCAGGAATTTATAGAAAAATAGAGTTATGTTATTTTCCTGAAAACTGCCCCCAAAACTATACACAGAAATTAATTTAGTTTTAATTAGCAGGTTCAGTTGGTTGAAAAGATCTATGCAGATACCATAGCTAGACTTGACTATTTTGGAAGTCAGAAGTTGGAAAAGGCTTAAGCTATTAAATATAACGTCCCCCACTATCAACATAAAGCTGAGCCAAAGTTACTCACAGGTGAGTCAGGCTGGCTGAATGGAAGGGCAGTCCAGATGCTTGTCCCTTGCTGTCCTTCAGAAGCCTCTGAGGGTCGTTAAAGGACATAAAGCTGCATAAAGGGGGTGCTTAAGGTGGAAGCCATCCAAAGTGGAGACAGCCCTGTCCCTCAGGAGCTTGTCTTTCTGAGTGTCAGGGGCTCCTTCTGCAGAAGTTATCCAGGCGGGGAAGAACTCTAAGGCAGGAACAAACTCCAAGGCAGGAAGTCCCCCAATATTTATACCCTTCGTAGACAAAGAGCTGAGTTACCACTTCCTAGGCAGGAAGACCACAGCTAATCCCCAGGCCGATTTCCAGCGTGGGCACTGCACAGGGTACCCCTCACGCTGGAAGGGCCCCTTGCCCCCACCCCCCCTTCACGCCTGCAGGGCAGGGGGGGGAAACAGGTCTTTTCACGCCTTTTCCTCTCCCATTCAAACCACAGTGGGAGAAGAAATCTGGGGTATACAGGACTCCAGGACACATCTCTCCTATGAGGAAAGGCTCAGTGAACTGCGGCTATTTAATCTGGAGAAGAAAAGGCCAAGAGAAGATCTTATGAACCTCTAGAAATATCACCTACCTTTCCAACCCAATCCATTCCACGATTCTATGATTCGTCATGGTGAGAGTGTTGAAGCATTGGAACAGGCTGCCCAGAAAGGCTGTGGAGTCTCCTTCTCTGAAGGCTTTCAAAACCTGCCTGCATGTGTTCCTGTGCAGCCTGCCTTAGGTGATCTTACTTTGGTAGGAGCCTTGGACTCAGTGATCTCTGGAGGTCCCTTCCAACCCCTAGCATTCTCTGATTCTGTGATCTTCTGCCACAGTAGAACATTTCTAGAGTTGCCACTCAGTTTTGTTATCACTAATAAGGTTTTTGTTGTTTCTTCATTTAGTCAAAACACTTCCTGTCCTCTTCAAGTGGGATGAAATACCTTTGAAGTTATACTATATTAAGGCATTGAGTAGAACTTTATCCTGCAGGATAAAACCTCGAAAATCTGTTTCATTTTTTAAAATCTGCCACATTTTTAAAAGGCAACAAATTGCTACTCAGTCTCCCAGTTTCCCTTTTCTGCAATAAAACCATTGCAGTCCTGCTGTATTACATCAGCAACATTTTTTATTTAAAAAGAACACTTTTCCCATAAGTTCCCTTAGAAAAAAAAAAGAATTGAAATACTGAAACAATTATGTGTGCCAAGTCTCTACTTCCCTGAGCAGTGCTTTCAAGTAATGAAAGGAATCCCATAGTTGATTCTTTCTTACGTTCCCTTATTAATATTTTTTCTCAACATCAAACCTATTCATTTAATTATTAAAAGTAGCACAGATAGGATTCAATTCATGTAACTTTAGACATCTATATTGCAGATCTCCATGTGAAGCACTTAGTTCAATTACACTGAGTAAAGAGAAATCAGGATATTTAGAATCACGGAATGTTTTGAGTTGAAAAGGACCTTTAAAAATCATCTAGTGCACTTCCTCCTGCCACGGACAGAAGCATCTTCTACTGGATCAGCTTGCTCAAAACCCTATGCAATCTGACCTTGAACACTTCCAATGGCAGAGAATTTGTGGATACACAGCTTCTCTGGAAGTTTCTCACTTCCAGTGTCTCACCAGACTCATCATTAACAAACTTCTTCCTTATATTCAACCTAAATCTACCCTCTTCCAGTTCAAAACCATCACTGCCTGTCCTTTTACTGTGCACATTGATAAAGATGTGACTCTTCATCTTTCTTACAAACCTACTTGAAATTCTAAAAGGCTGCAATAAGGTCTCCTCAGAGCCTGCTCTTCTCCAGGCTGAGCAAACTCAAACCCCTCATACTTTCTCCATAAAGGAGGTATTCCATCCCTCGGACAGTTTTCCATGGTCCTCTGGACCCACTCTGACAGATCCATGTTTCTTATGATAGTGGTTTTGGAGCTGGGTGTAATATTTCAGGTGGAGTCTCATGAAAGCAGTGTAGAAGAGAACTCAGGAGCTCCCTCCGCCTGCTGATTAGGCTTCATTTCATGCATATGAAGATGCATATTTTATGGATGTGACTCATATAAATGAGAGCCAGCAGTGTGCCCAGGTGGCTGAGAAGGCCACAGCATCCTGGCTTGTATCAGGAATAGTGTGGGCAGCATGAAGTTATCATCTCTCTGTACTCAGCACTGGTGAGGCTGCATTTTAAATACTGTGTTCAGTTTTAGGGCACTCACTGCTAGAAGGGCAATGAAGTGCTGGAGCAGGTGCAAAGAAAGGCAACAAAGCTGGTGAAGGTTCCAGAGCGTAAGTCTTGTGAGGAGCAGCTGGGGGAACTGGAATTGTTCACCCTGGAGAAAAAGAGGCTGAGGCTCCTCAGAGACCTTCTGCCAAAGTGTGTGCAATTTTACTCCATTTCGTTCTTATTTTCTTATGCCTCCTTCCCATTTTCCTCCTTTTCTCTTAAATCTCTTCAGCATTTCAACAATTTCTACTGTGTCACTAATGAGTTCAGATCTCCATTATCCCTCCTAGGATGATTCTGACTATGAAACAAAACTGCCAGATAACAAACAGACATTTCAATATCATTTCTTTCTCCAAGTCTCTATACTATGAGTTAAAACAGTTGATTAATCCATATAGACAAAGTTTGGGTAATTCTATAGTAAAAGTCACAGTATATCACAGTCTCACAGTATCACCAAGGTTGGAAGAGACCTCACAGATCATCAAGTCCAACCCTTTACCACAGAGCTCAAGGCTAGACCATGGCACCAAGTGCCACGTCCAATCCTGCCTTGAACAGCTCCAGGGACGGCGACTCCACCACCTCCCTGGGCAGCCCATTCCAGTGTCCAATGACTCTCTCAGTGAAGAATTTTCTCCTCACCTCGAGCCTAAACTTCCCCCGGCGCAGCCTGAGGCTGTGTCCTCTCGTTCTGGTGCTGGCCACCTGAGAGAAGAGAGCAACCTCCCCCTGGCCACAATCACCCCTCAGGTAGTTGTAGACAGCAATAAGGTCACCCCTGAGCCTCCTCTTCTCCAGGCTAAATAATTCCAGCTCCCTCAGCCTCTCCTCGTAGGGCTTGTGCTCGAGGCCTCTCACCAGCCTCGTCGCCCTTCTCTGGACATGACAGCTTGCTGAAATAGTGGTAAAGGACCTGTAACAAAATTAATTTCCCTATACTCAACACTGGTCAGGCCACACCTTGAGTACTGTGTCCAGTTCTCGGCATCTCAAGTCAAGAGAGAGGTTGAGATACTGCAATGTGTCCAGAGAAGGGTGACGAAGCTGGTGAAAGGCCTGGAACACAGACCTGTGAGGAGAGGCTGAGGGAGCTGGGGGTGTTTAGCCTGGAGAAGAGGAGGCTCAGGAGTGACCTCATTGCTGTCTACAACTACCTGAAGGGAGGTTGTAGCCAGGTGAGGATCAGTCTCTTTTCCCAGGCAACCAGCAACAGAGAAAGGGACACAGTATCAAGATGTGCTGAGGGAAGGCATAGGTTGGATGCTAAGAGGAAGCTCTTCACAGAGAGAGTGATTGGCATTGGAATGGGCTGCCCAGGGAGGTGGTGGAGTCACCATCCCTGGAGGTGTTCAAAAAAAGCCTGGATGAGGCACTTAGTGCCATGGTCTGGTTGACTGGATAGGGCTGGGTGCTAGGTTGGACTGGATGATCTTGGAGGTCTCTTCTAATCTGGTTGATTCCACTAGACCAATGCTTTTGCCAGTAGTTGTTAAGTATTTTAAGTATGTGTATACATGTCTTTATACACATATTCCATTGCATATACTTAAAGGCTTTTGTAAGCCTTAACAAAAGTACTACATCTTTGACATCTAAAGCATTTTGTGAGTAGCTTCAGTCAATGTTTTGTGCTATATCATCTGCTAAACAACCACAAGCACTGATCAATACAATATCAGAGCCACTCATCATTAATCTCAAACTGTTCTAAATAAGCATCTTGATACATTCAACTTAGAATTTTTAATACTTATCTAATATATCCTTTTCTTCTTCCTTGGCATTGTACTTTTCCTATTCATGCCCAGCACAGGAGCTAGGCTCATTTCTGGTGACTTCTATTTGAACCCCAAAGTAAAATTCAAGGTAATCAAGGATTTGGGTTTTTCTTCTTTCAACAAATCCATTTTCAACACTTCACTAATTGTACATTCTTGCCCCAGCACAGTAAAATGCAGAGGCATGCACCTGCTTGAACTACGCTTTCTAACAGGAATACTCCATGTATTAGAGTGACATTATAAAGGTATAGAAATCATAAACTGTCAAGCCATGTCATGAAAAATACAGACTTGGGCAGCTATTCTAGCCCTTAAATGCTTTCTACTAGTAAGGAAATGCCCTGAACCAAAAAAAGCAGCACCCAGACAGCCGGCAGAACCTCTAGACCTCATGAATGGCATTCATTTAATGCAAGCTATGGCAAAGCAAGACATCAAAACTACGAGGTCCAAGATTTGTTTACGACCAACAGAGAGAGATCCACCTCCGAAACGCAGTGCCTCTCTAAGCTGAGTACAAGACAGGGTAAATTGCCACACAATGCCAGTTTGACAGAATATCACATTGCTTATCCAGCCTTACAAGATCTGCTCAGAGAACAAGCAATTCCTCTTTTTGCAAAGAAGTTTTTGCTACTAGGAACAAACTTAGGTTTGTATTAGCATGTGTAACTACCAGCCACTTTATTTTTAAAGGTTAAGGAAAAAGTATAACAGATTATAATAAATATTTACCATTTTCTTATAAAAAGATAAATTATTTACCAAAACAGGAGGGGTACTTACCTACATCTGCTAATAAAAAAAACACCATAAAATTCCTAATGTAGCACTAGATACGAGCAATTAATCTGTCATGATTTAACCAGCCTGAAAGTGATTATCTTTGAATAATTGGGCTCATCTATTAGGCTTTTACTTAATTATCCTAGAAGGCAAAACAAAGAACAGTTTACACACATGTGTGTATCTGTACTGGGCTCTGCTTGAATTGATAGTAGCAGAAATCTGAAGTATCAACATTTCACATTATGGGCAGAGAGTAATGGATCTTTCTGCCAGATTAGCATCAGAGCAATAACCCTGTGGGACAAGACTTTGATTTCCCAATAAATTTGAACAATGCCTGGTGTATTGATGCCCTGGGAATTTCTGTTAGTATAGAAATTGACTTGTGTGTAACACTTGCAAACCTGCATCACTGGTTATAAGGCCCAAAGGAAGGCAAAGAAAGACACTCTGGAGATGCTACGGAGCTCATAAAAGCAGAACCTGTCTAGTGACCCAAAACAACCTACAGAGAACTACGCTTGCCAGCCCACCTCAGGGCCACTTCCACTGCTCTTCCACATTAGGTGTGTAGTGTAACCCTGTTTTGCAAGTGGAAAAAATACTTTATTTAAGGGAGTGCTGGAAAGATATACAGAGAATATGTGTAGAGTGCATTAGCATCACACATAGATTCCTCAGCTAGCCTCACAACTAGATTCATTGAACTCTCCTAAACACAGCGCTCTGTCAAAGCTAATTAACTGCTACTGAAAAGAGGAGGTAATTAGCCTGACAGCAACCTTTCCCTGACACAGCCTTATCTTTCAGGTATCAAAACTTTTGAACCGTGTCATTATTACCATTATAATAGCACTGTAACAAGTTAAGGTGGTTTTTTATGGGATGGTATTGACTAGAACATACAAGCACTTAGATTCTGCACTGGGCCTGCAGTGATGTCATTCATTAAACATAGGGGGTGGAAAGATGACAGCAATGTCATCTCTTAGGAGTATGGTAGCAGGAAGCTGAACAGAGGAGAGAGGCAAGGTCACTCCAGGCCTCAAGTCTTGTACGATCTCCAGAAGCCAGCAGTGCCACATGCCTTCAGGTGGGTGTATAAAGAGCAACATCTGCAGTCCTTCCTGTCAGCTTTCTTCCAGGCATTGTACTTTGTAGGGACTGTTAAATAGGTGCAGTTGCCTTTCAGTATCAGATAGTTACCTGACTAATCACTTCCTTACCTGTAACGTCAACAACCCTCCCCTGGACTAAAGGCCTGCAGAATTCATTTAAACTCTATGACCTTTAGTCACACTCTTGGAGAGTCAAGCTGATGCCAGAAACAGCAGTGCCATAAGCAGCATCACACTGACTTACCAGTGCTTTGTCTCTGGTAGCTTTTCCAGTGTTTGGGCTGATTTGGTTCTTTCTCCAAGGAAACTTCCAAAACAGAAGCTCTGCTAATGTTGGCTGTGAGCATTTTCTTCCCTAGGAGGCAGACATACATTGTGAAAATGACTGGATCAACACCACCAGCTCAATGCTCAGAGCCCACCCACACAGCCCATCCATCACTCACCTGGCCATTGGAGGGCTGGAACTGCTGCTGGTGACTGCATAGAGCTGGACTCCAGCAGGCTGCTGATGGGTGAAAGCCTTATTAAAACATCTCTCAGGCTCCACCCTTCATGCTTTGATATCACCAAATGTACAAAACAGTAAAGTTCATAGAATCATATAATGGTTCATGGTCAGGTCCTTTGAATTTAGATTGCAGAAAACTATCATGCAAGAAATGTAAGCTTAACAAGAAAAATACTTGAGTTTAGTCATTTAAGGACAATGCAAAGAAATCTAATAATTAGGTGACACAGTTGATTTGAAATAATAGGAATAAAATGTCAACAGGGAATACAAGTTATTTGATTTATACGTTTTATCTTGAGTTTCAACTGCAATACAAAAGGTAAGAAGCCAGAAGGGTACATCATGGGATAAAAGAACGTATGTAGTGACATACTGAGCTCTACTTATCAGCATATGCCACTGCACCAAAGTGCATAGCTGGTATCCACTCCTATCTTGATTTTAAGAGAACATTCTAGCCTCAGAGAAAACACCAGGAGAAACTGTTAACCACACACTTGGGGAAAAATGTTCAGTCCAAGAAAAATATATATATATTTTTTAGAAGAGCACTAAAGATTAAGCAGAAATCAGCAGGAATTTTTCTTTTGGTCTATTTGTAAGGAATTTTCAGCAAGTGCTTTCACTGCTTTCAGTGGCACTTTTCTAGAGGTTGAATCCAGGAAAGGACTTGTTTGTAGCAATGTTCTGCATTGCAGAGGCAAACTTCTCAGCACTGTTTATTGTATCAAAATAACCAATCCTTTATAAAGCATTAGTAAAGTGCTCTATACATGTAAACCAGGTCTTAAATCCTCTTCAGAATTTACTGCCATAAAATTCTTCCTTTGACTAAGATTTGCTGCAATTGCACATACCTTAGATTCAAGGCATAAAGTTACTTCTTTTCCAGAAATTTCTAATGCTTGGTAAATCCAAGAAGCTGATGCAGCAGAGGATCTGGCCTAACTACAGACTCTCTTCCTATATTTTGTAAATCAAGACTGGAAACCTCAACAATAAGTTGTCTTCTGGGCTTACAGCCCAGAAGATCAACTGTATCTTGTGCTCCATCAAAAAAAATGCATGGCCAGCAGGTTGAGAGAGGTGATTCTGCTACTCTATTCTGCTCTGGTTAGATCTCATCTGGAGTACTGTGTCCATCTCTGGAGCTCTCAGCGTAGGAAAGACATGTGCTTGTTGGAGTGGATCCAAAGGAGGACCACAAAAGCACTCAGAGGGCTTAAGCACCTCTCCTGTGAAGAAAGCTTGAGAGAGTTGGGGTTCCTCAGCCTGGAGAAAGTGGTTCTGAGGATATCAGAGCAAGAACTGCTCAGCAACAACTAAAACATCCTTGAGTTATCAACACTGTTTCCAGCACAAATCCAAACCATAGTCCCATACCTGCTACTATAAATAAAACTAACTCTACCCCAGTCAAAACCAGAACAGAGAGCCTGAGTTCACCATTATCACATCTAAATGAGAGAGAAAAAAAATATTATTTACAAAATAAGTACATATAAAGTGGGAAAAAAAAATGGCTAAGCATTGACAAGAGCAAAATGAAGGGGAAGCAAAACGATTATTCCATTCTGTCTGGAATTTATGAATCTGTATTTGGAGCACTCTATCCATTCTGGAGCCATTCCAGTACAAAGTAGGCAAAGAGGAGATTGCCCCATGGAGAGCTATCAAGCTGATCAGTGTGCTGGAGCATAGGATGTATGAAGAGAGACTGAGTTGAGTTTGTTTAGCTACAGGAAAAGACAGTTAACAATCTTACTGCTGTCTTCAGCTAGGCATTGGATAGTTATGGAGACCATAAATTCCATCTAGAGAGGCAATAATCATACAATAAATTCCTATTCAATATGAAGAAATAAAAATCCCCATGAGGGCAGTCAAACCCTATAGCAGCTTTCCCCTAGAGACTACAGAACTTCCATTCCTGGAGATGTTGAAAAACCAAACACCCTGCTATGAGGTTTGTTCTACTTTGAGTCAAGGGTTGAAAAGGGGTTGTTGAAAAGGCATCAACCCATGCAAGCTGACCAAACATCCTGCTTTGAGTCAGGGATCGAACCGGAGGATTTCAGGAATCCCTTCAACCTCAGTCTTTGGTTCTGTTACTTATCCTTCAACTGATTAATGCATCTTTATGATATGTCTCAGTATTCTTGGAACTACAACTCCACTCCTGCCCTCAAGGCTGTCTCTAGGAATACAGAAGACCTGTAACTATGTGGTTTTTTTTTTCTGTTGGCATTCAGAAGCGTTTGGCTTAGCTAATAAAAAAGCAATATTTGTTCTCTTTGAGAAATGTATCCTTTAATTCATTCTTGTATAATGAGTGCACAGGAAACAATAATCCACAAACAATTAGATTGGTCATTTATCTCTTTCTAATATATGTTGGTAATCAATAAAAATTACCAGCTAAGCCATGACTTCCAATAACAATGTGCCCACTTTAATTACAAAGAAACTGATAGTGCATAGGATTCATTTAAGGCCGACAAAGCATAGGCATTCAGTGTATATGTTTATTCCCATACATTTTATCTCAATAAAGAGTTGTCAGAGGAGATAAAGAGGTATTGTCTACCTGAAGATATTGAATGATTCAGCAACTGTTGTCCATAAAAGCTTATTAAAGTCTATAACACTTTTTATGAAACCTACAGAGACTCAGAGTTTCTCAGCTTCCTTAGCTCACATCCCAGACTGACTTTCACAATGAAGGAGCTTTGACCCTGGGAAGCATTTGGTTTATGTTTGAACTGGAGCTGAAGGAAGCCTTCATTATACATTCTGACTAAAAGTGACTATGCAAGGCCTTTTCCTTGATCTAACTGAATACTGCAGTGATCAACATGTCATCTTTTGATGTGGAAAAGAAGGTATCTCTGTGTGGGAGATCAATTAGAACCGAAGACTTACACATTATTCCAAGCAAGCTCACTCAAGAAAGTTACCACCTGGGATAGTTCATAACTTTAGAAAACAGCTCACAGCAACTCTAGTTCTAATTCACCTTAGAAACAGAAATGCAGAAACAACATATAACATATTGGTCTAACAAGGAAAAAAGAACAAAAACAAATTAATGGGCAGAAAAATAGGGCAGTGCTTTTAGTGTTAAAGTGGAATTTTCCAGCATTTTTCAGGTTTGGATAACAGGCTCAGCTTTTAGATAGGAAATGAAGAAGTGGTTTTGCACACAGAAACAACGTTCATTTAGCAGAAATAACCAAGGAAGTGGCTAATGTGGGTTAAAATAAAGTTCTGACAAAGTCAGGAAAGTTACTGCAAAAGAAACAAAAATTATTCAGCCTTGTAAAATATTTATAATGGCACTAATGGTAAATATAGTACATTTGTTTGCTCCTCCTGCCACAAATCATCCATCAATGTGGAACTGAGTTAGTCCATAAAGTCCTTAGCATACCAGAGAATCCGTATGAATAATCAGGACTGACAGGTAAATAAACATCATCTGGCCTTAAATGTATTTCTTATTCTACTTCCTACAGATTCATGCCATTTGGATTGATTTTTTTCCAAACAAAGTAATAACCACAGCCTAATATCAGTCTCCAGAGTATTACTTTGTTTTTTCTTTCTTTTACAAGAGCCTGAAATATCTTTACTTGTGACTTACTACATTTACACAAACAAAATGAATCCACTTTGTCAGACGGTTAGCAATGCAGAATTTTGGATATGTAGGGCTGGCAATGACAGGTCTTTTGTTCATAAAAAAATCTGCAAATTAGTTCAGTCATTGGAATTTAAATTCTTGCTTAAATCTCAGGGGGAAAAAAAAAAGCAGGATTACTTTAGAAGGGCTGAGAAAGAGAAGCGTTTTAAAAACTGCAGAATTTTATAGACCATTCAGCTAACTGTTCCATATCTTCAAAAAGTAGCCAGACTTGGCCTCCTAAAGACTCACAACTGAAATTACTGGGGGGGGAGGGGAACCCAAATCTTTAAAATAAGTAGGGGTTTAAAAAAGCTTACAAGAATGTGAAAGTTTTAACAATTTAAGTGAAGTTTTAAATGTACACAAGAGGTCCATTTAACTTAATGGTCCATTAAAACAGTTTAAACATTTCTGTCCATACAGGACCTAAAGTAGTCTCATTACAGCTGCCATTGATATACTGCTGTTCTCAAACCTGCATATCACCATTACTGCTGCAACTAACTTTAGTTAGTGGTCTAAGCAGTTTTTTTCCTGCATTTTCTTGTTTTTTAACGTGGACAAACAATTGTACATGAAATTGGTTTTGTGGGTGTGATGGTTTGGGAGTTCCCCAACCCCCATTCTCATGAAATCACCCAGATAAGACTCAGCAGAGCTGGAAGTTAAGGAATAAAGCTTTATATTTACGGCTTAGCACAATATACAAGCAGATTTCTACAATATATGCAGCTACAGACAGAAATATACAATTTAAAAAGTAATACAGAAACACAACAGCCCTCCCAGAAACCAGAGTCCCCAGGAGGGGCTCCCAACCACCCTTCCACCTCCTTTCCACCCCTCTACCTTACCCCAGACTTGGCCTTACGTTCAAGGTGAGTTTGGAGAATCAGCCAGGGGGTTTAGGAAGCAGAGGGATTAATTACACTGACAGCAGGTTAAAGAGAGAAAGGAAGCAGCCTGAGCCAGAGAGGGCAACTGTGTTATCTATATTTGTGTTCTTGTTTTTAATACATCTCAGCAAGCCTATGAGTGAAGTAGACATCACCATTGTTTCTTTTTCACAGCCCATAATCTAATTCTTCTCATCAAAATATTCCAGCTAGCTTCAAACTAGCACAGTGGGTTTGGGTTTGTTTTTTTTTTGCTGAGACCTTGGGTCTTTTGTTTTCCTCTTTTGCCTTTTTTTTTTTTTTGCCTTTGCAAGATCTCACAATAAATCTAAAAATATATGTGACTTTTTTTATTCACCTTTGAACTAGTTCTCCTGTATATTAAGGTGCAGATCTTATGCTTGCCAAGGCAGACTTTCTTGCTCTTAAGTACACCAGGGTTTCCCTTATTAAGGTAATCTTTCAGTACTGTTCGACTGCTCCAGCAAAACTAAGGTTTCTTCCTCTACCAGATCCATTAGAGCAACTGATTGTGTAATAAATCTCTGGTTTACAGTAGCTAGACTCAAGGTATCACTATTGCTCAAGGTCCAGAAAATCACAGAGAAAGGATATTGATTTAGTGTCATATTTTCAGGCATGCAAAGACTATTGCACGGTCTGATTTCCCCACTGTTTTAATGGCTTAGACTTTAATAACAAACAGAGTTGTTAATCACTTCTAACTTCAGCCACTTGATGGGAGATATTCAGAGGAAAAAAAAAATGAGAGTTACATGTTTAGTTCCTAATTGTCTTAGATGCTCATACCACTTCAATTGATAGAACTGGCCTTGCTTGTACAAAACAATGCACAAAAGAAAGTGATCGCTAATAAACTGAAAATGCATTGTCACCACTGGATACACATTGCTCTTGTCAGACAGGCACTACCCTACAGGTATGTGTCTGTCCTTCCATTTAACTACTTTACAGATAAACTACGAAACAAAGACTGGGATTCAGGGACAATTCTTTTTTTCCCCCAGAACATCACATTCAACATGATCTAATTAACGTGGAAAATGCCCCCGAGAGATCAAATAGCAGTAAAAGCACTCCAGAAGTAGACACACCCATATGCTTGCATCGCTGCTACTAAGCAACAAGAACAAAACACTCAACACAAGTCAATTCTCCTTTAAAGAACCAATGCTAATTTCTTTCTCATATTGGAAAAAAGCAAAAGAAACTCGTGGAAAATGAAGAAAAGATAAAAAAGGCGAGGAAGAAATACTCTTTTTGCTTTCTTTTGCTATCTTTCTGATAAGTATGACTTATTAACAACTAGCTGGAGTGAAAGGGAATAAAGATTTACTGCTGATATTAATCGTATGAAACAGAAGTTCATGCAATGATTAGTACATTGAAGTCTAGGTCAGTGACCAGACTGAACCATTCCTACAGACTGTAAAATCATGGCCTTGTTAATCACTGGGCATTTTCCCTTTTTCAGTTGTTCCTCTCCTCAGATCCTGTGAGCCAAACCTTATGTACAAACCCTGGCTGCCGCCTCAGTAAGTTGGGTTGACCTGCTGTCTGCAGAAAGGCAAGTATGAACTTCCACCAAGAGTTTAATGACTCTTTCAAGAAAATCAAAGCTGATGCTGAAGTTTAAAAGCAAAGAAAAAGAGAATCAAATGCCTCACTTAAAAATACAAGACAACAGGAATCACCACAGGACTCTAAGGCAGGTTTCTCCCACACTCAGATTATAATTTTGTGAAGCTCACATGCAGATAGAAGCAAAATCTTTTTAGATCACTGAGTTTTAGTCACAAACTGTGCCTTAGTGTAAATGTCCCTACCTTCCAGTAATACCCACTTTGGTTTCTAAGCTTTGTCCTGTGTAGTTTTGAAAGCAATTACCACAGATTCAATAGCTGGAGTTTAATATCTGCTGCATTTCTGCCAAAATTGTGCTAGTCTGAAGCTAGCTAGAATGTTTTGGTGAGAAGAACTAGATTACAGGCTGTGAAAGGAAAACAATGGCAATGTCTACTTCGCTCATAGGCTTGCTGAGATGTGTAAAAAAGGAAAGCAAAACATGGATAACACACTCGGCACCTCTCTCACTTGGGCTGCTGGCTGAACTGCATCTTACTCTCTAACCTCACCCTCCATTTCTTTGGCTGATCCACTTTGCTTCCTAACTCCCCTGGCCGAACCTCCATTCTTCCTTGGGACTTGGGACTGTGCCAGCTGTAAATATAAGCTTCATTCATATTTCCAGAGCCAGCTGAGTCTAGTCTGGGTGATTTCAAAAGGGGGGGGGGGGGGAACACCCAAACCACCACACATAACCTAATTATTTGTAAAACAAATGCATATAGTACCCTGTAGCATGGCTTGGTATGCAGAGGCTGTTCTACTGCAGAAAAGCATATGTAACAAAGTGCTACATGCCTTGCAGAGAAATGCCAGGTTTGCCACATAGTAAGTACCTCTGCAGAGCAGAGAGCAAAATAGCAAACACCTGGCAACAGCTTGGATATCAAAAGCTAATGGATGCCCCCTGGTTGTTAATAAATTCAAAGACAGATTGGACGCTGCTTGGCAGCTTTTCCAAGACAAGTGAGAAAGAAATTTGTCTGGTTCCAAAATATTTTGTTATGGAATTAGTGTTAGACAAGGTAATTATGGTAACAAGGTCAGGGTTCTGAGTGTCCAAATGGTATTTCAGGTATCTCTCTGGAAAAGAATATGTAAACCACTATATGAAAATCATGTGGCAGTTGAGAAAAGATGCTATCTAGAAATCTTCTTCCAAAAGCTGGAAATGTGGTATGCTAGACCAGATCCCCTCCTACGAATGGGACCAGGTCAGATTTCCTTCTTGCCTTGATTTCATTGTTGGAAGAAACTGAGAGAGATGTCTAGCTGACACACTTCATTTGAGATTAGAAGAAATATCCTTAATGCAGCTTCAAAGCAGCACATAATTAATGAGAAGACTCATCTGGACAGTACTTTACTGGCCTGCTGACCTTTATATCCTACTTGGGTGACATCCAAGAGACCTGAAGTAGGAGAAGAGCCCAAAAGCAAATGAAAAGCACTGGGAGAAGTCAGATGCTATATTTTTTGTTAGGATGAAACAAGATGGAGGAAAACCAAACATCAAGTGAAAACATACATGACAGCTTGTGAATCGCTGGCAGAGACCAAGGAAGAATTAAAAGTTCTCAACAACCTGGACAAGACAGAAAGAGGCAAAGGTGGTCTAACGCAAATACCCATTACTAGTCTCTTAATCATAACCCTTTTCTTTATGTAACAAACTAGACTGGCTCATATATCTTTAAATTGTGGAGTGATTTCATGGAGCTACCTGGTTTTGTAGAAAAGACAATGAATCCATGGAATAAATTCTTGGAAACCGAAGGTGAGGTTTACTATTCTAATGCCAGATTTCACACGGACGGTTCAGTAAGATTTCCGCGTGATCCTATCAATGCACATTTGATTTTCTTTAATATGGCACATCTACTTCTCCCTAGTGTAAAAGAACACTATCTCTATTTGACCTGTGGGCTGTAATGCATGCAAACTCCAAAACAAGCATCCAAATTTATTTTACTGTATAAGGATGTGCTGAGGTCTTCCTGGTGCAAGATGTAGCTTTTTTTTTTTCAGTATAGCAAATTTATCTAATTTACTTATATAGTTCCTATTGCCTCAAGAACCTAAAATCACCTCAAAATTATAAACCTCATTTAATGGATGGTGAACTCCTCCCCCTCTATTCTGCCCTGGTGAGATCCCATCTTGAATACTGTTTTTAGTTTTGGGCTCCCCAGTTTCAGAGAGACAGGGATCTGCTGGAGAGAGTCCAGCGGAGGGCTACAAGGATGATTAGGGGACTGGAGGGCATGGCTTATGAGGAGAGGCTGAGGGACCTGGGGCTTTTTAGTCTGGAAAAGAGAAGATTTAGAAAAGATTTGATAAATGTTTACAAATACCTGAGGGCTGGCCAGGAGTAGGGGGACAGGCTCTGCTCACTTGCTCCCTAGGACAGGACAAGGAGTAAGGGGTGTAAGTTGCAGCACAGGAGGTTCCACACTCAACACAAGGGCAAACTTCTTTACTGTAAGGCTCACAGAGCACTGGAACAGGCTCCCCAGAGAGGTTGTGGGGTCTCCTCCTATGGACACTTACAAGGCCTGTCTGGATGTGTTCTTCTGTCATCTGTGCTAGATTGTGTGGTCCTGCTCTGGCAGGGCAGTTGGACTTGATTTCCTTGGGTCCCTTCAAACCCCTAACATCCTGTCAACTAAGATGCAAATCACTAGCAGAGGAATACTGCCTTGATAGCTTGAAGATCACCAGAGAGACTTGTGACAAGACTCACAAAGGATTATATACCTGGTAACATTCAACATGTTAGTTACCTGACTAAAGAGGCAGCTGAACGACTAAGAGCTGCAATCTCACTCTTTTCCCAGGGTTTGTTATTTGACATTTGTGAAATTGAAGAAGAAAAAAAAATAAAGAAAGAATGTGAGACCAGCTGGCAAGATTTGTGTTTATATGGAGAGAAGCAACTATCTGAAAATCATCTGACTATCTTTGGGAACCTTCTGAGGTCGAATCACAAGCTGGGTGCTATACAGACAGCACACGTAATTAACAAGATAACTTTGTTGATCTGACAAATTCAAAGGAGTAAAAGAGATCATTTCATAACATCTGAGATGAGATGAGCCTCCAAAGTTTTATTCTTACAAAATAATCTTCCATTAAGTAGTGATAGTGAAGGAAAATGCATGATTATCAAAATAGTATTTAGAGCCTGAGTGAAGAAAAGTCTACTTTTATAGGCTTATTTGCAGTTACTCCACGAGTGCTTCTCAAAAAAACCAGTTTTACTCCCAGGAGCTAAACAAATCCAACAAAAAGCTAAGATCATTTATCTTCTTTTTCAGCTACACTGAGAAAGAAACATAAGGTAATGTAGTCTGGGGATTTCCCCTTATTTTTAATTCATTAAGAACTTAATGTACAGGTGACACTTCAATGCTCTGAAGAAAAACAAGCATGTGTGATCTAAGGAGGTGCCTCAATGCCACTTCAGGCCATAGTTGGAAGAGCCTGATGGGCTGACCCACGTAGATTTCCTCCTGAGATATTTGCCAAATGTGTCAAGCTCAGAAGAAGTAATTAGGAAAGGAACAGAAGATAAATGGACTGGCAAAACCTGGTGCTGACCCAAGGTAAGATTCTGCTATGCCTAAGAGAAATGACTCTCAGTACTTGGAAAACTACAGTGCTCCTGAAAAGGAAAGTTCATCAAAATCTCTGAGATCTCAGTCACCAGTTCATCATCTCATAAGTCCAATTCAACCTCTTTGTCAGAGAAGAGATTGCTCAGACATCACACAATGGAATCTTAAGATAAGCAGGTGATAAATCCATTGTCCGCTTGGGTATGCAAACTATTTAAAGACTAAAAAAACAGACAATGAGGTTTCTTGAACAACAAAGAAGATACAGAAGGAGATCAGGTAAGCAAGTCTTGGTCCTTTTGTACCTAGAGCACCTCCCTTATGGGGACAGGCTGAGAGAATTGAGGCTGTTCAGCCTGAAGAAGAGAAGGCTCCAGGCAGATCTCAGAGCAGCCTTCCAGTACCTGAAGGGGGCCTACAAGAAGGCTAGGGATGGAAGGAACTTTTTACAACGGTTTGTTGTGATGGGACAAGATGGAAAGGATTGAAGCTTAAGGAAGGAAGATTTAGGGTAAATATTAGGAAGAAATTCTTTATGGTGAGACACTGGAACAGGTTGCTGTGGATGCTTCCTCTCCAGGGGTGTTCAGTACCAGGTCGGATGAGGCCTTGAGCAACCTGTTCTAGTGGAAGGTGTCTCTACATGTGGAATGGGTTTGGAACTGGGTGATCTTTAAGGTCCCTTCCAAACCAAAGCATTGTGTGATTCTGTGGCTAGAGGGCTAAGGCTTGTGGCATATAAAGACAAACTGAGAGAAGAGGTTCAGTTCAGTCTTAAAAAAAGAGTCAGGGAATATATTATTGCAGTTAGCAGTTCACTGGTTGGAATGTTTAGAGAAGACAGAGGCCAGAGAGTGCTGCAGAAGAATGTGAGACAATGGACACAATTTGGAGTATGGGAAAATCTCACTTGATTAGGAAAAAAATAAAACACTTTACTCAGAAAACTGAAATGTCCATTCTTTGAGGGGCATAAAATTCCACTGCACAGGACCCTGAGCAACTTGTCCTAACCAGAAATTTCCTCAGCAGGAGGTTGGAGTAGGTGACCTTTGGAAATGATCTAATGGCTGTAGGATTCTATAGAGTATCCTGTAAATATTCTTATAATAGATAATTGCTAATATTTTAACAAAGCTAGGGCTGGAAAAAACAGTTAGATGAGCAACTTCTACCTGACAATTAAAGCCTTGCCACAGAAGATTTAGGTTGGACATTAGGAGGGAGTTCTTTACTATCAAGGCAGTGAAATACTGGATCAGGTTGCCCAGGGAGATGGTTGAGGCCCTATCCTTGGAGATATTCAAGGTGAGGCTTGATGGGACCCTGGGAAATCTGATCTAATGGAGTGTGTCCCTGCTTACTGCAAGGGGGTTGAAGTAGATGACCTTTGGAGGTCCATTTCAACGCAAACCTTTCTATGATTCTTGTTCAGGTTTCTCATTTTATTTCAGTAGTATTTCAGTTGTCAAAACCTCTCCCCAGAACACAGCATTACTAAATGCTTCTGCTTCAGCAATGCATTGCTTTAAAGGGAAGTTTTGGAACACCTGTTGTCAGTGAACTTTTGATGCACGGGTGTATCACCGAAGGATAGTTTTAAATTACTGGAAATGACCTTCAATTTCGACAGTGCAAAATCTCTCTGCTCCTGGAGGAATGCCAGCTCAGCCAGCCAGGTCTGCTGACCAGCATATGGGCAAGGTCAAAGCCCTGTCTCCTTTGAAGCCTCCTGAGTACTGAGCAGAGACAGAGCAGGTTCTCTCATACTGCAGACAGGGACTAGCCACAGGTTGAAGAAAAGAAGATAATGGGAGGCTTTGTAACTTCTCCCCCACACACATCTCCCTGCTTTAAGAGTGAATTACTGTTGCAGAAGGTGAATCCTCTAGCTCATCAGAGGTATGGAGAAGAAAAGGAACTTACTGCCTTGGCAATAGAAAGTAGTTATTCGGTCTTTGCTGGAGAGAATGGCTTTAAAGGTAAATTCTTGCAGCTCATTACTTGGATTTGGACTCTAGAAATCTGCCTTAAAGAATCTAGGTGAGGTTTTCTGCAGTTTCAGTAAAATTCTGTCATGTGAAAGGCATCTAAGACAGCTGTAAATTAGCTTTTACACAAGTCTACAAAAATGGTTTTCACCTCCCAAACTAGCTTTCAGTGATGGAATAGATTTCTTTAACAGAATGGTACCTGAAAGTGGCCTACAGGAAAGCTGGAGAGGGATTTTTTTTATCAGGGCACGTACAAAAGGCAATGATTTTAAATTAGAGCAGGGCAACTTTAGATCAGACATGAGGAAGTTGATGACTATGAGGGTGGTGAGACACAGAAATGAGTTGCCCAGAGAAGTTACAGGTATCTCATCTCTAGAAGTGTTTAAGACCAGGCTGGATGAGGTTTTAAGTACTCTCATCTAGTAAGAGGTGTCCCTGCCCATGGCAGGGGGGTTGGAACTACACATCTTTCAGGTCCCTTACAAATCAAGCCATTCTGTGATTTCCCACTGCATAAAGGAGGATGCAGTGGGATGAAAAGGAAAGTCTGAGTTTGGTTATAAAACAGAAGAGAGGTTGTGGAGTCTCCTTCTCTGGAGACTCAAAACCTGCCTGGACACATTCCTGTGCTGCCTGCCCTAGATGATCATAGAATCAGTCAGGGTTGAAACCACATGGATCATTTAGTTCCAATTCCCCTGCCATGGGCAGGGACACCCTACCCTAGATCAGGCTGGCCACAGCCTCATCCAGCCTGGCCTTAAACACCTCCAGGGATGGGGCCTCAACCACCTCCCTGGGCAACCCATTCCAGGCTCTCACCACTCTCACGGTGAAGAACTTCCTCCTCACGTCTAGTCTGAACCTACCCATCTCCACCTTTGCTCCATTCCCCCTAGTCCTGTCTCTACCTGAATGATCCTGTGGTGGACTTCATGATCTCAGGAAGTCCCTTCCAACCTCTCCCATTATGTGATTCTTTGATTCTGTGACATAGTCCTGTGCTGGGAGAGGTGGAGGAAGGCTCATATCTGCTCTGCTTTAATATCCATTCCTGAACCAACGTTCAAACCTAAGCAAATTTGTACAGCAGAAATTTTTAGGAGACCAGGAAAATCCGAAGAGAAGCCCCTCTGAATCCCAAGTAAGAAATGTTCAGAATGACAGCTCTGTGGGTGAGACATCCTGGCTTTGTAAGCTCTGTAACTTGGGAAAAAACTTCAAACCAACAGTTGCAGAGGCATCCAAAACCAAGGTGAAAGTGGGCATCGGGGAGGTGGTGGAGTTGCCATCCCTGAAGGTGTTCAAGAAAAGATTGGATGAGGCGCTTAAGGCCATGGTCTAGTTGACTGGACAGTGCTGGGTGATAGGTTGGACTGGATGATCTTGGAGATCTCTTCCAACCTGGCTGATTCTGTGATCAGTCCAAGGCGTAGGACAGCATTGCAGTCAGCCTGATGTGGACTGAAGTGATTATACTGATGTAGTCAGGAATACAAAGCTGTTCCTAGCCATTTTCACAGTGTGAGATCACTGGGGAAGCTTCTCAGAATTTTTTAAGGGGGGAAAAAAATGTCATTTAAATACTTCATTATCTTTGGCATTTTGAGATCTCTGAGTGTCTGAACTTGCTCCTTGACATTAGTATAGGAGTTTTTTCATACTGTTTACATATTTTCTCTCAAGAAATATGCTTCTAAGATGACAGACAATGTGCTGTTTGCATTCAGTTTTTACTATGGAATTTCTCTGATTTTTTTGCACCTGCCAGCAACTCCACAGTGTTATTTTACTGTTGTTTAGTTTTAAGTCATAACACATTTGATGTTTTCAGAAGTATTTTAAAACTGGTTTGGTACTCAAGCTGCTGTGCAGATAAATCAGTAGTTTCAGTGCATGGGTCATAGCACTTTTCCTGAACCATAAAAATGGGATTTTAACCAAGAGTGCTAAACATCACAACCCATTTATTCTGCGTTCACGGCACAGTTGAAAAAAAAAACGTGACTATGTTACCTAATAACTAAATGCCAGAGAGCAAGATTTATTTTAGACTGTTGACAACAGAATCATGGCTTGATTATGCAGGTTTTAAAGGCCATTAAAGCATCTTTTTGAGGGAGAAAAAGGAGAAGGGAGATATTGTAATATGTCTTGAATTTCAGCATGCTCACACTATTAATGTCAGGCTATGAGGAAGAATCATTAGATCCAGGTTTGGTAATAGACTTTATCTTTTCTGTTAAAGGCTTTGCAGGCTTGATTCCTGCTCTGTCATGTTTAAGCAGGGGTCTGTGTTCAGAATTTCTGCTATCCTGGGCAGCCAGATTCCACATGTTCATTTTATTACTGAAGAGATGTAGTAATATCATTTAAATTAGATGCTTACCACATGAGGGCTATGTAGTTTGAGGACAGTAATTGCTTGCTCTCTGACTGACCAGGACACCAAGATGTGCTAGCCTTCCATTGTAGGCTGCTGATAATGTACAGCTGCATGCCCCATGTATCCCACACACTCTCATAGCATTGTCCCAAGACCAAAGTCAAGCATATAGCCTGGGGGATGCTTTCCAAAATGGCTCAAGCTTCACGTGCTATATCAGTCTGGGAAGCTGCCTGTAGCTGGTCTCTGCACTGGGCAACACAGATGAAGAAAGATGACTCAAGAATCAAACCTAATCTTCCCTCTGGCTGGGCCTTATGAAGTGCAGGACAGATGCAAAGCAGCATAGTGCTAAAACCCAACATCAGTTAAGCTGAGACTATGGAACACTGACACCTTGTATAATCAGCACAGCTACTCTCACATCTCCCTTATCCTTCTTTCTTTGCTCTCCAGAGCGTTAATAGCATGTGGAAGAGCCTGACCACCACAGTCTCAAGCCTGGAATTAATACAGTGCTTCTGGTTCTCCTAGGGGTTGTATTACAGTTTTCTATTGACTTTTGTCTATAGGATATGTCAAGAGAGTAGTTTCCTTACCTTTATACAATTGGGCTATGATTTAGCCACTGTGATTCCAGTTACACCCAAAAATTCCCCAAATAAGTGCTTTCAATAAACAGCATATCAGCTGTTCTCTAAAGAAAATGCATCTGGAGCACAGCAATTAATGCAGTATCAAGCAATGGTTAGAGAGATGACCTTCCTGAGGGCCCACAGAGTTGTCACACAAGGTACATAATCAGGAATAAGCTGTTCCTAGTTCCTGCTCTTTTCATAGAATCACAGAATATCTTAGATTGGAGAAGACCTTCAAGATCATTGAGTCCAGGCATTAGTTTCATACTGACAAGTCCTTGACTAAACCAAACCCCTCAGCACAACATCTAATCACTATCAATTGCTATGGTTGGAAAGGACCACCAGGATCATCTAGTCCAACCTCCATCCCAGGATCCTTAATCACTAGACCATAGCCTCAAGTGCCACATCCACTCTTCTTTTAAACACCTCCAAGGATGGTGACTCCACCACCTCCTTGGGCAGCCTGTTCCAGTGCCTGACCACCTGATCAGTAAAGAATTTCCTCCAAACACCCAACCTAAACCTCCTCTGATGCAACTTGAGGCCATTTCCTCCTGTCCTGTCATTAGTAATTCAGGAGAAGAGACCGGCTCCAGCCTCACTACAACCTCCTTTTAGGTAGTTGTAGAGGGCAATAAGGTCCCCTCTCAGCCTCCTCTTCTCCAGACTAAACAACCCCAGTTCCCTCAGCTGCTCCTCATGTTTTCCAGACCTCTCACCAGCCTTGTCGCCCTTCTCTGCACCCGCTCCAGCACCTTAATGTTCAAGCTGAAACAAGCTGTCCTTAGATGGTGTGTTACCTCTCCTCCTCTGGTGGTTACCTGTCTTCTCCACCTGTCACTACAATTTGATCCACTAATTACTTGTAAAGGATCCAGACTGTGATTACCTGTAAGGAATCCAGATGATTGTATATTGACACCTTATCCAACGTGGTCCTGAACACCTGCAGAAAGTGGCATCCACAACCTCCCTGGGCAATCTGTTCCAGTGTCTCACCATCCCTGCCGTGAAGAATTTCCTCCTAATCTCCAGTCTAAATCTTCCTCCCTCAAGATTCAATCCATTCCCTCTTGTTCTATCAAATCAAGCCCCTGTAAAATGTTCCCTCCCAGCTTTCTTGTAGGTCTCTTTCAGTTACTGGAACGTTGTGATTAGGTCTACCCAGAGCCTTCTCTCCTCCAGGCTGAAAAGCCCCAACTTTCTTCGCCTGTCCCCACAGGGGAGGTTCTCCTGCCCTCTGTTCATCTTTGTGGCCCTCCTCTGGACCACTGCAGCAGTTCCATGTCCCTCTTATGCTGGGGTCACCAGAACTGGACCCAGTACTTCAGGTAGAGTCTCATGAGAGCAGAGTAGAGGGTAAGAATCACCTCACTTTTCCAGCTGGTCACACCTCTTTTGATGCAGCCCAGCACGTGGTTGCCTTCTGGGTTGCAAGCTGTGTTGCTGGCTCATATTGAGTTTTTTCTTCAATTGACACTGAACTAGAGAAATTCTGCAGTGTTACTGCCCTTATTATCCTGAACAGATAAATTTAACCCAACCTGCATGCCTGAGGTTGCTGTGTTCACATGTGATTACATGGTGAACATGCTCTGAAGTCAGACATTTTCAAGGAAAGAGTTAACTGAACACCTGAGAAAAATGAGTTCTGATGTGGGGCTGCAGAGATGAGGGACAAGAGAGGCAGAAGGAGGCAGAGCAGCTTATGAGAGTGTTTTTCATTTCTTGGGGCTGAAGTTCAGTATGAGTCAACTTACATTACAACTATCTTTCTACTACACAATGCCCTGCTCCATCCTCTTCTGTTCTCAGCTCATTACCCCTTTTTTTCCTAGTATTTCTTTTCACATCCTTTATCCACTTGGAAAATGTCTGAGAACTTTAAATTTTCTACACACTGTCTTCAATGCTACTCTGAAGTTTGCTGGGATTTGGGCAGAAGAGACTCAAAAGGTGCTTCAGAAATCCTTCAGAAAATAAGCCTGAGTAACATACACATGTGTAAATGACATGCATGGTTGTGAAATTTGGGTCACAACATCAGCTGAGGGAAAGAAATCACCACTTCAGAAGAATAACTATTCTTTAGAGGTCAGTTTGAGAAAACTCAGTTCCTGACTTCTCCGTGACACATCTCTGTGACTCTGCCTGCTATGCTAAATTAAACAGCAGAATGGTAGGTGTCTGTGGGAGGTTCAGCTGAGTAGCTGAACTGTGCAGAAATTAAATATTGAGAAAAAGACACTGACAAGTTCTAACCATGGCTTTTGATATACACTTGCCCTCCCTAAGTAAACTCCCATTAATTAAGAAGATTCCTTTTGATAATGAATATTAGCCCAAATCATTGTATTCTCCACAAGCTTATTCTAGGTCTTCATTTCACCATGTTTTAGGCAATTATGAATTACTGAACAGGCTCAGTTCAGCCTTTTTTATCTCTCTGCTCTTCTTCTTAGGAAGAAGTTCTTTACAGTGAGAGTGGTGAAACACTGGAACAGGTTGCCCAGGGAGATTGTAGATGTTCCCTCCTGGAGGTGTTCAAGGTCAGGTTAGATGAGGTCTTAAGCAACCTATTCTAGTGGGAGGAGTCTCTGCCTATGGCAGGGGGTTGGAACTAGATGATCTTTGAGATCCCTTCCAAACTAAACCATTCTATGACAGTAAAGAACTTAAACACATGCTTTAGTCTGCTCCTTCATCCCTCATATCCTCAAATTTATCCCTGTGACACAGTGTCTTTGCTCTGAATCTGTACCAGTGCAGCTTCACTGACAAAGGGGGGACCGCTCCAACTTGCAGGGAGTAGAATGGGATTCAGAACATGGTTATATCCACACATGAAAGCTCACCTGCATATGCACAGACACACAAAACTCGAAGCAGCAGCAGCACTCAGTTGCAAAGCATTAGGCTAAACTTACTGCATGATCAACTCCTTTTTTTTCCCTCCATGACACATGGAAAATAATTAATTCACCTGTGGTTCTACACAAACAGCAGCACAAACACCAGATGCTTGCACCCACTGAATACCTTGGCTTTTTTAAAATGAATTGTTTAATAAGATAACTAACTGTACAATTTTCCTTAAAACATTCAGTTAATTGCATTTACCATTGTTTGAGGTAAACAGGTTTTTGTTTTCATAACTGTAGGATTGGTTTGAATTAATATGCACAGATGCATTGGCTGATTTGCATCATTAAGTCTTGAAAAGACTATTAAATTTTTATATCTTCCTATCTATTCTTATTATCTTTCTCAGTAAGAAAAAGATTACTGTTAATGGATCAAGTATTTCAGCGACATTATGGAAGCAACTTTGAAACTGTATAACAACATTAAAATATATAAATAACAATGGTTAACAGAATACTGGAAAATCATTCCAGTGAGGCTGCCATACAGCACATGAAGACAAATTCCACAACTTAAATGATAAAATATGGAGCACATCCTCTTGCAACTCTGCATGTAAATTAATGCATTTATTTAGTAGAAGTTCCAGCTGACCAGTATTATTTAGTCTAAGTTCCAGCTGACCAGTAAATGTATAGGTTAGCTCACTGTAATGAATAGGCTGATTTGGCTCACAGTAATGATAAATTAAATCCTGAAATTCAGTCCTGAATCTGAAACTGGATTCAGGGTTTTTTATTGAGTTCTTAGCAGTGTAGCCATGCAGAGAACCACATTCACTGCTCTGCGGGGACAGTCTTTCTTCACCCTCACCTACAGCATAAGGTGGAAATAAATCAAAGCAACACAACCCAGGCCCAGTCCTCCTCAAATTGGTACATATTACTGGACACGTTTAACACAAACTTATTTTAAAATGAGAATCATCCTTTCCCAAGGACAGAACTAAGAAAATACAGTTTAAAAAGGAAACTTTTTTTGTGAACAACTTCAAACTGTTTAGGAGATCCCTGCATTTTTAAAGCTTCTTGGCAGACTTCCTGGAGCCTAACAAGATGTGCTCCTGTAGCTTTTCCACTTTTAGGATCATATCCCTTCACGAGAATTCTTTTGCTAAAATCAGACCCAAAAGAATGCTATACCATATCAAGGCACAGACAGCTGCTGAGGGTGCAGAAAATGACAGTGAGAATGCAGAAATTAATTTGAAGGCTAACTCTCACTATTCTCGTCTTTTCAAAGACTTTGGCTTTACTCAGTATTTGCCACTCTACTTGTGGATAAATCTACTCAGGAAGTAAATTTTTTATCACCTTGCTGAATAACTCCATTTTGCAAAGAATGCATCTCACTGTTGCACAGAAAATACTGGTTTAGAATAAGGTATCGGTAAATGATCCCCAAAATGCAGCATCTCAGTATTGGAGTGCTGTAATTTTTTTCATTATTGCTGCAATAACATAGAAATAACTACATTATAGAAATAGAACAACATTCTGTTGCTTGCTTGTGCTTTATGGACAGCAATTCAGCCAGTGCATAGGTTCATTTTGTGACTGTTCAGCACAGTAGGTTATGTGAAGTATTAGCAGCCTAAACTAGACACGTACACTTTCAATTTCAGAGCAGCCCAATGACTATTCCTCTCTTGTCCGTTGGCATCATTATGCAATCAAAACAGCGCTCTCCACATTAACCTCCTTGGAAGTTTTGTTTTGGCTCAAGGACATGTTGAGTGGCTAAACCTTGATCCTATTCCCATTAAAATCAAAGCTTCCTTTGATTTCAATGTCATAGGCAGAGATCTTAGCAAAACAGCAGGGTCCGTCTGGTAAAATACAACAATAACAAGCAGGGATACATTTGTGAGATTACAGATGTGCTGCACTCTGAATGTTTTGAGTGTATTGCTCACAAAATATAATGACCTTACACAGATGAACTGGCTCCCTATTTTGTTCTAATAGCAGAATAGTTCTTTTCTGATTTATTTGCTCTAATGATATTGCTCACTCATTCATCAGTTTGTATTTGCCACCTCTGCCTGTATTTGATCTGCAAACCAGTTGCTCCACCTTTTATAATTGTTACCTTCCTATTGCAAACAAAAAATTGAATCTTTTATAGCAATTATGTTTTTTCTGCCTGTATTGAAGAATAAGGAATTTGACATTTTCACAGATTTCTCAAAGAACTAATGAGCCAAAGCTCTTGGGTTTTTTAGATTGTGAGTATTCACAATTTGCACAGTCATAGTTAGATTGCATTCAGTTACTCCTCTCCACGGAGTTAAGAATGTAACTAAAACAGTGTGAACTCTACACTGTGCAATCAAAAGCCCTACAAAAAAAATAAAATATTGAAAAATCTTATCATAATTATTCAGGCTTTTAAGCTTTAAGTCTGATCTCCAGGGGGCATTCACACAAGCAAAACATGATTGTGCTAATGTTTAGAACCAATGTGGAAAGAACACGAATGCAGATGAATCAGGAAAGAAGAAGGAAGAAGCAATGTGACTTGTCTCTTGCTAGATTAGCATTCATTCTTCACTCCAGGGTAACTCCTTACCTTCCTTCTCTAAACTTTCACCTCAGCTGGAGCCCCATCCATGTCATACTGCTTTCACTCCCAGCCTGAGTTCCCTTTCTGTTTGCCAGTCACCAGTTACTGCTTGCCACTACCTGCCTGAAAAGAGATAAGAAATGTAGATACAGCCTTTTTGCTATACTGACAGCCCAAAAATCTGGGAATAGCCAAATGGAATCAGTTGTCTTTCTGGAAGGCACCTGCAATTGAGTCCCCACAAACACAGTATTGAGTGTGATCAGTGAGGATGCTTAGAGCTGCTGACAACATCACCTAAACATGTACAAAGAGAAAAGAGTTACTGGACTCTGCCGATGAAATATCTGCACAGGTTCATGAACTTCATGTTCTGTTTGAAGACAGGCTTCCCTTCAATTTCAAACAATTCTCTTCTCCAGGCAGCTTAGGTTTCCAAGGATTGGATCCTCAGTAAGGTAATTGTAATTATAATATAATTAATATAATAAATGCTACTGTAATACAGTGTTAAGTGGCAGAAAATTGCCAAGTACTATAGATACATTTTTGCCTTTAATTAGAGAGAAGCAACCATTCATTTATTCTAGTTAAATCAGAGATGTTATTTTTGAAGTTAGCATCAAAGACCTCATGATTTAACCTTACCAAGCATACTAATAATAATAATTTTAAGTGTACTTACATTAAGAAATAATAATGGCTTTTCATCTTATTACAGGATAATAATTTAGTCTTAAGGTAAATAAACCAGGAAATAAAAGACCAAAGCAGTAAACTGCGGAGTAATACAATACTATTATTAATTCCCTGCTACAGCAACCATCACAGAAAGTGGTGCTATTGAGCAGAAAACACTTGTACCTGAAGAGTTTTAAAACAAACATTTTTGACACTCAAGAGAATGGGAGCTGAAAACATCATGAAGATTTTGATATACAATACGAAACCCTCTTGATCTACTGAAAGAAGCCACTGCTGCTACATGACTCTTCTCCACTGAGACAGCATGAAGTGGGGATGGCATATGATGATAGAATCACCCAAGTTAGAAGTGACCTCTAAAGGTCATCTAGTCCAATCCTCCCATAGTGAGCAAGGACATGCTCAACAAGACCAAGTCACCCAGAGCACCATCAAGGCTCACCATGAATATCTCCAGGGATGAAGGCTCAACCACCTCTCAGGGCCATCTGTTCCAGTGCTCGATGACCACCATTGTAAAGAACTTTCCCCTACCATCCCCTGTTCTCATATAGTGGTGTTGTCATAGAATCATAGAATCATGTAGGTAGGAAAAGACTTTTAAGATCGAGTGCAAACAAGAAAAAAAAAAACAAAAAGGGGAATCCATGTGAACCTAATGAGAAAGAAACTTCATTAAGAAACCAGGTGTGCAAAAAGATACAAACAACTTAGCTGAGCTGTCCACACATCTATGCAGAGCCAACTTAGTCACCCTGCTGTACCCTGCCTGGCCTCACTAACCTTCAGGGTACCACCTGATTGCACACAGTTGCCAGTATCCTGGGGTACTTGGAGCATTTACCTGCTGACTCACAAAAGCACTGTGCCTTGAAGTCTTTTAGGGCAGGAGATCCAGCATCCATGAGTTTATGTAGAAGCTGTTTGCCATGTAACACACATAAAACCAATAAATATGTTCAACCAAATGACTCAAGAGTACATTCTTGCAAGATGTTTCTCTGTAGATGTTTACCAAAAGCCTCACATTCATTCACAGCCTTTGTAAAAATTAGTTTTAAATCCAGAAGGAGTTTTGCCATGCTCTGTTTCTTCTAAAGCATAAGGAAATGCATTAGAATAGAGTCAACCAGGTTGGAAGAGACCTCCAAGATCATCCAGTCCAACCTAGCACCCAGCCCTAGCCAGTCAATTAGACCATGGCACTAAGTGCCTCATCCAGTCCTCTTGAACACCTCCAGGGATGGTGACTCCACCACCTCCCTGGGCAGCCCATTCCAATGGCAAATCACCCTCTCTGTGAAGAACTTCCTCCTAACATCCAGCCTATACTTCCCCCAGCACAGGACTTTGAAATTTGAGCTTCAGAAACAAGTAAAATACAGGCTTCATGCTATTTATATTCCTTTTAAAAGAAGACACTTTATATATATATATATATATGTATATATATATTGAATTCCACTCCATTACTTTGAAGGCAATGAGTCTATGAAATCTGCACTGGTGAACTGGTAAATTAGAAACTCAGAACACAACTTTTTTTTTTGTCTCATACTCCAACTGCATTAAATGAACTTGAGGATTGAAAAGCGAAAAGAGCAGGAATGGCTGAAATAATGAGATTCAACACTGCCATACAAATTCTCAGGTGTTATTGCAGAGGTTTTGAAGGTTTTTTTTTTATTTTAAACTACAAGCCTCATTAGTTTTCTTTTTCTTGTGGTGGTAAAGTACTCTTCACAACTGAATTGGAGGAAAAGGCTGCTTTTACCAAAATTAAATGACTTACAAGCTGAAACTGCATTTAATATTGTTAACATCAAGATTTAAATCTTCTTTTTTTTTTTTTTATGGTTATAGAATCATAGAACCATTAAGGTTGGAAAAGATGTCTAAGACCATCAAGTCCAACAGCCAACCCAACACCATTACACCCATTAAAACATGTGTTAAGGAGTCATGTCTATTTTGTTGAACACCTCCAGGGATGGTGACTCCACCACCTCCCTGGGCAGCCTGTTCCAATGCCTGACCACTCTTTTAATAAAGATTTTTTTCTTAATATGCAGTCTAAAGCTCACCTGGCACAACTTCAGGTCATTTCAACTTGTTCTGTCACCTGTTTCCTGAGAAAAGAGACCAACTCCCACTTTGTTACAGCCTTCTTTCAGGTAGATAGAGAAAGCAATAAGGTGCCCCCCAGCCTCCTTTCTTTCTCCCACTCAGAAGCAACAAAAGGACTACTTGCCAAAACAGAAAAATAAGGTGAAATCTAAAAATAATCATTACTAAAGCTGATCACATAGCATACTTATAGTCCAATATAGGGAGTTCCATGTGGTCCTGCCTCTTTGGACTCACCTTACAAATAAAAATGAATTAAATGAATGTGTCATTTAATAATCTATTCTGACTTGAGTAATCTAATAACAGTTATAATTGAATAATAGAGATATTGAATGAAATGGACTATCACAGCATTGAGAGGGCACAGGTTGTTGCTAGTATTCCCTTCACATATTGCTGAGGAAGAATCCAGTCATCATCTGCCAAAAATAAAACGAAGTAGAAAACTCTTCAAGGAGAAGCTCTTGCTCAGCTAATGATAACAGAGCAGAGGATATCAGTCTAAGAGTGTGAATTGATAATAACTCTTATGTTTAAGTGTCTGCATACACAAGCAGGATAAACCCATAAACGCTGTGAGCATAGCTACAGCAGTACTATGAAGGGCATTTTTCATTTGGTCTCCCTCAGATTTTCTTTTCCTCATCTTTTTCTCTATCTTGCCTGATAACAGCATGCTTCTTACCTTTGTCTGAACACCTACTGGCACACAACTGAGGTTTCTTTTTGTTTGTTTTTCAACACTAAAAGTAGCTAAAAATTACTTTTCTGTCGAGCAAACTACTTTTTGAATTCAGATTGAATTTGTTCAATAGTTTTATCCAGAGAAACATTTTGAAAGCTAAATTTAAAGAAGAGCCACGGAAAAAGGTGGTGTCAGCAGCTCACATTCACTGCCTCAGCGGTGAGCTGGTTACACAGACTTGGGCTAAATTCCACCCTCACTGTGAGCATATTCAAACCCACACTTCAACTTTGTAGAGATTATAAAGGTACAAATAAAAAGAATAGCAAGTGGTCCAGTCCTAGGAATGGGATAGTTTGTTGAACAGAAATTCACAAGTGAAAAAAAAAAAAAATAAGATTCAGAGACTCTGCTTGATACAGGAGCAGAATTTGAACTCATATGCTTTAGTTCTTGCATGAATGTCTTAATCAGTAGATAGTCAGATATTCCAAGGCAGAGTTTTCATAGCCTCTGCTTATACATTTTCTCTTTGTATAAAAAAATACTTAAATAGTCATTATGCCAGATGCATAAGTGATTTCAGCCTGCTTGTTAGGCCATTTCCCTTGGTGATTGATTCCAGTCAATGCACTAGCAAACATCTAACATTTGATCTAAGTGTGACAGTCTGTAGGAGGGACTGACAGCACTTCCCCAAGATGTCTCTAGAGTTTAGAAAGTCAGAGTACTCTCTCAAGAGACCCATTCTCCTGCTCACCCTTTGTTGTTTTTCTCACTAGCATAGAATCATAGAATCAGTCAGAGTTGGAAGGGACCAAAAGGATCATCTAGTTCCAACTCCCCTGCCATGGGCAGGGACACCCTACCCTAGATCAGGCTGGCCAGAGTCCCATCCAGCAGGGTCTTAAAGACCTCCAGGGATGGGGCCTCAACTACCTCCCTGGGCAACCCATTCTAGGCTCTCACCACTCTCATGGTGAAGAACTTCCTCCTCACGTCCAGTCTGAACCTACCCACCTCCATCTCAGAAGTGTTTTGTGTCACATGAAATGTTGCTGAAGCAAACAAAACATTTTGATTCAATTTTGCAATGCAGAAAGCAGTACCAAAGCCTTTTAAAATACAGCTTTTTCATTTCCTGAGCGCAGTTCGATCAAAGAAAGCAGGGATTTGCACAGCAGTGCCCAACACCCAGGTATCCCAGCTCCCATTCCCAAGGACTTGTGTTGCAAGTAAAAACAGATGGGGATGAGGCAGAGAGATGCATTTGCTAGCAAAGGTGTCCTCACAGCAGAGAGTTGATTTCAAACAGAAAATCTGAAAAGTCAATAAGCATGTTGCAGGACAGAAAAATGAAAAGACTCTTCAGGTGCCTTCGTTCAAGTAAGATCCTATCAATGTGCAGCATTTTCCTGATTTAATACATGTTTTAACAGTTTAAAAATTCTTGGTTTATAACAACTTTGCACATGATCTGCAGCAACAGCAGCTTTATGCATGCATGAACTTAATGAACCAATCAACAAAAACAAAGAAGCAAGATTATTGATGAGACATTTGCTAAAGGCAGGCTGAGCTGCTTCGAAGAATGTCAGAGAGTTCTCTAATGAGGAGTAAAGAGGCACAGCTGTTTGTTTGTGTTTGAACAAAGAGACTGGTCAGTGGATTTATTGCTGTGTGACAAAATGAACAGATTTGGTATAACTTTGGACAGAAATTTTTAGGCACATGCTTCATCTCCTCTTTCTATTTTCTTTTTATGTCTCTTTCCCTCTTCTTTCTCTTCATTGTCCTGCTCTTTCTTTTCTCTTTTATTTTCTTTTTTTTCCCCCTTTTTTGATTATTTTGCTCCTGGAATGTTACAATTTACTTCTTAACAACTACTGGACCAGTGTTTTCAAAACTGAGCTTAATATCCTTAGTTACCATTTTGAGCCACTTTTTTTCCAGTGCTGCGCTTTGTTTTCACTGTGCTTTATTTTTACAGGGCTTATGGGAACATTAATCCTCCAGCGAATTGAAGTCCCCTTCCTTAAAGATAACCAGGAAAAGACCAGAAATTAACCTTTGGGTCAAGGTGTTTCACAACAACCTTCAACTTCTATGAGCCACCACTACTTTGCAAGGCCCAGAGTATTGTGAACTTCTTGTTCTTGAAGACTGCCAACAGTCTCTCACACTTGATCTACACAACTCTCACTAATTTGCCTTCCCTTTCTCAAAAGCTTAATGGTATAGAACATGAATGTCTCAGTACTGTACAATCGATGTATTGGGGCAGCATAAGCTGGTCATAAAAGAGGTTTGCCCACACCTAGAGACTTGAACAGGAATATTCTTCATTACAGGTCAAAACCACTCACGTGAAATGTAAAATCTTGCTGGTCTTTCATTTTGTTCTTGTGGCCGTTTGAGCTGATTTTCTAGCTCAGACATGGGGGAGAGGTGAACATTCCAAGGATAGGCCATATAATGGCAACAATGGATAAGTTAATATTATTTCATTGGAGCATCAAGAGCTTTATGTGTAAAAGCATAGGTTGTTCTTTCCCTTGCTGGCTTCTGGTGCTTCAGCTGTGCCTCCCTGCTATCTTCCCCCGCTGCTGTTTTGGCTGCTGATGATTTGCTGCTTCACCACCACTTGACCCTTCCCCATCTTCCCTAAGGTTATATTTTTTTCTCTAGTAGTTTATTTCTCTTTATACTGTTATATTTGAACTATAAGAAATACAATTTCATCTTTCCCTGACTTTCCGAAAAAGAATCTCTGGTGAGTTTATTCTACTGGGGGAGGGACCTGAAATCAGAAGTACTGAAGTATACATGATCACTAATCAAAACCATTGAAAAAACTCCTGAGGGAATGTTTTCCTTAGTTTTCTAGCTTAGTTACTGAACTATACAGGTTTGAAGAACTTAGGACAGAAAGCATCACCACCCTACCACCACAACAATTATCAAATTGCTCCAATTCTTTAACTGAAGTGGATACTTGGAAGTTAGTCTGTGCAAAGGCACTTTAAAATGCGTTTGTAATAATCTTTATTTTCAGCATCTAAGAAGAGGCAGGTGTAAAGGAAAGACTCTTCTCCAAACAAATCTATAGATGTATCTAAAGAGGCATGAAAACTGAGGAAATCCAATAGAACGAATGAAGGCATGCAGATGTGTATAGAAAACATTATGTTAGGGAAAATAGTCACTACTGGCATGAAATCAAAATTCATAGCCATTTCAAGAGCAGAGAATAAAATAATAATGAAAATTGTTTTCTTATGGCAGATATGGTTGAGCTTGAAAGAAATCAGGCAACCAGTCTCAAGTTGTGCTGGGGAAGGTATAGGCTGGATATTAGGAGGAAGTTCTTCACAGAGAGAGTGATTTGCCATTGGAATGGGCTGCCCAGGGAGGTGGTGGGGTTGCCATCCCTGGAGGTGTTCAAGAGAAGACTGGATGAGGCACTTGGGACCATGGTCTAGTTGACTGGATAGGGCTGGATGATAAGTTAGACTGGATGATCTTGGAGGTCCTTTCCAGCCTGGTTGATTCTATGATAACAGCTATACTTATGGGCTGGTAATACAAAACCTTTCCTTTAGTATATTAGGTCACTGAGTGGAACTCGTTGATTAAGTTCTGCAGTCTCTCAACAGGTGAGTTAAACAGGTGGTTCCATGGCTAAGATTTATGGAATTTTCTCCAAGGCAATAAGCTTTGGGTTTTTTTTCTACAACTATGTCTTTACTGTATTTTCCCATACAGGGTCCTGACTACTAATAACAAGACCTGGCTTTCTACTTTACTATTTTGTCAATCCCATAGCATCTCTCTGTACACTATGATCCCACCTGTAATTTACATTACCAGAACTAAAATGTAACAGTCCATGAAATTTATTGCATATTGTTTGAGTCATTTGTACTAAGCCATACAGAACTCAAGCTAAATTGTAAATTTATCTCATAATGTTTTCAGAGTGAATGATTGGTCATAGCTCACATGCAAATCAGGAGCTGCAGCAAGAATTTTAACTGCTTCATAGAAGTTAATGTCAGAGGTTTTCTGATGACTGCACCCATCTCTTTTAATGTCCTTATTTATTTATTTGTTTGGAACCTTTTTTGTGCAAGTTGGTCTTCCTTACACATTTTCTATGGCGCTAATATGGCAGTTTATTTTCAGCTGTTTTCATCCTCTTCTGCTAAGTAACATGAAAAACTGACAATACAACCAAAATATTTCCTTCCACCTAATAATGTTAAATTTCGTGCTTCAGCTTTTTGCCCATTTTCCCATCTGTTTAAAGCCTTATGCAATGCTAGAGTGTGTTTCTTGATGCTCACTTCCCCCTCTGTTTGTCTTATTTGAAGTTGTTGATAGTATAATTTTAAAGATAGGTAATTTTACAGCTGTCTCAGTCAAAGTGCTGGGATATTCTTAGGAATGTGCACGTATGTGGTAGAGGAAAAGCAAGAGAAGTGGGAATAAGAGGGAAAAGAAGGAAAGTGGAGAGAATACATTCAGGATTTAATCATGGAAACCTACCACAATAAAGTGCATTGCTGTATATGTCTCATACTGAGGTATTAGAAGATGGATCTCTTGCTAATAGCATGCATTCAGTGATCAGCAAACATTAGTCCTTACATCTCAGCATAGAGGGGTTGAACTGGCTCGATAGTTCTCAGTCTTTTGGACTGATAGCAAAGAAATAAGTGGGAAACAATGTCAAAAATACTTGCATCGGTGCAAAGACTAACCCTCAGGAAATTACTGCTGCATTAACACTGGAAACATGAAGAAAGGGCCTGGCCTGAGGAGGAAAAATTAGCTGAGCTGGGCTGAGCTTCTCCTCACCACACATTCTTCACAGCCTTGTTAATCCATGCAAGATATGTTGAGTCTGTTTTGATGCCTAAAGCCAGAATTCTGTGTGACTTTGATGTCCACACATATGGAGCAGCTTAGTTACCCACAGCCTCAAGTTAACCCTTGTCCTCCAGCTGCTGCCACTGAAGAGTAGAGGCCCCAAATCTCACCAGATCTGAAAGATCCTTAGGAGTGATATTCCAGGGAGATTTATAATTAATTCCTAAATAAAATCTGCAGCAATTAATATGCAGAAAGAAGAGAAGGCTAGATTCTGCCCAAAGGCTCTTAGGTGTGCTCTCACCAATACTGTAGGCTCCTTTACAGCACAACGAGGGGGCACAGATTTTCATTCCATAATCACAGGAATGACCAGAATCCATTTTCTGCACAATAGGTTTTGTCAAATCTCATTTAAGTAAGACACAGAACGCTGAAGCTATAGAGAAGCCTGAACAGGAATACTAACCACATACTGCCTAAAACTGCAGACAAAAAAGTAGTAGTCATGGATCTGGAAGAAAATGAAGTAAGCTGACTCCATAAGAGTTGTCAGAATACTTGAAAAGGGCCAGGAAAAGTGCTGCTCTACCTGTAGTTCAGAACATAATTATCACAAAATGTATTTTTCTACCATGTTAACTCCAAACTAATGTCAGAATGGTGCACGAAGCAAGCTCCAGAATAGGCAGATTACTACCAGCTGTTGCATATTCATAATACCTTCAGTAAAGTACCATCAGATTTGTTACAGTGAAGAAAATCACATCTCCTTAAAGAAAGTCTTCCAAATATGTGACTCTTCTTTTCTACATATCCTGTTTGCAGAAGGATGGATGTTTAACAAAAGCACTGAACCTCCTTTTTAAATGCAGCAGTGGATGTCACTAGATTATCTACTAGCTTCCTTTCTTTATATGGATACAAAGGTAGGATAAACAAGAGATTGTGATGTTTCACCTTTTGAAATAGTCTTCTCTGAAACAAATAATATACTTTAGCAGCGTCAAGAGACTATGTAACTAATTTACAGCTTCTCAATCCTTTTAATTCATTTATTGCAGGAAGTGGGAGCACTGAGTAATACCAAAGCTATTTCTTCCCTGTGAGGTGTACTAGAATTTTAAGTAGCCTCACTACTTCTCAGGACAATCACTAAAATAGATGTGTGATATATAATCACATTTTTAGTTAACTCAGCACTTGAAAGAACACATCAGCTCTCAGGGGACCAATTTGCCAGCCATGATGAATATGCAACAACCTGCTAATCTTTGCTTTCTGAATACAACTTTTTGAACTTTTGATTCCTTAAGCTTCACATCCACTTTCCATGAAGGATGGGAGAGTGTTGCATCAGGTATCGAGATCTGAAATGCACATTAAGACTGTTTATATCTTAATTTACTACAGCTAGAGACTGTGTGAAAAATCACTGGACTAGGTAGATGTGTTTTTACTGAAAGCACAATATAAGTTGAATAGTAATAGTAAAAATAAAAAGAAGAAAAATAAGTAAAAATAATAATGTAGTAGTTGAATGATTTAACTACCAAGGGCCAATGAGTTATGCAAGCAATCTCACCCATACTGGGACAAAAAAAATACCATGTCAGTCCCATCCTCAGGTTCATGTCTGGCCCTGTTTACCAGTATAGCTTTACACTTCATTTCTATCATTAAGACAGATTTGCAGCTAACCACTGTCACTTTACTCAACTGCTAGATACTGTAGTTTTCTAGACTGGAGTTCCTAAGCCATGCTTACCAAACTTAACAGATGTGTGAGGTGGGTTCATCAAACACAAATGCTTTTGGGTCATGAAGTTAAACACAGTAGGAGTCCACTACATATTACTGAAGATCAAGAGGCAGACAAAATAATCTATAAGCAGCTGGGAGAAGTCTCACAATCACTACCACTTGTTCTCATGAAAGGAGTTCAACTTACCAGATGTAGCTGGAAACAGAATACAGCAAAAAGGAAACAGCAGAGGAGAAAAAATCCCAGAGGTTCCTGGCATGTGTGTGTGACGGTTTGGGAGTCACTTGCCCCCTCAATGAATTTGCCCAGACTCGACTCAGCCAGCTGGAAGTTAAGGAATGAAGCATTATAAGCACAATATGGAAGCAGATATTTACACTATATTACAAATTTTTACAGCTATATATATAGATATACAAGGTAAAAGTAACACAGAAACCCAATAGCCTTCCCAGAAATCAGAGTGCCCAGGAGGGGCTCCCAACCACCCTTCCACCTTCTTTCCACACCCCTCTCTTATCCCAGAATCTGTCTTATGTGCAGAGGGAATTGAAAGGATCAGCAAGGGGGGCTAGAGGTGGGTTAGAAGCAGGATGATTAGTTGGGTTACACAGATTCCAGCTTGAAGCAGTTAATACGGCAGAAGCAAAGGAGAAGCTCAGACACTAACTGTCTTATCTATGTTTGTGTCCTTGTTTTTATATATCTCAGCAAACCCATGAGTGAAGTAGACATCACCATTGCATATTTATCTACATAGAGACACTAAAATCGACTGGGTTTGCCAGTGTGTTGGTGGTGCTTTTCATTATCACTTTTCTCATACTCCTGATCTATCTTATCACTTATCAGTCAACTAACAATAGAAATAGAAATTCTAGTATTTCTTTGGGGCTGCATTGATAAAGTTCAAACAGATGGGTGTTTGCAACTACGGCTGAAAGCCACTTCCCTGCTTTCACAAAAGTCCAAGGCTTTATAACCAGAAAGGCATCATTTTCCAGGTAGGTAGAGGATGAAATGAGATACAAGTGCACCACAAACCAGTATCTTCACCAAAAAGTAAGTTTTGTTTTTCTCTTTTTGTGTACATCTGTAGTATACAGTTAGTTGCTAATCATTTCTACAGACTGGATTGATTTGGTTTTGGATAGAATAACTCAGTTTTTTACTTCAAGAACAGAATCTATCCAACATATGCTTCAAGCAGTGTTTTGAGATCATTCTTTTTTTTTAAGTTCAGACACACACACATTTAATTTCTTGTTGGAGGTCTGCCACTGTTTTTTTGTGTGCCTGCTTCATAAAAACTATTTGGAAAGTGATCATTCATTAAAAATTATTATCTCCAGAAACAAATTTGAATTGGCTGAAACTTGAGCTATACATTAAAGTCTATGGAACTTGTGGGTTTGTTTATTTAGATGAAAAACTACCTTGATTTTGCCACATCAGCTTCCAAAAATACTTTCATTATTCACACAGATTCTGCATTTTAAATACCCTTCATGCACCCACAACCTAATATGGCCCTAATGAATACTTGTATTCTCCAGACTGAATGCCCATTCTAGTTCATGATGCAGTTTTGTGTTTTATCTTCATTGTTATTCAAATGAATTTCTGATAAGTGATGAATATGAGCCAGCATTTAGTTTTAATTAATTGCATGGGGTAATCAGATATGGGCAATGACTCTGTGGTGTCTACAAAGCTTTTATATAGATCTTTTTTATCCTTTTCAAATTTAAATATGCATACAATACAAGGCTCAAATCAAATATATAGCAACGTTAAGAAAGATTTCAGTAATGACTTGGTACAGAAAATGAAGCTTTTACTATTCTATAGACGACCACAGCGCCTGGATTCTTCTAAACTTCAAGAACACTGCATTCTGAAGCAAGCTTAAAAGCTAACATAGCAAATTGACACAGATCCACTCTCATTTATTACATTTCAGTAAGAGAGAACAAATCTATAGGATTTCTTCACATATCTAATTAGATTTGCCTTTGGCAATGTTTGTGGTGTGTATCTAGGACATTAAGTGAACTGTTGTCTAAGCTTCGTTAACAGGACACCAATTGCTGTATTTAATGCATTTTCACGTTCTCACTTCTGCTTCAGATTAGATTGGGTTCCCATATAAACAGGTTCACCTTATTTAGCTCAGCACAACTGCACCAAACAATTGCAACTCTGAATGTGGTCCCTCTGCCATTTGAAGCCAGATGCTAAATTAAAGTCCAAGTCTATTTTTCACAAATGTCAGTAACGAATGCTTTGACAAACTAATTCTTATCTATAATATGTCCTCAACATTTGATCTAAATATGATGAAACACAATTGTTGATAGATTGTTTGGAGGTCTATGAGAGAAGAAACTAGTCTCGTGGCAATGACCAGTATGAAATAATAATTATAAGCTCCCAGTACCATTTGTCTATACATTAATGAAAGTGAAAAGATCTGGAGCAGAGAGTGTTTAAAACTCTGAACTATATGTGGCAATATGAAAAGACCTGATGAATAAAGGGATAGTAGGAGTATAAAATGAGGAAACTTGCAAAGAACTGAAAAGTACACAGATGTGAAATACAGTAAAATCAATTAAAAATATGTAATTCTAAGAATAATAAGCTTTTCAGTGATAACATTCAAAGTTTAGCTGAGATGGAACTGTCTTGAACTGGATAGTGACAGAACTAGAATATATTGCCTTTATCTTAGCTGGTTCAAAGTAGTGTGTGAAATATTTCATTTGGCTTTAAGGTGATAAAATGTCTCAATAGAATAGCTTATAAAAGCAGCCTTATAATTAATGTGAACTAATGCAAAGCTACAGAACAGATTTACCTGTTCCCGAGTTCTTCTATTCACACCTGTATGAGAAAGACATAAATGAGTGTCCATGACCAGTATTTAAAGCTGATCTCTGGAAAGGCTGGCTCTACTTAAGAGGTGAGACATTTCTTATTTGAGAATCAGATGCCACTTGAGCTGATTAAATGGTATCTTTTAAGTGTGTTCAATTCAGTGAGGGCATACAGGAGATGGGATCTTTGCCCCATTTCCAGAGCTAGTTGGATAAGGCTGGGTGATAGGTTGGACTGGACGATCTTGGAGGTCTCTTCTAACCTGATTGATTCTATGATTTGTCCCAGAAGCAGATAAAAGGCTCTCCTGATAGTGGTTAAAGCTAACTACAGCTGATGGTCATTTTGAGGATAATAAGTACCTCATCACAGTTGAACTTTAGCCATTCTCTTTGTAATTAATATTTATCATATGTACTTGTCAGGGTGTAATGGGATGGGGATTTTACAATGAAGAATACATATAATTGGGAACTCCTTAATGTGGTTTCTCAGTGTGTTCCTCACTTTAGTTCATCTCATGACATGTTATTTGGAGGCTTGTAACAACTGAGTTGGACACCTTGGTTTAATCCTTTATGAATAAATACACACAGAGACTGCAAATGTATCCTCCAAGGCTTATAACACTGTTTTTCTGCCCAGCAGCCTAAACACAGAGTCACTGGTCAGGCCACACCTTGAGTACTGTGTCCAGTTCTGGGCTCCTCAATTCAAGAGAGATGTTGAGGTGCTGGAATGTGTCCAGAGAAGGACAACAATGCTGGTGAGGGGCCTGGAACACAAACCTTATGAGGAGAGGCTGAGGGAGCTGGGGTTGTTTAGCCTGGAGAAGAGGAGGCTCAGGGCAGACCTCATTGCTGCCTACAACTACCTGNTTTATTTCCCACCCTTTTTCCACTCTCTCCCCTACTTTTAGCAATTCATTTTCAGAAGCCCACAGCTGAAAACACGATGCAGGATGTTTGAATGGAAATTGCATCGGGTGACAGCATAGAGAATGTTGTCTTTGCCTAAACCAGTAAATCTGATATCAATCTCCACAGATTACATTAGGTTGGAAGGGATCCTCCAAAGGTCATATTGTCCAACACCTCTGCTAGTGAACAGGGACACCTGCAACTAGACCAGGCTAGATCAGATTCACAATTCAACTCAAAATTTAAAAAAGAATAAAAATAAAATCAACATTTTCAACTCTTAATAAATTACATAATTATTTGTATGTTTGCATGACAAAGTGTGCCCCTTCTCTGAGCAAGCATGAGTAAGAGCAAAAGGATCACTTGAAAAAGATCATCTGACATTAAACACATACAAATAAAACAAAAGGGACATGGATTTGCTGAAGCAGGTCCAGAGGAGACCATTAAGGTGATCAGAGGTGTGGAGCACAGGCTGGAAGAGTTGGGGTTGTTCATCCTGGAGAGGGCTCTGGGGAGACCCTATAGGAACATTTCAATTTCTGAAGGGAGCCTACAAGAAAACGATTTAGAAGGGCCTGCAGTGATAGGACAAGGGGCAACAGTTTTAAGTTAGAGCAAGGTAGAGTCACATTGGACACCAGGAAGTAGTTCTTTAAAGTGAAAGTAGCAAAATACAGTAGCAGGTCACCCAGGGAGGTGGTGGAGGACCAAGCCATGGAGACATTCAAGATCAAACTTGGTGGGGCTTTAAGCAATCTGACCTAATTAAAAATGTCCCTGCTCAGTGCAGGGGAATGGACTAGATGATCTTTGAGGGTCTCCTCCAACCCCATGCACTCTACGCTTCTATACAACTCCTAGGTAACCTGCATTTAAAAGCATATGGTGGATAAAGAGAGTAATGCATCAACAGGTGTAATCACTATGGACGGTCATTTCATGTCCAGAGACTATGTCACTTAATGACAGATCTGAATGGTGAAGAGGTTCTTTTTATTTGGAGTGATCACAACGTTCCTCTCAAGTGCATTAACTGAACAATAGAATCGTTTTTAACTGAAAGGAAGTGAGAAACCACAATTACACCCTGAATGAACTCCACAGTAGGATGTTAAATGATTGATGTTGAGTAATTTAGCTAGAGAACAAGATGTGTTGTCGAGGTTGGCCATAGCACCTTTTTTCATTTCCCTGTAAGGCAAGCCTGATATTTAAAGAAATAAATGGACAAGGGAACAACGAGGTTATACACCTCAATTAATAGTATCTTGCAGGTCCCTCAGTTCTCTGTGTTCAATGCTTTTAACCCACAGAACTTTGTACTTTGTTAGAAAGAGAAAACATTTATAATTCTCAGGCATGCTAATAGAAAATACAATGTCTTTTGTAAATGTTGAGTGTATTCCTCTGCTATGGCTGTGAACAGTTTTTATGAGACCTAGATAAAAATGCTTGTTAGCCAAAAGGACTGCTAAAACTAACAACTGCAAAAAATATTAAATTCATATAATCATAGAATCAACCAGGCTGGAAGAGACCTCCAAGATCATCCAGTCCAACCTAGCACCCAGCCCTAGACAATCAACTAGACCACAGCACTCAGTACCTCATCCAGTCTTCTCTTGAATACCCCCAGGGACGGTGACTCCACCACCTCCCTGGGCAGCCCATTCCAATGCNGTTGAGTACAGAGGAAGAATAACCTCCCTCATCCTACTGGCCACACTGTTCCTGATACAGGCCAGGATAACATTGGCTCCCCTGGCTCCCTGGGCACACTGCTGGCTCATGTTCAGCTACTATCTACCAGCACTCCCAGGTCCCTCTCTGCCTGGCTGCTCTCCAGCCACTCTGTCCCCAGCCTGTAGCACTGCTTGGGGTTGTTGTGGCCAAAGTGTAGAACTCTGTACTTAGCCTTGCTAAATCTCACCCCACTGGCCTCTGTCCACCCATCCCGTCTGTCAAGGTCCCTCTGCAGGTCTCTCCTACCTGCCAACATATCAACAGCTGCTCCTAGCTAGGTGACATCTGCAAACTACTGATGCCAGACTCAATCCCCTCATCCAGATTATCAATAAAGATATTGAACAGGACTGGGCCCAGGACTGACCTGGGGGACACCATTAGTGACAGCTGCCAACTGGATGTGGCACCATTCACCACCATTCTCTGGGCCCAGCCTTCCAGCCAGTTCTTGACCTATATCAGAGTGAATCTGTCCAAGCCATGAGATGCCAGCTTTGCAAGGAGCTTGTTGTGGTAGATGGTGTCAAAGGCTTTGCTGAAGTCCAGATAGACTACATCCACAGCCTGCCCCACATTCACCAGGCAGGTAACTTGATCATAAAAGGAGATCAGGTTGGTCAGGCAGGACCTGTCCCTCCTAAACCCATGCTGGCTGGGCCTGATCCCTTGGCCGTCCCGTAAGTGCTGCAGGCCATCACAATGTCAATAACAATCATCAATTTGTCCATTGATCTTTGGGCACTGGAATTTCTCTTAAACCCATTAATCCAGATTTCTATATACTTATCTTCAGAATCACCCTAGAATTCCACTGTGTCTTCTCACATGCCTTTTAGAAACTGAGACACTGGTAACTGAAGAGTAAATTATCCAAGGTACAGAAGAAGGCAGAATTAGATCCTAGGTTTCTCCTTGTCCAGGGACTGCCAGCCCTTAGATTCATTCTTCTTTCTTTTAGACATCAAAGTAGCTAAAACTCCCACTTTTATGGACATACTCAGGGTAAAGTGTGAGATTCTTATGTGATAAGAGCTCATTTGCACACAAAGGAGCACAAGAAGACAGCAGGAGAATTTGGGGAGAGGCCAAACAATACCCTGCCCCAGCTACTCCCAGACTTACAAGGAGCCCGGAGGAGCACGGGGAGCACAATGGCAGACGGGAACACAGAACAAGGACCTCCAAGGAATTAATACCTTACTAGTGTCCCTTTCAGGACTGCCCCAGAAGATTCTCCCTGCCAATGTCCACGTGTGAAACTCATCACCTTAAACCTTTGGAAGCAGCTTTCCAGGTCACATTTCGGACTAGTGTGAGTTGCTGCCTTTGAGCAAGACACACAAGATGCAGGGAAATAGCATTTTAGGTTCCTTTGGGGATATTTCAGGGTATAACCTAAGGCAGGATAGGAGAGATTTAGGTGATTTAAGACAATTAACAAGTGTTAAATACTTGGTCACAGGTAAATAGTAACTACTCATTATGCTTTCTCAGCCTTGCCTTGTGCCTGATTTAGCAAAGTCCACAGTGTTCCTAGACAATCTAGCTTTGACATTCAAAACTATAGTGCACAATACTAGCCCTAAAATAATTATCTCCATCTGGCAGCTGTTAATTCATTTAAAGATCAAGTTTCACCACCATCTCAGTTTGCTGCTATTTCTTCTGTCTGTGAACTTACATGTTTAAAATACTTATCTCTATTTAATGTTATGCAAGGTTCAAAGATTTTATACTTCAGCATGCACATTTATTGCAGACCAATAAAGAAGTGAGAATAAGAAATTATGGAAGGGATTCTCTTGTAAGGCATACCAAGACATATGAGAGACAGGGACATGATTAAAGTAACGGCTTCACCGAGGGAAAATTGCACCTGACTAATCTGACCTCCTGTGATGGAGTGACTGCATCAGTGGCCAAGAGAAGAGCAGCTGATGCCACCTATGCTGACTTCTGTACAGCTTTTGATACAGTCCCCCCACAACTTTCTTATCTCTAAATTGAGCAGATGTGGGTTCAATGGATAGATTGTTAGATGGGTAAGGAATTGGCTGGATGACCACATCCAAAAGAGTGGTAGTCTGTAGGTCAATGTCCAAGTAGAAGCCAGTAAGAAGGCACATCCCTCAAGAACCTGTGCTGTGACCAGTACTGTTCAGTGTCTTCATCATTGACACAGTGAGATTGGGTACATCCTCAGTTAGTTTGCAGATGACATCAAGTTAAGCAGTGCAGCTGATAGGCAGTTGGCTGGAAAGCTGTCCAGGGGAAAAGGAACTGGAGGTGTTGGTCAACAGCCAGCTGAACATGAGCCAGCATGTGCCAAGAAGGCTAGTGGCATCCTGGCCTGTATCAGGGACAGTGTGCCCAGCAGGACTAAAGAGGTGATTGTCTCCCTGTACTTAGCACTGGTGAGGCCTCACCTTGAATACTGTGTTCAGTTTCAGGCTCCTTACTACAAGAAAGACATTGAGGTGATGGAAGAGGTCCAAAAGAAGGCAGCCAAGGTGGTAAAGGCTCTAGAGAACAAGTCCTATGAGTAATCGGTTCTAGAGAACAGATTGCACATGCAGTAGCTTTTGCCCCATTTTAAAATGGGCAGCTTCAACTGTTGCTGAAGCGCTCATCCTTGGCCAGAGGCAGGTCCATCTTAGAGACAGCTGGAACTGGCTCCATCCAACATGAGAATAATCTCAGGTATCTTCTCACAAAAGCCCCTCCTGCAACTTGCCTGCTATCAAAACCTTGCCATGTTGTTGAGGATTGTCTCACCTGGTGGAATGGTGCCAAATATCCATTCGCTGATTCAGCCGGCTGAATCCTTGACACATGTAAACCCTATACAGGGGCTTTTAAGAAAGATGGAGGCTTTTTACTATGACCTGCAGCAACAGGACAAGAAATATCAATCTGAGGATTGGTTTAGATTAGAAACAAGGGTGGCATTTTTAAAATGAAGATGATGAGAGACAGAAACGTGCTGCCCAGGAAAGTTGTGGATGCTCTATCAATGGAAATGTTCAAGACCAGGTTGAATGGGGCTATGAGCAGCCTGATCTAGTGATAGGTGCCCATGCCCACAGCCAGGCTTAAACTTAGATGTTCTTTAAATGTCCATTCCAGACTAAATTCTTCTGTGATTCTATGAATAAGTATATCTGCAGCTGAATGAGACAGATTTCCTGAGGTTACAAGTGATTCCATAAAATATTAGTCACAGATGTTGATATAAGAACCCTTAGTCTCTTCTTACACTAAAATCTGCAGTCTTAAAGTATGGATTGCTAATGTCTCAGTCTAAGAAGACTTTATGAGAGACAGATCATACCAGATATTTAAATAAGCCATGCAGTTTCTCAGTTCTGAAGTTTCAACTATTACAGCACAGAAATGGCAGACCTAAAAGTATAACATGAAATGGTTTCTCCAAATAAGTAAAGACGATAATTTCATCTCTGAAACCGAGATAATGTAATGAACTTTATTATTAGCAAAGCAAAACCTAATGTCAGCTTGGATCAGAACGACATCCACAACCTTCTTAGAAATGCTAAACAATGAGGCAGAGTATTCAAATGCCCACTTGGCACTTTCATGCACCATTGCCCATTTATTCCTTTTTATGAGAAATATTAGTCACATCTTTTTTTCTTCAGTTATTCCAGCACAGCTCCCTTGAAGCAAATACATTTGTAAAGACGAAAATCAGATAAGGATTGTGGAATGATTGTAAATCAAAATATGCATCACCCTACTGAGAGCACCATACTGAGATCATCAGAGGTATTATCAGATGGCAGTATTAGCTATGGTTTTCATTTTGAGATGTCCTAATAGATTGAAATAACTGATAGTGTGATCCATAACACCCCATGCTAATTGGTCATATTTTCATACCAAGAAGGAAATCATCTATGGCCAAAGGTTATGCAAATCTACAGCACTGTGTTGATATTACAGCACACTACACAAGCAACCACAAAGCTGTCACAGTTTCATCAGCAAAGGAAACGGCAAAATGTCTGTTTCTTAAAAACTGTCAAATTATCTGGCTAGCCCAGGAAACAACATTTAAACAGGAAAAACAAAACCATCAATCTTTAGTGCTCATGCAGACAAGGCAGTACAGATGTCTTTGCAAAAACTCTCTAAATAGCCCTGAGACAGGACCCTACAGGAGTTAAGCCGAGCTCAACAGAAGTAACTAGCGTATACATAAACAAAGCAAGCCAACGTTCATCTTGAATCCATATTAATTAACCATTTCACACACTGAAGACAGAGAAGTAAAACATTTGTCATGTATTACAACGAGCAGCCTTGAATTACAAGCAGTACTGCATAGGGTTGCAGAGACACTGCAGTAAATCAGGGCAGCTTGATGTCATAAAAAACTCAGAGGTATATTTATAGTCTTGCTCAAAGTTTCCCTTTTTACAAGGTAAATTGCATGAATCCTGTGAGATAGCTCTTGTTTAATTTAAAATAATAGGCATTTGATATAGAGGGGAAAACAATTCCAACATTAAATCAGGCAGTCAATGCCAATGTCAGCACAAGATTGCTTTCTGCAATATGTCCTCCAGAGTTTGGACTCCAATGCTACGTCTCTTACTGTTTTCCTGTGAAGATTATTGCTCAAAATAATAGATCTTACATTTGGAAAATATTTTCTGGTTTTCTTTTTGCTGCTTACTTCCATTGCTTCAGGCCTGATTTTTTTTTAAAGTGCATCATCCTATTGAGCACACTACACTGAGATCTTCAGAGATAAACTGCAAGGCAGTATTAGCTAAGGTATTAGTTTTAAAATGCCCTAATAGATTGAATAGATTTTTAAAATGAAACAAAAAAAAAAAGAACTTAAACTTTACTTGGATTGGCTAAAAACATACTGAGTGACCTTGGATATCTGTTATTTCCTTTACTCTAAGTCAGCTTCAGCTATGAAGAGGATTGTTCTCCTTTTTTGCTTTCTCATGCTGATGTCATAAGGCTTAATTCATTATAAGGGTTTTTGTGTATGAAGTGTTCTGGACATAGTGCTATTAATTACTGCCTGGTATGATGTTTCCAATGTTGGTTTTGTCACCCCTTGTATTTTTTCATGGTTATACTATTCAAGTATTTGGAGATTGATACCTTTTCCTGCTAAGTTATCTGGTCAAGCCATAAACATTCAGCTCTTTCAACAACTCCCTGTGTTGGTCACACTACCTCTCTATATTCTTTCCAGCTCCTGACCTTTATTAAGCACCTGAGAGCACAGAAAAGGGATTCAGGGTTTTGCTTTTATACATGCTTGAAAACATATTCCATCTTTATATTCAAGCTTTATTCAACCATGAATTTCAAGCTTAACAAGAAATCTGTCTTTAACTGTCATACCATGTTACAGTTCAGATAGGAAAAAAGATTCACACTAAGCCTGTAGCAATCAATGGTTTCATCTTCTGATTGTACACTTCAAGAGATATTCAGTCATGTTGCTGACCTTACCAAACTATGCAAGTGATGCTTACCAACCTCCTCTCTGCTTTAAGCTGAGCTGCTAAGTCAAAACACAGAATTCAAGAAACACAAAGCCAAATACTTGTATTTCCTTTACAAGGATATTGTCTGCTTCAGCTACCAACTAAACCCAAAGATTCTTTCTTTTTGTGTTGCTTTTAATTCAAGGGTAAAAACAGTGAGCTAATGTACCGGACATATGTCAAGTTACACCAGCAAAGGATGTTTCCTGTTGCTACTGACCTGGATCGTTGACAGATGTTAAAAGAAGAGCTCTCATGCTAATTGCCAAAATGCATACATAACAGAGTGAGCAGTCTCTGGGTCCTGCAGGAGAAAGGAAAGGATAGAGAATGAACATCAAGACAGCAAATGCATCTCCTCTGCTTTTGCACCATAGAGTAGCTGAAATGCCTTATCAGTTAAATCTAGAAGACACATACTGATGAATTTTAGAACCTGTTCACTTTTGAAGAGCTAGTCATGGTGACAGAAAGAGATGGATCCATCAACACCAAGTATTTAGAGCAATACTCTACCCTGAAGCGTATGTTTGTGAACAAAATTAATTCCTCACTATTTTTTAACATCTTCAGTGGCATCTTAGCAGAGGAAGAGAACTAGAAGTCTATGGTTAGCAAATCTGAGATGAGACATCTTACTTAATATAGTCATATACTGTCATTTGAGATGCTCTAGGGCAATCAATCTGTCCGACTGCTCCACTGAGTCCTGTGACAAGCCCTGTTCGGATGCCTCAGATACCATATAGCATTCTAAATATCACCTGATGACCATGGGTAGGTAATTGAATCATCAGATGGATGGAAAACAGAGCTGCAAATGGGCTGGAAGCCTGTGAATATTCATGTTGCAGAGAGGAATATATATCACCTTTATTTGGGCAAAACAGCTATTGCAGGCACTGGTAATGCTCCCATTGATTGAACTGGAGGAGAATCTTGCCCCTAGCTGTGCTATGAATATTTAATCAAACAAATTGGACAACAGTGAACACCTTTGTGCCTTGTGATCCACTTATGAAAGATCTTCAGCTAAAGGCAGCCTCCATTTTCTGTGAACTAGCAGAAGGAGGTTGGCTTCCTACCAAGCCTATTTATTGCCTTTTTGTTTCTTTTCAGTTTCACAGCATTTCCTACTCTTATTCTTTTCACCAGTTTTACAGGCCCTTAAGCTAAAAGTACATATTGTAGATGTTCAGTCCCATCTTCCTTAGCTGCCCACCAGCAAAATGGCAAAAAATTTTACAAACACCTCAGTTTTAAGAAAAGCCTAATATTTGGAAGCAATGGTCTTTGTGATTCTCTCTTATTTTCCTCATCTGTTATTTTCCTAACCTCTGTTACTGTATATGTGAGAGTAGCTTGGAAATTCAGAAATAGTTGTAATATTAAGTAATAAGAACTAGTAGGAGTAATGCTAATATAGTTCTGCCTGCTTCTGGAATTCTGAAGAGTAAATTTGTACACTGTATTTGGAGAAAGCAAAAGATGGTGAACCAAGGGAAGAGAGAGAAATTACTGTCTTCCTTTTTAGCGGCTGAAGTGGAACGAATTAGAAGCCATTTGGAAACAGGGACCATTTCAGTAGCTAACTCTGACAAATAGGACTCAGAGCCAAAACCAATCAAAGATGACTAGCAATGTTTAAATTAGGATTGTGCTGACCTTTTATTTTCATGTGTTATGCTCTGCTAACTTTGTGGAGGAAGGGTATTTCAGACCAAATTTTCAGCAGGTTCACTGATCCTTATTTGTTTCCTGAGCTGATATATTACTGGCTATATAAATTGGTTAGTGCCACAAGTATGGTTATTAGCAGCAAGAACAAGAGGGTGGCCACACACAAGCTGGCAAATCATTATTTATCTTGAGTCTTAGCAAAATAAAAATGCTAGAAAATTTAATTCAGCCTTCAAGCAGACCATCCTTATTTTGCTGTATGTCTCCTGCTATTCTATAGACAAAAAGCACAGGGAATATTTGGTTTTCATAGGACAAAGCCATTGGTCATGTTTCAGACCAAAATGACAGCATTGAGAGTTATGAGCAATGACATTATGGAGACAGTCTGATGCAACTGGCAGTACTCACCACGTATTGAACATGTATCAGCTGTCAGTGCCTCACAGTGGGTAACCAGTGGGTTATTTTATTATTGTTACTCAAATTTTCCTCAGCCACTTTCCAATCTCTTGTTATTAGGAACTCATTCTATAATTTTTTCTTTAGACATAGATCAGAAATCTGCAGAAGGAGGGATACAGAACAAAGAGCAGAGAAGGAATTTTGATGTAGTTAATGACATGGAAATGTTGAACTCTAAAGCTGATGTTGAAAACTGTTTAGGGGAAAAACTAGTTGAAAACCTATTTAGGAGACACATGGTGAAACACAGCTGAAATAATGACCAATCAGCAATGAACCTTTCAGCATGAAAAAATTCTGACCACTGTAGTCCAACTTGCATATTTTGGAATCAGTCTTAATTATGTCTGTGCTGTTTTGAATCCCATGGAATTCAGGAAATTTGCAGTAAATTTAACACTACATACGAGATTGAATCCATAACTACAATCACTCCCAGAGAAGCCTATTTGTTTGCAAGAGGGAGTTTAATCCATATCAAGTTGCATACGTAGGTTAAAGCTCAAATCGTTCTTGGATGTTTTTCTCTTTGTTTCTATTATGAATCCAATCACTCAAATTGTTGTACCAGAAACTGGTATTTATTTGGCTATGACAGAATTAAAATGGCAAAAAATAACACATATTAAGTCAAAATGTTGAATCATCCCTCACCACCACTGTTAGAGATCTTAGTTCAACAGCAAAGACAAGTTCTGGTGACAAATGTTATAAAACTAAGGGAAAATTCACATTATCCATATTAAACTTCTTTGTCTAACATAAGTACATTTCAGAGCTTCTGTATCTGCAGCCTTAAAGCTGCAGTACAAGCACTGCAAAGAAAAAAATGGCCCTTCAGAGGGAGATGCAAAATACAAAGATCTATGTCTTAAATTAGACAAAGTAAATGCCTCCCAGAGTATTTCTTTTTCATTAGTATAGGCTGGATGTTAGGAGGAAGTTCTTCACAGAGAGAGTGATTGGCATTGGAATGGGCTGCCAGAGGAGGTGGTGAAGTCACCATCCCTGGAGGTGTTCAAGAAAAGACTGGGTGAGGAACTTAGTGCCATGGTCTAGTTGATTGGATAGGGCTGGGTGATAGGTTGAACTGGATGATCTTGGAGGTCTCTTCCAACCTGGTTGATTCTATTCTATTCTTTTACCTTTTCAGAAACTGGGACAATATAGAATAACCTCACAGCAAGTACTCCAATAAGTAGGGCCAAACATGATAATTACAGTCTCACTGTAGCTCTGCAGCCTGAGTACAGAAGACCTCAGTGTGTGATGTGAGGTTTGGCCTTTGTCATCCCCAGCCAGTCAGTGCCTGGAGCCCCAGCAGACTCAGATCAACACAAGAGCAAGATTCTCTGCACTGATTGCGAGACCTGTTTCCTCAGAGGCATGGAAGTATCCCTGCATTTTCCTCTGACATCTGACCAAAGCCACAACTGTGGTGATCATGAAAGACAAGCATAAAACAGAACTGCTCCCATGAAAGGTTCTTTGATAACTTTTAAAGAGATAGTATGACAGTTTAGAAATTATAAGAAATGAAAACTGACTTTTACTAGAGTTGTCCTCTTGTAATTCAAAATTGCAGCACTGACAGTAGTCATAAGCAGGCAGCAATATGTAGATCTCTTGCACACATAAATGCCAGAATTCACAACTGTAGGGTTTTTGTTTTGCTTAATTTCTTAGCATTTCTTGCAAAAATGTTAAAATGAGGTTCTGCACTTTAGTTTGGGCAGTGTCAGTTGCATGTAGTGTGAGTACAATAAGATAGAGATCCCTGTCTAAAGCTCTAGAAACAAATTAGACCCAGATCTTTTTAGGGTTAGAATCTGGTTAATGGCATCACAGGAGAAAGATAAGCGAGGTCAGAAAAGGAAAAGGGATATAAACTTGGCAGAAATCTTTAGTTCATCACGTGCTGTACCATTCCTAAACAGATTCAACCCAGAGAATTAGGATTCTTCTGGTTTCCATCCTTTACAATTTATTTATTTATTTAATTTCCTGGCTTAAACTTAGAATATTCAAAAGCTATGTTGTGAACCTAACGCTAAAGATCCTACTTCAAACTCTTAAGACACATATACTGAAGGCAGAAAGATTTGTGATTAGGTCATAAAAGATCTATCCCCAAAAGTAGTAATTCTAACCAAAGTATTTGGAGTATGATAATGGATATTGCCTCATTCTAAAACTAATGTTTAAAGAGTAAATTACATTCTGCAAATTGATTATCCACTGCCACATTGTAACCAGTGCCATGTGGATTTTTGAAGAGCTGGCTCAACTGACTTCTTCATTTATTAGCTGGCAATGTTTTTAAGATAGGAATATTCTTCTTTCTCAAAAGTGCCACCACATTTCCTGTATTTTTCTCTTTTTCATAGGAGGACATTTTTAAATCAATAAGCAAATCTGTTTTGTTTCCTTATTGCATAAGAAGGCATTTTAATTTGGTCAAACGTTTATACCAGCAGCCTACAGTTTCAGGTGTGAAAACTTACACAACAAAATCAGATGAAAGCTGAGCTGCAAGCTTCCCAAACAGTTCTCATCCTATATCGCAAATAGGGCAATGGAGCAGTAGTGATTCTGAAGTGGGAAAAGCTACCTGTAAAAATACCCTTATAATAGTGAGCACATATCCTTTCATACTGTCTGCATTTTCTTATCTCATCCTATTATAAATGTACCACACTTTTTCTCTTATAGAAGATAAACTGAATGAAAATAGAAAATACTCTGCCTACCTGTACAGAAAGAAATACTAAAGTTTCTTTTATAGCTATAATTTTGGTATAAAGAAGGAAGACAGCAAAAAAAAATTTAGAAGCCTGCCATATGCCATTAGCATTTTACATAATATTTTAATCTGCTCCTTAGAGGACTGGAGATAAGGGACAATTGTACTTAAAGCAAAGACTTTACAGGTCATCAGCTCTGAATTTCATTTTTCTTTATTTTGTTCTCACAAATCTATTTAGTTTTGGAATATGCATTGGAAAATTAAAGCCAGAGTAGTTCCTCCTATTCCTTGCTATCTTAGCCTGCAACACAGGACATTCCCTCCATGTGGAATATAGAGATGACCCTACTTAATCCACAGGTCATGTCTTTAATCAGGTTTTAAAAGGCTCATTGCTTAATTTGCATAATGCACATTGCTAAGCCACAGCTAATGAGGCAGGCTGGGCTAGAAACCCCAATATTATTTTTTTATCCCAAATTTTCTTGGGTTTCTTTGCCTTCTCTGTAATACAAAAAGATACTTATTTGTAACTGCATTTTAAAGCAAAAATGAAACTTGCAAGCCCTGCAAAACAATTACGGTTTGCTGCTTTTGCTTTTTATGTTTTGCTGCTTTTGCTTTTGAAGGAGAACATTTTTTTTCCACATTCCTAATGCATTTTCGTAGATGTGACTGAAGGAATCAATTTTCTGCAGAGACAACAATACCTCTCAGTAAGAATGGAAATCTCTACCTCTTTTTGATCATCACTTCCTTCATGCTATTTCATTTTGCACAGAATTTACTGCAATAGCCAATATTTTCTTGGTCATCATCATTGCTAGAGGTATGTACAACAAAAGACACTGTAGACTAGCTTCAGAGCATCAGCACCACACAGAAGAATAAATCAAAACAAAAATCATCCTACCCATTTTGCCTTAAAGTCTTGTCTCCCTGCTTGTCTCAGCAGAGATGGAAGGCATGAGGTTTTCCTTCTCTCCTTGAAACCTCTGCAGAGGGTGGTGTAGAATGGCTGATAACTTGCTGCTGGACAGAAGGAAGGACAGCATCAGAGGCAAGAAGGCTGCAGTCCATAATGTAGGTCCTAATTTTAGAGGTGAAACGATGTGCAGGAGAAAAACACAACACACAACTCTCACCTCCAAACTAGCCCACTCGTGCCCTGGCCCCCATCACCAAAAAAAGTGACCATAAACAACTAACCAAACAAAAACCCTCAACAACCAAAACCCTAGTAAAAGGTGACACTACAGTTGTGTTGCAAGCTCTCTGAGGCAGAAATCAGTCTAAGGATAATTGCTTCAAGCCAGTGAGGGAGCAAGAAGAAAGAAAAGCTGGTGATGGTAAAGGCTGCCTTTGCAAATAGGGCAGCGCTGGGGACTACTGCATTGTCACTCCTGCCTTTGTCTGTGCAGTATATAATTAGTCTCTTCTTATGTTCCTTAGCATTGGTGCTCTGATCTTTCATCCATTCCTATCTTGCCAGTAGCACAGATAGAACAAACAGAAGGGAATGGTATGTCCTCCCTCATGACTTCAGTTTCTCTCTTATTGGTGGAGAGGCCCTCAGAGGTGGCAAGAGGGGGTGAAACTGCACCCTCCTCTTTCCCCTATTTCTGCTATGCAAAATGCAAGTGGTGGCATCACCAAGAGACACTGGTTGTTCTTAAACAGGTTCTCAGCATTCATAGAATCGTAGAATCGACCAGGTTGGAAGAGATCTCCAGGATCATCCAGTCCAATCTAACACCCAGCCTTATCCAATCAACTAGACCATGGCACTAAGTGCCTCATACAATCTTTTCTTGAACACCCCCAGGGACTGTGACTAAACCACCTCCCTGGGCAGCCCATTCCAATGGCAAACCTCTCCTCAATGCTCAGAGTCTGAGATTCACCTCCCAGTAGAAGTACTTCCGCTAAGTAGCTATTGTAATTGTGTCATAATTCAGCTCAGGTCACCACATGGGGAGAGGGAATGGAGGCTTCTCGCCTAGGATTCTAGACTGCACTGCACAGCCATGTGAACAAGGGATTAGTTCTGCAGCTCTGAAAATATTTTCTAAGCTATGTTCTTAATGTACCCATATACTCAATGCCTCACTGTAAAACAGAAAGCATAATTTCCAGTATATTTGAGTTATTTCCAACAGCACTCGAGAAAAGAAATAGGTCCCCAGGACTTGGTTTAGTGGGCCTGTACAGTAGTGTTGGGCTGATGGCCATTTTTGACCTTAATGATTCTATGACTCTATAAGGTAAGCAGTTGTGATAGTTTTCATAAGGAAATAATTACTCTTTTATTTGTTTTGGAGGGTATAGCTGTGATTTATGGTAAAAGACTATAAAAATCTCCAAGTCTGTTATGCATGGAAAAAAAAAACAAACCTGTTTATGATATCACCTAGGAAAAGATGAAATGAAGACAATAAGACTCAAAAAAACCCCAGTGGTTATATCATGTCCTGCATTTCAGCATCTGGTTTTGAACATACAGAGAGTCATTTCAAGCACAGCTCAGGGAAACTTTGTCAGCCTGCATGTTGAGTGATGTAATTGTTCTTTTGAACACAAGCAGTAAGAATTTAGGTCACCCTTCTGGCCTTGAAACAGCCACAGAGTCTGTCTCACAGTCAGACCAAAGAGCTGTAAGAATTTGCTGTCTCCATCTGACCACCAATGTTTTTGTTGGCTATCACAGCTCCCATAGCAGAGCTGATCAAATCAGCCTCCTGCTCTTGCCACAACTCATAACTTGCTGTGTTTATAGAGAGCATCAGTGAGTGCAGCTTATTTGCAGGTATCTGTAAATTTAGCACAGAGATTAAAGGAACTTGACTCACTTACCCAATGGAGTTAGCAGAGATGACTGAATGGGTTATTTCCCCCTATTCCATTATAAGTAAACTCAGCAGAAAATATGAATCCATACCAGGTGATATTTAGCCTGGAATATTTAAAAACAGCAAAATGAGCTAAAGAATGAAGCAGCTCACTTGAAATCTGGCCCCTAGAGTGCCAACAACTATTCCATCTAAAAGAAGATCTAACTTTTATTTCAGTTGGGCACTGATTTACCCAAAATCCATACTTTGCCTTAGGACTTTAGCTATGGTCCAGGTGCACTGTGACACTCAGGCCCCTTATTGCTGGCATATTTACAGACAACTAGTCAACTTATTCAAGCATTCCCAATTGCAAGAGGTGTTTGTGGCTGAACTCATCTAATTTTTGATGCAAACACATGCTAACAGTGGTGCCTTGAAAATAATGCTTTCAGTTGTATCCAACAAATTGGACTGTGTATGGACCACGTTCCTGTGGAACTTCATACATCTAGACAGAAGAAGGCTGTGAACTTGGCCATGGCTGCGGTTTCTCTGTGTTTGTAGCTACGCTTTGTTAACTGCAATAATTAGCTCTGATTAATCAAATCTAGCACTCCAAGGTGCTTTATAGAAAAACAATTTCTATCAATTTGATATCACTGCAAATTGCACTCCAGGGTCCACATTCAGCTGAAGTGGTTTGAGAGCCACCTAATTCAAGGGATTCTGTCAAAACTCAGAGTACTTCACTAGATTTAGCTTTCAGAGTTTCTCTTCACCTTGGTTCTCATTACTTATCCTATTCAATCTCTTCTTTTTGCAACATTTATTAAGTTCTTTTCAAGCTATCAGCAGATTCCACAGCAGCTTTTGAGTGAAACCAGGCAGAAAATTATTTATTTTGGTGTCCTCCTTTCCTCATTCCAGGAATATACAGGAAAGAAAAAAAATACCTCCCCCTGCTCACCGTGCAGTACAAGAATGTCATATTGCAAGATGTGTACTCACTGATTGCAATAATGTGAAGATTAGGTGTTTGTTAAATTATGTACAGACCACAAACCATGAAATTTGAACAGTCATGTTTTCAGAGCATAAATAATTATTGATAACTTGTGCCGTTCTCACTGACTGAATCTTGCCCGAATAATAATAGGTATATTCTAAATTTTGTCTCTTTTCTGGCTGCAACTGTGAACATTATTACTCATTGTATACTTCCATTTAGTGGCCTTTACATCATCTAAGACATGCAGCATCTAACTGTCAGCTGTGAGGAAAAACGAATGTATGGAAGCTGAAAATACATAGGAGGCAGTTCTGTGTCTCCTGTGATGGAGTTGGCTTCACTTGGCATAGCACCTGAGCATGGCCAAGAGGTTACCTTCATACAGCACCTACAGCTAGATCTTATTCTAGCAGTCTGTATTATTGTCCTTAATGTGGCCAAGATAATATTTAATATTTAAATAACATGATATATCACTTTCCTCTGATAGGAAAATACATCAGGACAAAAAACACCAATGCCTGCAACGTTAACCACAAGCAGTTGATACATTTTCTAGTATCCAGTATTTTTCTCACACATAAAAGAAATTCCTGCTATGTAGAACCTTATTGCTCCAGAGAAAATCATACCAGGGGCAGTGGTTTTGACCATAAAATATTTGCAGCCTCATTAATTAACACTGCTGAAAGAATTCTTTTTAACCACAGACCACCATCTGCTACGTTATGGAAAATATACTCAGCTACAACTATGATGTGTGGTCATATAAAATCCCCAAACAGCTGAAGATAGCACTATAGCTGCAGTATGAACAAGAATACCTTTACAAAGGTGGAAATAGATCATGGCTGAGGACTGAGAAATAATTACTCTGTGTAATTCAAAAAACTTGTGAGGTTGAAAGCAGATTGCAAGTTTAAAAATGTTTGGTGGAAATACTTACAGTAGTGGATCCTTTGGGAGAACATGGATAAGATATTGCAGTAAGCACCAATCTCAATTGAGAGAACAGTTTTATTAGTCAAAACAACTTACAAAAGAACCTGTAAGAACTGTTAATTTGAAATCTATGCTTTCTCTGCATGAGTGTGTTTGGCTATCTGTAAAGGTCTGGGGGTTACCTTTCATATCTTTTTAGAACCTTATGATTCAAGCAGTGATCTTCATTTTAAGGTTGATAAATCAGAAAAGCCTTTTCCTAGAGCGTTAACATTTCACTTTTTGAACATCCTACAGTGTTCCAAACAGTTTGTCATCAGGAGATCACTGAGCTACTTTTTGCTTCTACAAGTGGGAAAATAAGTTCTTGCACAACTGCACAGTGCACAAGACAAGGCAAGAAGACAAATGTAGCTGAAAGTAGAACAGTTTTCTCAGTAAATTTTGCTTGAAAACATAGAACATTTGCTTAAACCCACGAAATTTGGGAAAAGATAATAGCACTTAAAAAATCAATTCAAAAAAATTAAACTTGAAAAAGCTACTGTCAAATTTGCTGCCTTGGAAGAAGGAGCAGATCAAAAATATCTAACACCTGAATGCACCCAGAGCACCACCTGAAAAAGGTCATTTCATATAAGCAGCCACTTGTACAAGAACTTAGGAAGGAGAACTTATAAGTTGTGTTCAAGTTTTTTTCTCTTGATTTTGCACCCAGTATCAAACTGGAAGGAAACATTGCTTCAAAGCTTGTCCAGATGTAACAGTAGGGAGCTTTACATAAAGCAATACTTCTCTTCACAAGATGGAGCATATCCATGAGCTCAGCAACTCGACTTGCCTGAGGAGTTTTGCTCTGAGTTTCTAGTGTAGGTGCTCTCTAGATCATCTCTACGAGTGACTAGAGGAGGCACCTGCCTTTCTGCAGTAACTGAATAAAGACCTTAGGCTTTTAAAGGCATGAGGCCAAAGGACTTTGTGTCTCATTTGTGTTTTCTTGTCTGGAAGGAGTAAATAAGACGTGATGTCCCATCTTATGGGATGTAGCAACTCACAATGAGTTTCTTGTTATTCTTCCTTTTTTGATGTAGTAGAAATAGGAACATGCTAGCTATCCAGAAAGGGAGAGATATTTGAATATATATGAGAAACATACCTGAAGAAGCTCAGCGTCATTGGAACTACACAGGAGCAACAGTAGGTCTTGCACTGTTAACTTGAAAGGTGAAGTTCATGTCCCAACTTCCTATTCCACCCTTGGGTAAAGGACAAATTTAGTCAACAGATGAGACAGATTTCTGAATAAAATGCATTAAATAATTATTTATGTATGTATAAAATTTACCCAAGAAAAAGGCTTTGCTACTGCTCTATAAACTGTATAATAAAATTTTAGTGGAACTTTTCAGCTCTCCAGAAATTTTTAAACCTCTTTGGGGTCTTCATTTTGGTAATCTGTCCATTTTTCTAGCAAAGCTTTTAATTTTTTTGCTGTGCTAGTTTGAGCCTAGCTAGCATGTTTTGGTGAGAAGAACTAGATGATAGGCTGTAAAATGAAAATAATGGTGAGGTCTACTTCCCTCACAGTCTTGCTGAGATGTATACAAAAGAAAGGCAAAACAAAGATTACTGCACNTGGGGGGCGGGGAACACCCAAACCATCACATTTGCCAAAGAAAGCAAAGACATCAATCAGATCTGAAGAGGCAACTACTTCTGTTGGGCTTAAAGGAAACCAAAGGGTTAAAGATTTAAAAGGAGACAACGGTGTGAAATTTCTGCATACAATTATCCTGCTGCACTGAGACAACCAAAATTTAATAGTGTGGAAAGAGGTGAAGAAGTGTTTTATGTCAGTACTAATACTTAGGAAGTTTGGGAATAGGAGAGCAGGCACAAACTCTCTAATCTGCATGCTGCTGGTTTTCTGGGGTACATATGTGCTTTACGGTTACTTTCCCTTTGTATCAGTAAGCAGTGCTTGCAAAGTCCATTCTGATGATTCTTTTCAGTGGCTGTGCTTTCCTGGGTTTATTTTTTGGTGTATATTTTCATACTGCACGGCCTCGACACTGTTATCCATGCTGAGCTGATTTACCTGCTTAGAATAATGTTGCACATGGTGCTCAAGATGTTGAATATTTAATTACATCTCTACTCAGATGCTTCTCTTTATGGAGCAGCAGAAGCTATAAAGCATATATTTTTCCAGTGTGGATTCTGACAGCAATAAACCTTTGCTTATTATATGCTGTGGTAGCTATTTCAAAGTGTCAGAAATCATTCCAGAGCTGTGTTGGCATTCTAAAGCCAAGCCCATGATGGGTCTTGTTCCAGGAAGCAGACTTAACCCAAACCACATCTAAAGAAGCAGATCTGAGGCGGTGACTTACTCTCAGTTCAAGATTTCTTTGGATTTTATTCTGCCAGCTAGGCAGTTTTGGTTTTCAATGGGTACTTTTTAATTGGTTTTTTGTTCAATTGGATTTTTTTTTTAAATTATGTAATCTAAATCATTTATGTAGCAGAAGAAAAGAGAGAGGAGAGTCTTTTGGTATTCACATTCCTCTCCTTACAGGTTAATCAGACTTTGGACTTGTGAATTACTGCAAAATCTGAGCAGCCCTTGAGATGCCCATGTTGTCTTTTGATTTTCTAGCTCATTTGGTTCTTGCTCTCCAACTCATATCTCCATTACATGCCCAGCTTTCTATCTCATCTATTTTTTGTGATTCTAGAGCAGATCTCATCTTCATTCCCCTCATACACAAATTTGTTTTGAAGAAGTACATGGTATTACCCTCCTCCTCTGGGCTTCAGTAAAATCAGTGAGAGAATAAAACCTAAGTGCCTAATCAGTCTATCAATTTCTCTAAATGTGAAACAACACATCTTTGACAATACTTTCAAAATTATAGTTAAGAATTTAATTAATTTATCCATATATGTACTTTTGAATATGGGCCTCACAATAAGGCCTATTCAAATCCCCATATTTTTTAACCTCAGGAAAAAAAAGTGAGTTGCCTTCTGCTTTATAAAACAATCAGATTCCTTTCTGATCAGTAAAGAACATACATGAAGTACGCAGTATGGTAGGAGAAAATTCAATACTTCCCCCATTAACTTATTTTCAGTCAGATTTTTGACAATACCTTATCTGATGCTGACAAAAGCCAGCAGGAAGTAATAAGAACAAGGGGTCCATAGGTTAAGGGTTTCTTCTGCCAATTCAGTTTTGTCAGGAAGGAAATAGAAGTATCATAGAATCAACCAGGCTGGAAGAGACCTCCAAGATCATCCAGTCCAACCTAGCACCCAGCCCTAGACAATCAACTAGACCATGGCACTAAGTGCCCCACACAGGCTTTTCGTGAACACATCCAGGAACGGCAAATCCACCACCTCCCCTGGCAGCCCATTCCAATGCCAATCACTGTCTCTGGCAACAACTTCCTCCTAACATCCAGCCTAGACCTTCCCCAGCACAACTCGAGACTGTGTCTCCTTGTTCTGTTGCTGTTTGCCTGGCAAAAGAGACCAACCCCCACCTGGCTACAACCTCCCTTCGGGTAGCTGTAGACAGCAATCAGGTCAGCCCTGAGCCTCCTCTTCTCCAGGCTAAACAACCCCAGCTCCCTCAGCCTCTTCTCTAGGCCTTAGGGAAATTCCTTTTTCCTATCAGGTAGACATCAGGAAGGTATAGTAATGACAAGGTCATGTTGCCTCCCAAAGTCTAAAGAAGTTGCAATACATTCTGCATTCTTCTAGGTCAACTTGACAAGCCTTCATCCTAGATATCATACATTACTACTAGGCATTCGTGGAATCAGTTTTTACTTTCATATTGTAAAATTCACATTTCCTAGTACATGGTTTGCCTCTTAAGTAAGCCTCTTTGCTTATTGCCATCAATATAAGAGTTTCATATTTCTGCAGATAAACTCAATATTCCTGAAAGTCTGCATAACATAGCCTTTGCAGTTCTTTTAAATGTCTGCAGCTCGGAAATAAACAGCCTTCTAACAGACTGTGCTTGCTCCTCTGTATTCTGTGATATGCAACACCCAGCTAGGACTGTGGCATGTGTCACTAATAAATTCAGTGGTAAACCGCATTTCCTACATTTTCACCAGCTACAAAATTGTTGTGAAGCATATTGCTTCAATAGGAATCACAGAATTGTAGAATGTCAGGGGTTGGAAGGGGCTTTGAAAGCTCATCCAGTCCAATCCCCTTGCCAGAGCAGGATCACTAGATCAGATCACACAGGAAAGCATCCAGGTGGGTTTTGAATATCTCCAAAGAGAGAGACTCTACAGCTCTCCTGGGCAGCCTCTTCCAGTGTTCTGTCGCTCTCACAGTGAAAAAATTCCTCCTCATGTTTACATGAAACTTCCTATGCCTCAACTTCCACCCATTGCTCCTTGTCCTGTCACTGGCATCACCGAGCCTAGCCTAGCTCCATCCTGTTGCCACTCACACTTTACATATTTATAAACACTGGTGAGGTCACCTCTCAGTCTCCTCTTCTCCAAGCTAAAGAGCCCCAGCTCCCTCAGTCTCTCCTTGTAAAAGAGACGTTCCATTCCTTTAATCATCTTTGTGGCTCCATGCTGACCTCTCTCAAGCAGTTCTGTGTCCCTCTTGAACTGGGGGGGCGCAGAATTGAACACAGTACTGCAGATGTGGCCTCACATCAGAAAACGTTTTCCAATCATCACAAAGTTTTAATGTCCTTCTAGTTGTAAGAGACTATCACCTGCCTTATGTGGCATTGTGCTAGTTTGAAGCTAGCTAGAATGTTTTGGTGAGAAGAATTAGATCACAGGCTGTGAGAAGAAAACAATGGTGATGTCTGCTTCACTCATAGGCTTGCTGAGATGTATAAGAGCAAGAATCCATAACATAGATAAGTAAGATGCTCTCTGTCTGGGCTGTGGGTTGCATTTCTCTCTCTAACCTAACATCTCTTTGATTAATCCACCTGCTTCGTAACTCCCCTGGCCAACCCTTCAATCTTCCTTGGGCACAAGGCAACTCTGCAGTAAGGTAGAAAAGGGTGGGAGAAGGTGGAAGGGCCGTTGGGAGCCCCTCCTAGGAGGGCTGTTGTGTTTCTGTATTACCTTTTACCTTGTATATTTCTGTATAAAACTGTATATGCTGTAAGTATCTGCTTATATATTGTGCCAAGCTGTAAATATAAAGCTTCATTCAATTTCCAGAGATGGCTGAGTCTAGTCTGGTTGATTTTACAAAGTGGCGGGGGGGGGGGGGGGGGG
>WAAF01019540.1:84818-123862 GCA_013400475.1 Tricholaema leucomelas
CAGGTAGCACCCAAACCATCACAGGTGTACAAAAGACGCTATTCCTCTTTACCTTCCAGGCAGAGCAGCAGGGGATGCAGAAGGTTTTCTTTGTCAACTCATTCCCAGCATCTGAAATGAAAATGATAGGTTTTTTACAACCCATTTACCAAAAAAGGAGTAATGCCAGAGAGAAAAAATATGAAACATTGATGTGCAACTCACATCAGGAAAAAATGTATTATTGTCAGAGCAGCAACACGGGGCGGGGAGGGTGGAAATAAAAAGAAGAGCAATCAGATTTATAAGATCACAGTAAAGCAGTAAAAATCTGGAAGACAAAAAAAAAATCCTGACAAAAAAACCACACCACACAACCAGGTAACCCTTCTAGGAGAAATTCTATTAAAGAGATAAAAGGAAAAAAAATTACAAACAACAAGAAAATGAAAAGCTAATGGCTGTAAACAAATGTTATTACAGATCTAAACACATAAATCAATTAATATTCTCCAATTTTCCTCACCTATGTCTGCAGTGGTAACTATGCAGGAGACTGCAAGGGGAAAAAAAAAGCGAGAAAGAGATGTCCTGAATACATGTAGAGAAATACCAGTGACAGATCTGCAGTTTAATCAGATTTTGCTAACCTAGGTCACTTGGATCACAAATTATTTGAAAAATATGTTCTCACAAGTCCATCTTTAATTACTTCCACTGGAAAAGTTGCCCTTAATCTGCTGCTGCCTCTCCTGTGGTTTTGTCGCAATGCCGTTTCCACATCACCTTTCTGGGGCCTAGGAAGGTCAGGTTTTCGCCTTACAGCAGTAGACACAGAGATTTAGGACTCCTAATCTCATTCCCAGTGAGTTCTTCAGGAACTCACTTTCTCTTCCCATTCCCAGCAATCAGACCACCACGGAAAGAATATTTGCGCTCAACAGCTGTCATTTGACAGTAACAGCAGTTACCTTAGCTGCTTTTCCACTACCATTAATGCTCACATCCCCATATTGTCAATATTTTCCAACTCCTCTGAAATTTCTTTTTAAACTCCAGCCCTCAATCATAGAATCAACCAGGTTGGAAAAGATCTCCAAGATCACCCAGTCCAACCTATCACCCAGCCCTATCCAGTCATCTAGACCATGTCACTAAGTGCCTCATCCAGTCTTTATGTCTCCTTTCAGCTCAATTCTCCTTTAATTTATTTCTCTATGAACCATACCACTCTGCCTTGCAATATGATACATGCACTGTGGAACAAAAGATGAAGTGGAGTTATCTCTGCTTTCAAGTGAGGCTGGATAAGAAGCTTTGCAGTTCATCAGCTGGAACATGTGTGGTGCTTTATCTGAGGTATAACTGGGTAAAGATCATATTGTTTCATTTTACCCATCTTTAGTCTCTGATACTTTAAAATTAGCAATATTCAGCAAGGATACCTTTCTGGGATAGCACTGGGATGAGAAGAGATACATTAGGATGCATCCACATGCCTCTTTTTAACATGCACTAGAACAGAATAGAATCAACCAGGTTGGAAGAGACCTCCAAGATCATCCAGTCCAACCTAGCACCCAGCCCTATCCAGTCAACCAGACCATGGCACTAAGTGCCTCATCCAGGCTTTTCTTGAACACCTCCAGGGACGGTGACTCCACCACCTTCCTGGGCAGCCCATTCCAATGCCAATCACTCTCTCTATGAAGAACTTCCTCCTAACATCCAGCCTACACTTTCCCCAGCACAACTTGAGACTTTTCTTGAAAAAGAAAAACACTAAGTATGACCTCTCTTAGTAGAACTAAACTACTGTGTTCCCTGATATATATCCATGTGCTTTCAGTCTCAGCTAACTTTTGCTTCTAGATGTGGCATAGCAAGTTCAAAATGTGGGTTTTTTTCTCAGGAATTTGATATGTTTTTCATTGCATCTCATCCAGAAAAAAAAAAAAAAAAAACTCACCTCTAGAGTTTTCAAATTATCAAGTTAGTGAATGAGCATCCTGCCCTTTACTTGCTGAATATTGCATTCTGTCCTTTTCTTGTTGAACATTTATCTTTTAAAGTGTACCCTAGATTTCAGGGATATACTTAGAAACATTTATGTTGACTTCCACTGATTTTCACCTGTGTTAAAAGTATCTGTCTAAAAGCTAAAAAACTAATACAATACTTTTTTAGGCTTATTCCATATTTAATGAGGCACCCTGATGTATACAGACAGCAGTTCATGAATGTCATCACCAATGTCACATCTGACTCAATATTTAAAGATTTCCATCTCTCTCCCTTACTCAAGGGTCAAGAATTTGTTTTGCTTCCTCTTGAATTAGTTCAGATAGCAGCATTTAACCCACATCAACCTATGTCACACTTCCAGGCAGAGCACACCACAAAGAAAACTTGTGGGAAAATGTCTAAGCCTTATGCAGAGTAATCAGTTTTCCATGGCATATAAGGTATCAACAACTAACTGTCATTCAGATAGCAATGGGAATTGGGAGTAAGATTTCCACAGGTATTTACTCTCTGAAGATGCAGTTCATGGATCAACACACAGAGGAGATGAGCATGTGAGGCATTTCCTGTCTCTCAGTGTAAATTCAGAGAATCCTTCAGAAGACACAGAAGTTACAGACATTGAATCTCATGTCAATCCCAAACACCTTCCTGAGATGTCAGTATGTGCCAGATGCATTATCTCTGACACAAAAGAGGACCATTTTACTCACAGCAAGTATAATGAGCTGAAATGAGAGTTAGACCACCTGTATTCTCTTCATTGCTGTGCGAGTACAGTCTATGGCTGCTGTATCTTAGAAAATGATATGCAATTGCCATAATCAGCCTATTTGCTATCCTTTCAAGTTCAAGAAGCCCTCAGAACAGTGATTTCCAGAGATACTCTCAACAACTGGAGAGGAAAGTTGAATTACTTTTGCACTTACTGTTTGACATGAACAGGAGCAGTTTAGGACATGATGTACTCTGTTGTTAGCCCATTAGGGGTGCCCGTTTAATAGGAAAACACATTTCAAAAAGGTGAGTTCTCAGATGAATGGAGTAGAACAGAAAACATTGCAGGCACAGTACCAGCAGGTGTTTCAGAGCTGCAGTATGAGCTGAAATACCTTGCTTTGTACCATCCAAAAAGGTGGAATGTTGTGGAATAAAACTGGAGTCAGAAAAGACTGATAGAAATGGTTAAGGGCACGAAGCCATATAAATAACTTCTCTGAAGAAGGAATGAGAAGAATGGGATTTTTTTCTGTGGAAGAAAAAGTAACAAAATACCTAAAACAGTAAAACATTTTGCAAGGCCACTCTCTCCCTATTTTTTTTTTCCTCAGCACTAAAATAGGGTAAAAATACTCTAGATCATTTCAGGATAAGAAACAGAGCATGACTAAAACCATCAAAGCCTTCACAAATATGACTTTTAAAAAAGATTATAAATCCACCAGAACACTTACACTCACAATGAAGTTTTGATAACCTTTGAAATTGCCCATTGATACTCTAAGTTTAGTATATGTCTGAGTGACATCATAATGAAGAGCAGGGAAGATATATTCATTTCTATCCACAGCATTTCCTTGCATTGTCATTTGCCCTGATCACCTTGTTGCAGATCATCTTCAGCCAGTGAGGTGATTGTCCTTCAGAATTACACTCATATGCCACATTAGTTCCAAAGGACTTTGCTATTATTAATGTTGGTGTCATGGGAACGAGGGAAATGCTGTTGTCGGTGCATGCAGCAGTTGCATCAGTGATATTTCTGTTAGGAATGTGGTTTCCTACTGAAATATTTATGCTACTACCTTCCTCAGCATGAGCACAGCTGTAATACATCTGTGTGTGTGTGCTGGAGAATAGTATAGTGTCAGTCCCTGTGGAGAAGTAGATACACTGAGATCTTTGTATATCTACATCCCCACCAAAAATGTGCTTAAGCAGTGCAATTTTCCTATGATGAGTTGTACATCAATATCTGAACTTACTACCTTCTGTAAAACTGGAAAGCTGTTGTTATGATTCAGGCTGGGTTGGACAGGGGCTTTGTGCAATGTGGCCTAGTGGAAGATGACCCTGCCCACGTCAAGGCTCACAAGATGATCACAAGATGGTAGGGGTTGGAAGGAACCCAAAGAGATCATCGAGTCCAACCCCCCTGCCAGAGCAGGACCATTCAACCTAGCTCAGATCACAGAGGAACACATCCAGACAGGCCTTGAAAGTCTCCACAACCTCTCTGGGGAGCCTGTTCCAGTGATCTGTGACCCTTACACTAAAGAAGTTCCTCCCTGTGTTGAGGTGGAACCTCCTGTGCTGCAGCTTATATCCGTTGCTCCTTGTTTTATCACAAAGCACAAGAGAGCAGAGCCTGTCCCCGCACTGCTGACAGCCAGCCCTCAGGTATTTATAAACATTTATTAAAACCCTTCTCAGTCTTCCCTTCTCCAGACTAAAAAGCCCCAGGTGCCTCAGCCTCCCCTCTTCAGACAGCATTGTAGTCCCCTAATCATCCTCATAGCCCTCACTTGGACTCTCTCCAGCAGATCCCTGTCCTTCTTAAACTAGGGAGCCCAAAACTGAACACAATACTCAAGATGAGGTTTCACCAGGGCAGAGGTGAGGGGGAGGAGAATCTCCCTTGATCTGCTGGATACACTCTTCTCAATGCACCCCAGGATCCCATTGGCCCTCTTACCCACAAGTGCACATTGCTGTCCCATGGCAACTTGTTATCCACCAGGACTCCCAGGTCCCTCTCCATGGGGCTGCTCTCCAGCAGATCACCTCCCAGCCTGTTGGGACGTTGGAACAGAACTTAGAAGTCCCTTCCAACTCAAACCATTCTATGATGCAGTGAACACAAGTTCATAGGCAAAAATATATTTCAACTAGAAAACAAATAAAAATAATTAAATATTATGTCATTTTGATGTATAAGGGTTTAGCATCAGAATTAGTGATAACATGGTACTTAATGGCATTGATCATACCATTTAGAAAGGTCCCTGGGGAGTTAAATAGGGCTTACACCTAACACTCACTTCCAATGTTCAGAGTAGAAAAAAAAAATACATATTAATGTTTGAGTTAATCTGCTTCCTTAAGCTACCAAAGTGGTTCATTTATCAATAGGTATTTCCAAGTTTTCCCTTGCTGCTATCAGCAACAGGAGAATACACTGATCAGAATCTTAGTTTGCCCCGTTTCACAGAATCACAGAATGTCAGGGGTTGGAAGGGATCTTGAAAGCTCATCCAGTCCAACCCCCTCTGCCAGAGGGGATCACCTAGAGCAGATCACACAGGAATTTATCCAGGCAGGTTTTGAATATCTCCAAAGAGAGAGACTCCACAATTCTCCTAGGCAGCCTCTTCCAGTGTTGTCACCCTCACAGTAAAAAAAATTTCTCCTCATGTTTACATGAAACTTCCTATGCCTCAACTTCCACCCATTGCTCCTTGTCCTGTCACTGGCATCACCGAGCCTAGCCTAGCTCCATCCTGTTGCCACTCACACTTTACATATTTATAAACACTGGTGAGGTCACCTCTCAGTCTCCTCTTCTCCAAGCTAAAGAGCCCCAGCTCCCTCAGTCTCTCCTTGTAAAAGAGATGTTCCATTCCTTTAATCACCTTTGTGGCTCCATGCTGACCTCTCTCAAGCAGTTCTGTGTCCCTCTTGAACTGAGGGGCCCAGAATTGAACACAGTACTACAGATGTGGCCATGCCAGGGCAGAATACAGGGGCAGAAGATCTTCTCTCAACCTGCTAGCCACACTCCTTATCTTCTAATACACCCCAGAGTGGCATTGCCCTCCTGGCCACAAGAGCACATTACTGGCTCATGGTCAATCTCCAATGAGCTAGGACCCCCAGACCCTTTTCACCTTCACTGCCCTCCAACAGGTCAGTCCCCAAACTATACTGATCCCTGGGGTTGTTCTCTTCCAGGTACAAGACTCCACACTTGCCCTTGTTGCATTTCATTAAATTTCTTTCTGCCCAACCCTCCATCCTGTCCAAGTCTGGCTGAATGGCAGCACAGATTTCTGGTTTGTCAGCCACTGCAACCAGTTTGGTGTCATCAGCAAACTTGCTGACAGTGCACTCTGTGCCCTCAACCAGGTCATTGATGTATTGATTTATTAAAGAGAACTGGTCCCAGTACTGACCCCTGTGGGATCCCACTAGTCACAAGCCTAAAACTAGACTCCATCCCACTGATCACAACTCTTTGGCTTCTTTCCTTCAACCAGTTCACAATCCACCTCTCCACCTGATCATCCAGACCATGCTGCCTCAGTTTAGCCAGAAGGATGCTGTGGGAGATGCTTTGTTCAAGATGTCGCCTCATCCTTCCATTTAACACATGCACTTGCTTTGTAAAGATTATCTACCTCAAGTGCATAGGTGCTCTTGACTGATAATTAGCAGTGAAATCTGGTAAAGACACAGAGAGAGAAAAAAAACTACCAGATTTTCAACATAGCAGAAAAGTTTAAGGGGAAAAGTTGGCCTATGATATCCACACCAAGACTGAAGACATTGGAGATCAGTTCCTAGGCTTGCTACATTTGTTTTGCATAGCCTTGAGAAAACCATCAGATCAGTCTTGTAGGTTAGTGGTCAACCTTAGTACTATTTCTCTATCAGGTACAGACAACTACTGCACATATAGAATCCAATTATCTTAAGCTGGAAGCATCCTGTGAGGATCAAGTCCAACCTATTGACACCTGGGATTAAATGCAGGTTAGACTGGTCATTAGTGAGAAACCCAATCCTTAAGCCCTGAAATGAGATTTGCCTATTCTGCCTGGAGGATGTGATGGTCAATTTCCATTGTTCTGTCTTTTACCTATAAAACAAATCCAATATTTTCTTCCAACATTTACTTGCCTTTCTTAGGCCCTATCTACAGGTTCAGAGGTTAACCCTCTGGTGTGAGAATTTGTGTGGGCTAGCTGTAAGTAAGTTTGGGGGAAATTCTCTTTGTATATATTAATAAATTATTCAATAACCTTCAAATTGGCCTCATATCTCACCCCAAACTCAGACTCAAACCCCTCTATAACACTCTCCAAATTGTTATCTCCCTACTCTCCACATCAGAGAACTGTGTTTCATGACGTACCTTTAATGACATATTGATGCTGCCTGCTGTATTCAGTGCCAGTCAGGAATTCTTTAGATATACAGGCAAATGCAGTGATCTGAACAGTACTTTGAAACCCCACAGTGATTTAATAGAAATATAATTGCACCCAAAAAAAAAAAAAGAATTAATTTAATGCCATAGTAAAAGGATTACCATAGCAATAAGGATCAAGGTCTAAGATATTTGCTGGGTAATTAGCAGTCTGGCTACATTAACTAAATTTTTCAGCTTGGTCATAAACCCATCAATCCAAAGTTATAATTGCTGCTTTCTCACAGGAAATGTCTCCAGCTAATTTCCAATAAGTAGTAAAAAAAAAAAAAAAAAAATCATCTGAAGGCTTTGCCCACATAACACACTGCTTTGTGGCTTTAAATTCTTATGCTTTCTAACATGCACTAAACATTAAACTACCTTGTTTCATATTAAAGATGACTATGGAGCTAAGGGGATAAGTCTGTGTAAAATACAACACAGTACAGACCTTCAGTAAAAAGTTTTCCACATTTCTATGGCTATTTAGAATGCTCAAAAATATCAGGCATCAAGACCTAATTGGAATCATAGAATCAGTCAGGGTTGGAAGGGACCACAAGGATCATCTAGTTCCAACCCCCCCTGCCATGGGCAGGAACACCCTACCCTAGGTCAGGCTGGCCACAGCCTCATCCAGCCTGGCCTTAAACACCTTCCTGGGCAACCCATTCCAGGCTCTCACCACTCTCATGCTGAAGAACTTCCCCCTCATATCCAGCCTGAACCTACCCACCTCCTGCTTCACTCCATTCCCCCTAGTCCTGTCACTCCCTGAAATCCTGAGAAGTCCTTCCCCAGCTTTTTTGTAGGCTCCCTTCAGATACTGAAAGGCCACAATAATGCCACCTGGGAGCCTCCTCTTCTCCAGACTGAACAGCCCCAACTCTTTCAGTCTGTCCTCACAGGAGAGCTGCTGCAGCCCTCTGAGCATCCCCATGGCCCTTCTCTGGACACACTCCAGCATGTCCACATTCTTCTTGTAATGGGGGCTCCAGAACTGGACAGAGTACTGCAGGTGAGGCCTCGCCAGAGTGGAGTAGAGGGGAAGAATCACCTCCCTCGACCTGCTGGCCACACTTCTCAGGATGTGTTTTACATCTGAATGTACAGATTGTTAATGTGAAATTGCTCATTCTACAATTAACAGTAACTATGGAAGGTTCAGTCACAGTGCAGAGAATTTCATGTCCAAGAGCTAAAAATGTAGTCTGCCAGATGACAGAGACTTTCCTGTCACTTGCAGGCTAATTAATAGAGCCATCAATTACTTGAAAGCGTAACAGAACACTAAAAAATTCCCTGGTGTTACAGAAGTGGGAGGGATTGAAAAAGCTACAGAAGATAAAACAAAATAAAATATAAAATTAAATAATAAAAGAGAAAATAATTTTAAAATTAAATTAAATTAAAAACGGTCCTATACCTGTTCTGGAGTATGATTTGGAGCAATTCAATTCAGAATTTGAAACACAAATAAAGAAACCTCCAGAAAGTTTGCCCAGAGAAACAAATACTAACCAGCTTTACATAATACTCCTCAAAATCTGCAGTAGAGTTTGTTCATAGAAAATTGTTAACAAAGTGTTCTGTTACACTAAAGCAAGTTGGATAGATTCTTAGCCAACACAGAAGTGGGAATTAGTCAATAGAAACTTTTTATAACAATGACTAAGAAATCAGTTCAACTGGCTGCAGCAAGAGAACAAAAAAGATTAGCCTGAAGAAAATGGTACTGCCCCTGCAGATATTTACACATGGCCCAACTTTGATCATGGCAATAGTCAGCTGACTTAAGGTTCAACAGGTACCTAAGTATTGGCCAAATGTGGGGCAGAACAGTACAAATGAGTGAGGAATTGCTTACACAATTAAAGTGTATTCAAAGAACTAATAAAAAGGACAAAGGAGATCAGCTTGAAGAAAGGAAAGCATTTCTTATATTGGACTACAGAAGATGTCTTTTTCTATCTTATCTGTTCTCTCCTCAGTGCTTGGACTCAGGCTGCAAGTCCTGCAGTCAGGTGACTCATCTTTTCATGTGCTTGTAAGACAGCAAATGTCATTTAGGCCACTGTGTAAATAACAGCAGCTGAAGGATTACTCAGCAGTGAAAAAAATAAATAATTCTGTGGTGGCTGCTCAGACTCCCAGGGAAATTAAGCTGTTTCCAATCACAGCAGCTTCAGGGCTGAACTCTCTGTGGAAGAGAGCTATTATTATTAAAATTAGCAAACACTTCTCCTTCACTCTTTTGGGTGTTGTTGTTCTACCATATTTCCATTTTTTTTCCTTTCTCTGTGAAGGAAGGAAAAAAACCTCTAGTGTGCTGCTAAATAGCAGGGACAAACCCAGTCAGTCACAGAGGGCATGTATACAGCTTGAGGAATGTGCATGATAATCCATTTACAGAAATACCACATTCACTGCACTTAAATGCCATTTCAAGAAGGGACAAAGTTCACACCACAGTTATAGTGTCTCTTTTCCTTGCTTTCCTTTCATGCCACTGATTTAGCTTCTTGGGTGTCTCTTGGGGTTTTATTGCTCCTTCTGCTATCGCAGGAGATTCTGGATAGAGATGAAACTAAACTATTTTTAGATAGCAAGTAGATCTGGGCAAAACTCAGTTACTTCATGTCACAAGGTTTCATGCAGTCTTTTGGCTTGTGATTTATTTGATCTTACACGATCTGAGATATGCTTTGAAAATTGTCTTCAGATAAATCCAAAAATTCAAAGCAAAATTCAACTGAAAGTATCAACACCTTCTTGCCATTGCAGACAAGCTTCATGAAAGAAGTAGTTGTAATTGATTTCAGTATCTGAACACAAAAGCATAGTTCAGACCAAATTTCCTACAGCATTTCACCACAATGTCACCTTAATCTAACCCAAAAAGGTAATGGTTTGTCTCCAGGACATACTGTCCATAGGACTCAGGATATGACATATAACTTTTTTGCTTACTTTACAACCTACTGAGTTTTTAAATTAAAATCCTACATCATTTGAATTTTCAAATGAGACAAGACAGAGATTAAAGTTTGCACATTTTAAGGGTAAGAAGATACTTAGCAGCACACTTTTGGAGGAAACTCACATGACTTAATAAATGAATGATGAAAATTTCATGCTTGTGGAATCCAGAAGATTTTCTTTGCACATTCTCCTTCCCCTCCCCCCTGCTGTCCTTTCCTTAATTTGTGAAATCTACTGTTTCTCTTCAGTCTGTGTGGCATTAAAAGAAGGGAACAGCTTTTTCTTGGTTTATCATTGCACTGTTTAGCATACAGGCTTCAGCGTGAAGGCAGCCTTTAGCTTTCGTACCATAGCACAAGAGACTCATCTCCAGAAATGCAGTAGGACTGGACCTGCTGTATGCACCACATTGAAAAGTACCCACACATGGACAGAATTCCCCATTTTCCACTAGGATTTTGCACTTAACCAAGAAGTGGCAGAACCCTTATATGTGTCTTATGTAATTGGCATCTCCACTCGTTCATAGTACTGCATTAAATTCAAACTCAATATTCAGCCCTATGAATAATCCTGAAGCAGTGAAATTACTCTGCTTGGTTTCTTTAAGCAGGGCTTTTGAGTGCCACATTTCTCTTCCAGACACCACAACTACTCTTTGTCTTTGGCCTTAGGTGAAGTACCTATTGATTTTCTCGTGCATGTTTGCAAGTGGGTCAGATCCACTCAGTCTAACATATTTCCCTGTCTCTTCCAGTGCCGCAGTTCCTACTTAGCTCTTCCCCATGCTGTGTGCTGGCTCCCCAGTCCTGTGGAGGATAAATATATGCTCAGTTGCCAGCTGTTTTGAAGTCTGACAAACACCTTCATTTCTTGAAGTGTGTGAGTGCAGACTCTCCATCTCTCTGCACAAGTTCAGTGGTAGACTGATGCCAGGGGTCCCAAACTCTTCTTCACTCCTGGCTCTGGGGTCATGTTTGCAACAAGATGGTCTGGGTCTCAGTAAGTCTGAGTATGCTGTCACAATAGAGCACTCATTAAAGGGAATGTTGAACAGCAGCACCAGTCATTAAGTACCATTTTCAGAACAATCTCCATTTACCAGGTCAAGATCTCAACAAATGTATAAAATAACAGATATGAAGTCAATGACTTTTGTTTGAAAGGGTGAGATAATGCTCAACTCAGATTTCTTCATTACAGCAGATACCATATTTAAGAGCATGATTCAATTTTACTTTGGAAGGATGCTCGGAATAAAGGATATTCTACAACAGAACTGGCTGGGAGGCTTGGAGAGTTTCACTGAATTTGACTCCATTCTGTTCCTGACAGCCAATGTTCTCTAGCTGCTGCACAGCAAATGTTTATCGTATACAGCATGGTACACAGTGACACCTAATGAAAATATCCAATGCACTTAGGCTCTACAAACTGCAAATTAAAGACAAAATCCTGCTAGGACAAGGATTGATAGTGTTAAAATTTGCACAGAAAAACATTGAGTTTACAGAAAACTCTACACTCTTGAGACATCCAGACTTTAAGACCAGATGTATAAGCACTCACCAGATGCATAACCCCAGGGAGCTGGGGTTGTTTAGCCTGGAGAAGAGGAGGCTCAGGGATGACCTCATTGCTCTCTACAACTACCTGAAGGGAGGCTGTAGCCAGGTGGGGGTTGGTCTCTTCTTCCAGACAACCTGCAACAGAACAAGGGGACACAGTCTCAAGTTGTGCTGGCAGAGGTATAGGCTGGATGTTAGGAGGAAATTCTTCACAGAGAGAGTGATTTGCCATTGGAATGGGCTGCTCAGAAAGGTGGTAGAGTTGCCATCCCTGGAGGCATTCAAGAAAAGCCTGGATGAGGCACTTAGTGGTATGGTCTAGTTGACTGGATAGGGCTGGGCGATAGATTGGATTGGATGAGCTTGCAGGTCTCTTCCAACCTGGTTGATTCTATGTTTCACTGTTCAGGGGAAAAAAAAAAATGTAGAGTAAAAAAAAATATATACAGTCATGTACATTCCTCAGAAACTGGCTACATTTATTTTAACCTGTAAAGATGCAGTTGTCATCTGCTTCATTTGTCCTGCTGTAAATTCTTTCTGCTCAACGCAGACAGCTGTATGGAGTCCCATAAAAACACGGAAAATTCTAGGCTAAAATCAAAGCTCTGAATCTCTATCACTTTCCAAAAACTTAGAAAAAGTGTGTTACATTTGTCTAAAGATAAAGATAGAAATATAGTAGCCAGATCTTTGAAAGTAAGCATGCTTATAGATAGTGTCACTTCAACGTTACACTTAAAGACCAGTCTCCTGGTTTCTGCTTTTTGACAGGTGAAAAAGAAGTCCATTTCTCTTACACATGACTTAGCAGCCCTCTTGGCTTAGCAAGAAATTTCACAAGAAGCACCTTCAATAAAGTCTAAGCCTCATGTATCTTGTAGTAAACAATACTGTTACACCTATTTCATTCTACACACATGCATTTAGGATTCTGGTCTTTTTTCTGTTTTGATTGCTGTAAGTTTGAGTAAAAAACCCATCTGCTGAAGCCTCTGCATTCTACATCTAACTGGAGATAACCATGGTTACAATGCCAAGTGCTAAGCATGAAATTGCAGGCTTTAAATGCAGCAAAAATGATATACTGGTTCTCTGGCACACACAGACACATCTGCAGCAGATTCAGCATTTGTGTATTAAGGACAGACTGTTTACAAGATAAGGTGACTGACATTCTTAATTACAGATGCATACCTCTAGATAAAAGATCATTATTTGCATAACCTGATTGCTTATTCGACTTTATGCAGTACTTAGACCTAATAGGAAGCTTTAATAACTTCAAGATGAAGAGAGTTTAGAGTTTGTTTTGTTTGGGGTTTGGTTTTTTTTTTGGAGGAGGGAGGAAACAGAGGAAGTATGGGGGGTTTGTGTGTGTGTGATGTGTTGTGTTTTTTGGTGTGTGGAAGGCACATGATAAAATTTCTTACAAGACAGATCTCTCTCAGTCTCTACATATACAAATTCATACACACACAGCCACAGTCTAAGCAAGGAGAAAGTGCAAGACATATTCAGGCATAGGACGTGAAGCAGAAAAGGTTGCCAGAATTTCTCTCACCACTTGAGAGAGAGGTTGTCATGCTGTAAGTTAACACAGACATGTTGTCCCATCACTTATAAATTAATTCTTTGGATATGATAATTCTAGAAAACAAATAAATAGGGGGAAAAAAAGGCAGTAGAGAGATGATACCAGGTTCTTTCCCCTCATTTCTTCCCACAGCATTTTGTTAATGAGAGACACAGTAAAATGACATCACTAGTGCATTACTTAACAAATGCCCTCTGGAATTTCCACAGCTTGAGCTAAGATGACTCATGAGTCTGAAATCAGGGCAGCTCTAGGCATTTTGGATTTCAGAACATATATAAACTGTGTGTATGCTTTTTCATTCCCATTATTTTTCAATAACATTTGTTTTGTTTTTTTTTAACTCAAACTAGTTGCAGAAAAGTGATATGAACATAATGAATGATTTCCCACACTAGTGTGGTGGTTAGGTAACTTCTTGAAAGTTAAGGTGCAAAAATTTCCACGCTGGTAAAAATCACTACAATTTCCTATGTAAGAAAAAGTGTCAGTTTAAGAGAAAGTAAGTCTAGGGAAAAAAAAACCACCCACCCAACCAAACAACAACAACAAAAAAAAACTACCCAACACCAAACAAACACAACTTCCCAGCCCTGCCAGAAAAAGCCTAGAAAACAGCAGTGACAAATATGCATATCACTGTGTAAGAACTTCACTTATCCATACCCATCCTGCAAAGCACAGACAAGTCATTGCACAGACACGCCAAGAGGAAAGGGACCTGGGGGTACTGGTGGATAGTACGCTGAAGATGAGCCAGCAGTGTGCCCAGGTGGCCAAGAGGGCCAATGGCATCCTGGCCTGTATCAGGAACAGTGTGGCCAGTAGGACGAGGGAGGTTATTCTTCCCCTGTACTCAACACTGGTCAGGCCACACCTTGAGTACTGTGTCCAGTTCTGGGCTACTCAACTCAAGAGAGATGTTGAGGTGCTGGAACATGTCCAGAGAAGGGCAACAAAGCTGGTGAGGGGCCTGGAACACAAACCCTATGAGGAGAGGCTGAGGGAGCTGGGGTTGTTTAGCCTGGAGAAGAGGAGACTCAGGGCAGACCTCATTGCTGTCTACAACTACCTGAGGGGTGGTTGTAGCCAGGTGGGGGTTGGTCTCTTCTCCCAGGCAACCAGCAAGAGGACAAGGGGACACAGTCTCAAGTTGTGCCGAGGGAAGTATAGGCTGGATGTTAGGAAGAAGTTCTTCACAGAGAGAGTGATTGGCATTGGAATGGGCTGCCCAGGGAGGTGGCAGTCACCGTCCCTGGGGGTGTTCAGGAAAAGACTGGATGAGGCACTTAGTGCCATGATCTAGTTGACTGGATAGGGCTGAGTGACAGGTTGGACTGGATGATCTTGGAGGTCTCTTCCAACTTGATTGATTCTTCTATTACTAGCAGCCAGCAGACAACCAGCAGTAAGCTTGCCACCACTAGCAGCTTCTGAGCTGTTGTTTTCCTGTCAGTTGAGGCTTTATCAACTAAACTAACTATGAAGGACATGTCTGAAGTAAATGGCAAAATTAGATTCCCCAGCTGGCAGCCTTTAAGTTTGGAATCTAACTGAACTGATGGTAAAATGCAGCATAACGTTCAGTGAGATCTCTGCCTCATAATCGCATCTCAGATGATTCACCCGCAAGCAGGAGGCCAGCTTGATAAAGATTAGTGACACATGAAGAAAGCAGAAAACAGCTTAAAAGCTGAGCACTGCAGGTTGCCCTTGCTCAGTGCAGTGTCACAGTGCATTTTAGGGCTACACTTTCCTTCCACAAAATGGCCAGCAAAAAGATGGCTGATCCACTACGAGGCAATTTGCTTCTTGCAGTTCTGGCCATTGAGAAAGGCTTCTCAGGAAACCATCAAAATGCAGGCTGCAAGTAATTGCAAAGGGCAAAGACTCCCACGCAAGCAGAGTCAGGTTCTGTGGGGTACAGCTTCTTTCTGCTGTCAGAAGCCTGAATGTGTAGTGAAGGAACTGTGTAGCCTGACTCTCTGGGTTAGCTTCTATTCAGATTCACTAGGAGCTGCATAGGGCAGTAATAAAATTGTCATGGATTAGCTTGACAGTTTGTTCATTCTTCTGCTCAGCTGCAACTGTGAGTGTGTCCTTTGGCTGTGTCCTGAATGTCAGCTGATGTGGGGCATGACACTGTCATACAAATATACCTGCTTTGTAACATTGGCAAGCACAGATAATCATTTTGGTTGGACAAGATCTTTAAGACCAACCATTAACTCTACTCCTCCAAGTCCATCAATAAGTCATATCCCACCACTAACTGTAAATATACCCAGGAATAGTGACTCGACCATCTCCCTAGGCAACTTGTGTCAGTGCTTGACAACGCTTTCATTAACAAAAACGTTGTTTCCTAATGTCCAGCCCAAACTTCCCCTGGTGCAGTTTGAGGCCATAATCATACTCACACAGCAACACCATTTGTGGCATCAGGTAGCATTGCATTTTGTTTTCAGGAACACTATTGTGATGCGGTGTCCAGTTGATCAGCAGAAGAATCCAGTTACACAGATGAAGGACTTGAGGTGGTTCAATCCAGAGACTGCTCCCTTGGCAGGCTCTTTCAACAGCTGCAGTATTACATAGGGAAGAAAAGGTGTTTTCTCAGATAAACACAAACTAAACCAGACAAACCTTCTCTCTTTACAGAAAAGCCTTAAGTGAAAAAGAAAACAGAGAAGCTATTATAACATGTTTCTTGTGCCCCAAAGCCCCACTGACATGACCAGCTCTAAGCTGTACACTCGGTTTTGGAGTAAACCTTCAGGTCATTGTATGGAAGGCTCCAAAAAACACACATGCAGAACTTTCAAGGGAGTACTTTTCTTCTTGCAGAGAAATAAAATAAAACATTAATTCCTCTCCAGTGATTCCATGCTATTTACAAAAAGATAGACATCTCACACAGCCAAAGGGCTTACAGTGCCAAGGCTATCTTGACTGGGGCAACAGGAAGATGCGGCCAGGGACAAGACTCTGTGACACAGCCAATCTTTTGTAGTTCTATGCTCCTTTAACGAGGCAATGCTAAAATCTAGCTTGTTTTTCTTTCTAAAGTTCATTAAAATCATTATGTTAACCTCTCACCTCTCCACTATATCAGCATTGACTTTGTCTTTAATATAATAAAACCAATGGGACCTTATCCTGCCATGTGTTCGTGTAGGCCAGTTCATCCAATTTACCTGTTCTGACAGTTGTTTTTCTGGCAGACTTCCTTCAGCATTTATCCATCCAGCTGGACATTTGTCCAGGGTCCAGCTCTCTGACTGAATTGTCATCACCATGGGGCAGTACTCCATGTAAACACCACATAATCATGCAGCCTACTCAAGGCCAGCATACGACTGCAAGTACAAAATCAATATGATAAACAAAGAAGGAGCATCAGAGAGTAAAGCTGCAGAGATATATGTAAATGATTGCCAGGCTCTCCAACCTCAGTGAGATGCCTTCTTATGAGGCACTGAGGTTGTATGTGTATGGGATGACAGAAGGCTAAAGACACTAGAGCAACAGAAATCCCAGAGTACTGGCAGATCAACAAGAATTAATTAGAGAAACATGTAAGTCAAATGAAAAAAAATCCATATTATTCCAAGCTATGCTGCAAAAGAGAAATATATATGCTTTCAGAATTTTAAATGGGAACAGGAAAAGATCTGTTTCCCTACAGGGAATTACACTAAAATGGAAGCAGTTTCTCTTTTCTCAAGCTTCTGGACCCTTTGATAGGGTCAGTGACAGACTAGTGGCACAATGGAGTGGATTCAAAGATCTGGAATTGCCACCATCCTAGTCCAGCCTAATCTAACCCCAACACTAAGTACTGGGCAGGATTCCCACTGTGCCACAACCCTTCCCAAAGGCTACAACAGTACAGTGAGATCACAAAGCAGAACAGATGAGCTTTTCATGTAATTATCACTAAGGAAGCCACATACAGGCAGAGGTAGCACAGCCAATTCTGCAGTCCCTCTCAGGGAGCACCGCCTTAGGCATGTCAGATGCAACTGCAGGCAGGCAGGATTTGTGTCATGCAGTCTGTAGGTTAGGACCACATTCAAAAATTAGCACATTACCATTTGTCTTCCTTCCGTCCTTCTCCTCTAGCCACAGTTTCTGTTTGGGTGACCCTCTGATATCTTTCTGGACTTCTCAAGCCATTTTACTATGACATAATAGTTAGCCAGACTCTCATTTACCCAGGAATTAGGTTTTGGGAGTTTGGTTTGGTTTGTTTCTTAAGGACATTCATAGATTTTCTGTTAATGCAGAAAAAAAATGCCTTTATTATTCAGCAGTACCTGCAAATATAAACACCTAGAAAACGTCAAAATTTCATTTGCTGAATACCACAGTCTCTGGGCTCTGCCACTGCCTGCTTCCTCTCTCCCTGCAATTCACAGCAGGGGGTGTAAATCAGAACCTGGCAACTCCGTGGTGCAAAAATACAGCTTTCTCAGTGCAGTTTAATAGGGATAAACACAGTCTTTTGGATCAGAACCTTGTCTTCCCTTTTTCTCTTACCATTGTTGTCTTCCCCTGCCACCTCCACATGCTGTGTCTTCTCTGTCAGATGATCTGTCTGTTAGTAGCCAGTAGCCCAGAAATTTCTCTCCATTCCATCTTCAATACAGCCTATTTTAAAAGACATCTCTCCTTCTCTGAATTCCTAATATGTGACCATCTTACTCTTTGCCCAGCTTATGCTCTTTGTGTTTCCTCTTTCGAGGCTTTTTGCTTTTCAAGAAGCCAGCCACAGTCCCAGGCATCTGAGAATCTTATTTTTCTTCCAATCTACCTGTATCATGCTGTTCACACGTGAATTCCAGACCACTTCTCAGGGCTGCTTGGCTCTGCTCCTATCTTTCTCTTCTTACTCTGAGTGCTGTTAGAGCATTGCCCGAGTTGCAGAGGTTGAGACTTGACTTTTTCACATACAACTATAAATTACAAGCCCTGAGATAACATGAACTTTCATCGATATAACACAGTGGATAAAAAAAGTGCACACCTAGTTTCTTGCTGTGGCAGAGGAAGTCTCAGGCTTTCCGAGGTTGTAAGAACAATATCGCACCTTACTTTTCAGGTCAGCATCTATACTGGATGCATGTATTCATCCTAAATGGAGAGAGAATAACCAGACAAGGAGAGGATGTGAAGAGAATTGTAGGAAGATTGCCTGCAATGAAAAAATGTGACAAGGGGAAACTTTGGAAGAAAACTATAGAATAGAATAGAATCAACCAGGTTGGAAGAGACCTCCAAGATCATCCAGTCCAACCTANATTATATTTTAATTATAAGGTCTATTTATATATATTTTTTTTTATTTTCCTTGAACCAATTTCTAGACATGGAACAAAACATTGCTGGGCAAACACGTAACAAAATTCTAGTGCCTGTTTTCAAAAGCTCAGCATCATCTGCAAGTTGTAAAGGAAAAAGCCAGCAGACACCAAAAAAAAAAAAAANGAATTGTAGGAAGATTGCCTGCAATGAAAAAATGTGACAAGGGGAAACTTTGGAAGAAAACTATAGAATAGAATAGAATCAACCAGGTTGGAAGAGACCTCCAAGATCATCCAGTCCAACCTAGCACCCAGCCCTGTCCAGTCATCTAGACCATATCATTAAGTGCCTCATCCAGTCTTTTCTTGAACACCTCCAGGGATGGTGACTCCACCACGTCCCTGGGCAGCCCATTCCAATGGCAAATCACTTCTCTGTGAAGAGCTTCCTCCTAACATCCACAGGACCACTACTGCGTGGATTTCTTTCCCTAATTATTTTCCTCTTTTTTTCCTTCTTCTACTCTACCCTTAAATTATAAAGTAATTACTGTGTTTTAAACTATTTTCATTAATTAAATTATATTTTAATTATAAGGTCTATTTATATATATTTTTTTTTATTTTCCTTGAACCGATTTGTAGTCATGGAGCAAAACATTGCTGGGCAAACACGTAACAAAATTCTAGTGCCTGTTTTCAAAAGCTCAGCATCATCTGCAAGTTGTAAAGGAAAAAGCCAGCAGACACCAAAAAAAAAAAAAAGACAAGGCATTTGCTGTCACCATTGTAAGCACAAGTCTCAGCCCAAAAGCAGACACATTTTTTTTTCAGACTGTTTTTCAGGACATCACTGTCAGGTAACTTTTAAGGAGACATTTAAAGGAGAACTTCTTTACCTGTGTTTACAAGGAGCTGTTTCAAATGACAAATAAAATAGGAGACAGCAGAAAAATGCTTGTCTGAAAAAGTAACTAGTCAATGACAGTAGCTAATATTCCAGGCCAGTGAAAGTAGGAGCTGACCTCCTAGTCCTGCCTAGAAGATGATAGATTGGATGTGGATAGGTCATGAAGGCTTTTCGATTTGAGACACTGATGTCACATCCATCAACTGGTTTTAAAGCTCTGCTGTATATTTGATCATTTCCTGGAGGTGTTCAACAGACTTAGTGCCATGGTCTAGTCGATTGGACAGGGCTGGGTGATAGGTTGGACTGGGTGACCTTGGAGGTCTCTTCCAATCTGGTTGATTCTATGATTTACACTATTACAGCTGTTTAAATTAGTTTATTAGCTCCTACAGATCCTTCCACGTTTGTAAAGCTTTATGGACACCTTTGATACCATATAAATTCTAAATAGTAAGAAAATACCAAGCTGTTTAATTTTTCATTAACTGTAAGTACTTCCTTTAGATCATATTATTACTACTTCCACTCCAAAATGTTAAATCCTGACTGCAATCAAAAATAGAAATATTCCCTGGAATGATTTTCAGTTAAGTTATCAACATGATTAAAAACAATAGGCTGAAAATGTATTTTGGCTTTCATAGTTTTGAGATGTGTTTCTCCAGAAATGATTTATCTAAAAAAAGTTTAAAACACACCAAACAAAACAAAACTCCCCAAAAAGAAAAAGCACAACTCCATAAAACTTGTGCTTCATCCCAATTCTTGACCTCAATTACACATACATTTCATCGTGGAAAAAATAGCTAGGTGAAAAAGGAACGATTTTCCTTCACTTATAGAAAGCCAGTATCTTCTTTGATGTATTCACACATGGCTGATAATCATTGAAGAGTTCTCTTGCAAGAAGCCCTTCAGAACAATTAAAAAAAAAAGCCTAGGATTTCCAATTTTTATGTGAATAAGGTTTTACCAATTTTGGTATTTGCATTCTTTAAGGGGCATCAATTGCCACTGACTTTTCAACCAAGTTTGGGATTAATTTTAACAGGTTTTTTTGTTCTCTTTGGTCAGTGGTAGACTATGGCCAAGTGCCAGACAGAGATTTTGGCAGAAAGTAGCTGAGCCAATTTATTGCTTCCTCCTGGTCATCTCTGTCCTATGGAACTTTACAAACTCTACTGCAAAACCATTTGATTCTGACAGAAAGATTTCACTTCCTTCACTAAATGAATCAAAACTCTTTGAAGTAAAATGCTTTAACAAGGTTATTTTTTCCTGCCCTCTCCTTCAGAGTGAGATTTTGCTTCTATAATCCTACCCTGTGCCTTGCCATGTGTATACTTACCTACTTTTCCATTTCTCCCAGGAAAGCATGCACCATGCCCAAACAGTGTAGAGTCTTTGTCCATAGCTCAACGTATCAGACAAACGCTGGAAAACATCATCTTCTGTATGTTCAGTCTTCTAAATAAAACAAATGACAATCTACATCAACTGTAATGGTTTAAAGCAAAAATCAACAGGCTAAAGGTAACTAGCAGGTTAACCTATTTTCCCAGCACAGAAGTGAGGAAAAAACAACACACGTAAAAATACTCTACTGAGACAAAAAGAGTGAGACAAGAGTTTGCTGAGCAAGATTGGTTAAAAAGGTACAAAATGCATAACTGCCTTAGCATATTTGCAGAAAAAGCACAGTGCAAAGCAGCAAAAAACAGAAAGCAAGCAAGCCAAAACCCCAAGCCAGAAAACTACTCCCCCACCACCGCCATCACAGCAGAAGAGCCAACACCCAAAACAACAGCACCCAAAAGCAGCAAGCATAACAGGAAGCCTCCTATGTTACTATCTGAACTTCAACCCCCATAACACTTTGCTTGAGCCAATACTTTCAATTTTTGAAGCTGGAGTGGCTGCAGCACAGTATAAGTAACAAAATCAACTCAAAGTACAAATTCAACTCAAGCCATGACGATAAATAAAACCTCTTAGAAAACACAGGAATCTCCCTCACTATTTCCCTGGTTATGGAAAGAAAAGTCAATAAAAATAGGAGAGAAATTAAACAAACAAACAAACAAACAAACATTTTCTCCCCGATTTTTTTCCCCCTATCCCCTTTTCCCAGCAAGTAGCTGCTTGTACATCACAAAATATTCAGTTATGGAGCTAAGAGACTTTTTGTCCCTTAGAATAGTGGACTGGATTTTTTTTCCTCCTTCCTTCTTTATAAACAAACCACGATACTTTTTATGGGAGAATCTTGCTAACCAATCAATACAGGCTTTCAGATTTATGATTCCATTTCAAACAGCAATAAAATCCTTAATGTTTGAGTCAGGTAGATTCCTCTGTCGGCACTACATATTGTGCATTAAAGTCAGTTAATAGGGAAGGTGTTGTTTTTTTCCTTTTCAAATACAGAGACAAAAAGGCTCATGATAAATTGGAATAAAAAAAGTCAGCAGTGTTTTTGTTTGTTTGTTTGTTTTCCCTTTGATCTGCTCTGGTCTGAAGACTCTCCTTCATAGTACTAAATCAATAGATTGGCTAAAATATATTAGCATAATATTCAGCTACCATGTGTTATTCAAACTGGTACACAGTGAGACCCAGCTCATTACAACAAATAAACCATCTCAGACTTTCAGTAACTCGCTTTGCCATGGTAGGCCTGATGGGCCAGAAACAGGCTTATACATGGACTGCCTTGCCCAGGCATGTTTCTCACCTGTGTTAAACAAGGTATACACTTAGCTTGTGCCTGCCTTGTGCAAGGTGTATGCTTTTGCCAAATTTGGGTAAAGCAAGTCTATGGCTTCACCTAATAGGGTCAGGCTTGGATAACTGCCATTCTGATTGGCTATTCCATGTCCAAAGGGCAATTAATCTCAGGCCACATTGATAAAAAGAGATACGCTGGTAAACACAGCGTGCTCTCCCATTCTCTTTCTTCCTTCTCTTGCCTGCTGCTACTGCTTACTTCCTTATTGTTTGCCTGGAAACTCCACTGTCGCTGAGTTTACCAGGAACAGACTCTAAATGCCTCCATACAACCAGCCTGCATAGCCAGTGTGATATTGTGCTGAGACTGCACATCGCAGGACATCCTGCTTATACCTGAAAGTCCAGAGGAGCCAAGAGACAAGATCAGAGATTGTCTGCCTCCTTTCCCCAGAAGCCTGGGAAGAATCAAGTCTCAGCAGTAAGACAGAGTTCCCTAAAAGTATTTGGGTATTGTTTGGGACTGTGGCTAGCCATGCAAGTCAGGTAATAATAATTTTGTGAGTAAATACTTAAAAGCCTCTTTGTAATTCACCATTGACTTCCACCATAAGCAGAAAAGAACTCCATGAGTGTGGAATGGTAGTGGGCAAGTAGCATATTGACTGCAAGCAGTATTTGGCCACAAGAACATTCTCTTCCAGTTCAATTAAAGTTTATACATCTTGCTGGTTATTACCAGATCTATTATTATCTGTAAAATGTTTCCATGACAGTGCAAAGAACTGATTATTATTATTATTAAGATTAGTGGTTGGGGGTAGCAAGAGTTCTGAATATCAAAATTAATAAACAATATTAATTTTGGAAAAAATATCATCTCATTAATTAATTTGCCCTTCACTACACACTTCAAAGCAACCTTGCCTACTTGGAATGTTTTTTTTAAATTGTATTCACCAATTATCTAAGATTATTATACATATATGTGATTACAACAGCACTATGATTTTTAAAAAAAATACATTTTCTCCAGCATGCCTAAATATTTTGAACTGTGCTACAACTGCACTTTAAGCCTCAATAACCTGATGTTTAATTTTCATCTCACAATGATGTAAGCCAAGAGAAAATGAAGCATAGTCAGAATGAAATTACACACAATTCATTGTGTCAATGTCACTGGCAAGCCTGAAAAAACCCCCACCAAAACAAAAAACCAAAACCAAACCTCAAAGTGATTGTCCAAAATTATCTTGGGGAATAGAAATATTTCAGAGCTGTATTCCTTTGGACTTTTATCATCCTCTATATTTGTGTTACCTTCCGTGTGTGTGTTCCCTTACTCTGAAAGAGCTTGGAATCTATTCTCCACTAAAAAAAAAACAGGAAAATTAAACAATGAGAATGCTGTCTCTGTTCTTGTTTAGGCCAATAATGCCAAAGGTGACCAAATCTGACAATCTAGGTTGTCTCCGCTAAGGCATATGCTGCAAACATGAAACACAGCACAAAGACGTGTGGGAAGCACACACGGATGGACTGTGGGATTGGAACATCATCAGGACCCTTACTGGTCTTCAAAATGTAAAGAACAGCACTAGAGTAATTAAAAATCAGTGCAAGGATTGATTTGCCACATCTGGCTATTCCACTGTGAATTCCCAGGTGCTCCTTACTACATCCAAACCATTCATGCACACAACATGGACTTCTCTGCAGGTACAAGCTTTCAGCTTTCTGGGAAATATCCCACAGTGCATTGTCCTGGTGGTGGAACAATGCTTTGTGAGATGTGCTGTTAGCACACTGTTTGCATTCATAGCAGAGCCTTCTTGAAACCAATGGAATGAAATTATTTTGTCTCCAGGAGTCACTTCTTTCCAACCATGCAAGACAAAGGAGCTCCATCCTATAATGCTAGCAGTCATTGATCTGTGTAAGATACATATCTGATGCTTCAGCACTGGCCAGTCTCCTTTCAGTGGCATGTTACGGAACCTGAAAATGAAAAGCCCATTTCAATGAACATTTTGTAGGGCTAAAGGAAAAGAATGGCATGATGCAGCAGACCTTGAAGTGGACAGCTTAGCAATTGTCTTTATATCTCTGAAGGAAAATCAGTTCTTCAGTTGGAGGACACCAGGCTGAGACAAGACTCTGGGAAGAAATGGAAAAGTAGCTCAAGACAGATCAGGAATTATGTGATGTGAGCACTGCAGTAAGCTGAAAGACCAGATATACTGTAATGACTGTATCCATCATTCTGTGTTGGAAAACCAACTTCTATCAAATGTTTTTAGCATAGCTTTTATTTATCCCTCCCTGCTATAAATACATCTGGCTAGACTCACAACCAGCATAAATCAGCTTGACTTCACTGAAGCAATACCAAACTACAAGAAGTGAGGACCTGGCCCCATGGAAATATTGCATATCCCTTTTCCGGCATTCCACTGGTTCTGAAATCAATACTTCATCTATCTTCTGTCTCTGATACAATACCAGTCCTGCAGTAATTGCGTTGCTCTGAGCCTGCTGGACGTAGCAGTGTTACGCAATGGAGTCGTACTTTCATATGCCAGAGAGCATCCTTTTTCAAAGCGGTTCTCCAAAAGCTTTCCTTTGTTCCTCTTAATACTCTTCCAGTTTCCTCTCACAAGCAATTTGGTGCCACTAAAGGTAGCAGAGATCTTAGATCTGACCCAGCTGTATTTCCTAGTTGCCACATCTTCAACTCCCCCATACACAGTGTCTAATTTCAAACAGCTGTTTATCCATTCCCATGTCCTGCCCTGTGTCACTGCTTCAATAGGCAAAGTCAAGTGCTGTCACTTGCCCTGCTCATTATTCTGCACTAATCAGAAGGGAGATATCCACTGTATTCAGCTTGCCATAAATATAAAGCAAAGACAATCAGATACTAATAAAGAATGAATGTTTGAAACCAGGAGCACATCTACTCTTTGGGATACACTGATACCACTGATGATGATACTGAGCAGAGAATTCAGTTAAGAGAACTGGGAAGATAAAAGACCTAAATAAATATTAGTACAGTTAAAAGTGTAGCAGCAAATTAATACTAACAAAGGAACTGACAGTGTATACTAATGGAAGGACTGATAATGTGTCATTCATCTCAGGAAAAGCATCCCCACCACCTCCTTTTGAAAGACATTTTAACGCTGAGTAAAGAACATCTAACAGCTCACTCATGTTCTGAGTCACCTCCCCTAATGCATCTACCTTCACCCACTATGTTTTTTTTGAAGGATTTAAGGATTCTACCTTTTCCCTCAGAGCTGTACATAAGTTTAGGTGCCAGGTAAATACCTCATTGCAGTGTTAAACTTTTTGCCATTAAGAGTTTGTATATTCCTCTTCACTTACTGAATATTTTAATTCTTCTACCATGAGTGCAAAGGTAGAAGGCATAAATAAGCCACAAAATGAAGCAATTTGATTGGTACTAATAAAGCAAAAAAGTGGACAATTATTTAGGTAAATCAGGGAAGAATAGGAACTCTAGTTCATCTGCAAATCTACCAAAACACTAAATATTTTATTTCCTATATCCCTACAACCAATAAATGTATCTTTTTTCTAAATGCTGTTTATACAAAAATCCCTATCACAGATACTACCTCGTAAAAACAGCATTTTAAATATTCATTCTTTGACTATGCACAAAACATTCATAAGCAAAGTTATTGAAAGAACATTCTGAATAAAACTAAGAATTAAAATGATAATAAAAAAAAGCCACTAAAAATACAGTTTTAGAGCAATAAAGATGTTGTTGCTTTTATTTGATAATAGTCTCAGGCAGAAATTAGAGGGACAAGTGGGAAAAAAACCAACTCATTTCAGTTTTGACAAACAGAAACATGCACGCATTTTACAAAGAAAATAAGGATTGAATATGTTCAGCAAATCCCAAGAAATTTTATCTATATACATTTCTGAAACCAAAGCCACTGAATCAAAAGATTGCCTACTTGCACAAGTGTACTCATGAATACTAAGTGCCAAACCTTCCTTTTCATTTTGCTCTTTTTTTTCCTTCAAATGCTTGTAGTAAGGTATCTTCTTGGGTGTGTCTATTTGTCAGTCTTTCCGTATCAAAATAATTCTGCCTATATTCAAGCATCTGGTGTTTTTCTTGCTGTTATACACTAAGGATATCATAAACACAACTTAAAGCAGACAAAAAAATACTTCCACAGACATCAGATATCCTCATCTGTATTATGCAGTCAGGTAATGTTGGGGAATTTTCAACAATGTCACATAGCCTTTTGAAACACAGAACAAATAAACTGTGAAACCAGATTTGATAGATTTGTTGTCCGTGTGAGCTGTAAGTCAAATCTGATGTTCAAAAAGGCTGCAGAAACAGTTTTGCTCTACTAAAATGCCTACAGGCAAATGCTTAAGGCTCGCTGGTTGGTAAAACATTGTTCCTGCTCTGTATTCAGCAGCTTTCCACTTTCCTCATCTCAACTGCGTTCAGTATTTCAGAACAAGGTAGTCAGTCACTAATTTAGATTTCATAGAATTATACATGTTTTGAGGACAGATCCAGGCAATCCCTGATGGGACTCTGTTCCCCAGAAGTTCAACATTCATCTGTGCATCACTGATGGCTGATTGTTTATTCCATAGAAAGAAAACGTCCAAAATCACCCCAATTCTCTTAACATCTCATTGAAGCACTCATTTAGTATAAGGTAACTCCTGTAAAGCATCATACAGAGACAATGCTTTCTTGGTTTTTGACATTTGAAAGCCCTTTGAGAGAGTCTACTGAATTGTAACATGTTTGATATGTGTGGGGTTTTTATGTGGTTAGAAGTATGATGTTCAAAGGAATCTTCAACATTCAAATGTTAATCAAAAGTACAATTATGCTAGTAACTTCACATACTTTGCATTGCTAATATTCTCATGGTTTGGAAAACAATACCAAAGGCCACCTATACCTACTTTTTTATGTCCCATCACAGAGACAACTAGGATTTTTTGCTTTTAACTTTGCCTGTCAGATACTGCTTTGCCCTTAGAATTTTGCTTACTCGATGATGACATTGAACTGGGAGATGCTGCTGACTCTCTTGAGGAACAGGTCCTGCAGAGCGGTTAAGTCAGACTGCAGCACTGAGTAATGATTGAATAGGAGGAAATTTAACAACTTAAAATGGTGACTATGCATCAAGGACAGAGTAACACTAGGCACAAGTATAAACTGAGAGGGGAGTGGCTCGAGAGCAGCCTTGCAAAAAGACATCTGGGGGTGTCGGTTAAGAGCAGACTCTGTACGACTCAGTATTTTACTCTGTCAGCCAAGAGGGCAAACCACATGCTGAGGTGCATCAAACACAGCGTAACCAGTCAAAACAGGTGATTTTCCCACTGTGTTCAGAGCTGGTGCTGCCTTGGCACGTGCAGTTCTGGGCCACGTAATTTAAGGATAGGAATGTTCTTAAATGCATCCAGAGGAGGGCGACAAAGCTGATGACAGAGCTGGAAGGAACGCCCTATGAGGAGTAAAGGGCTCTGTGCTTGTCTAGTTTGCAGAAAAAGATGCTTAGTGGTAACCTTATAACATCTCTTGAGAAGGATGAGAAATGGAGATGTTGAGATCATACCTCCAGTATCCACTAATAGGATGTCTGGGAATGGTTCAAAGCTGTGTCACGAGAAGTTTAGACTGGACTTTAGGAAGCATTTCTTTACTGAGAGGGTCATCAAACACTGGAACAGGCTTCCTAGCGAAGTGGTTAATGCCCCAAGCCTCACAGTGTTCAGGTGTTTAAACAATGCCTGTAATTACATCCTTTAACTTGGTCAGCCCTGAATTGCTCAGGCAGTTGGACTAGGTGATAGTTGTAAAGCCCTTCCTGCTGATCTATTCTATTCTACATAGTGAAAAACAGTTCTTAGACTATGATGAGAGAAGCCATTTTTCAGTTTACCTCTTTTGTTTCTCTTGTTAACACGCTGAATAAAAACAACATTCTTAATATTCACAGTAAATCCATCATAATCAAGCAAAAACCATGGAGTTCAAACAGAGCATTGAGTACTGCAAGTGTTCCATGCCGTAATCAGAAAAATAGGTACACAGGAAATATCTGGCAATACGTGAATAGTAATGAGGTTAGCATCCTGATAGCTGGCAAAGGCAAGCTGAATGTTTCTATTCCCTCATATACAACAGGTTTGTCTTTGAGTTTCAGTTCAATGAATCAGAGAGAAATCTGAGACCTATTATCTAAGAATAAAAATCCTCAAGATTTCTGGGCTGCCTGATGCTTTTAGGTTGCCTGCACTTCAAGTGATTTCCATCGCCCCAGTGAATACGAGTTTTCTCACCCCCCCTTCAGGTCAGCACCGACTATTCAGAGGATCTTTGTTGTAAGCTATACAAAATCTTCACAATTCTATGGCAGGAGAAAGTTTGGAAAAGGATGTTAAGCTAAGAGGATATTCAAATTACTTGTCCAGAAAGGAAATCTCAGGTGAAGCAAAAGCTCAATCAGAAACAAATGTGGGCACAATTAAAATGGAAATAGAAAACAGAACCATTTTGAATTGCTGGTTAATTAGACAAGTCAAAAGAATTTTCCTATTATTTGTTACAGAACACATGTTGTCCTGAGTAGTTTAGATAAGCCAGAATAAGCACTGTGCTTAACCATGGTCCAGGTGGCACTTGTGGACTGTTTACAGCAGAAAAAAAGGCAACCATCTGGGTAAGGGTTGGACATGTTTAACTTTGGAGACTTAAAGCACAGGAGCAGTGTGATCTTTTGCCTTGAGATATCAAACACAAAGCAGGGAAGGTAAGCAGAATGCTACAAGAGGTTTCCATTAAAGGGTTTTGCACGTGGCATATATGAACCTGCCCACTCTCCACATCATTAGGAATGAGAACTGAGCAGAGTGAGTAGCATTATTATCTGCATCCTCTTCAGAGACCTGGGGGTTATTGTTGGGGTACGTGTATATGTGTCACTTAAGGTACTGGATAAAGGTACAGGTAAGGAACTCTGGGCAGTAATCTCAGCTGGGGACACTATCGGTGCCATTTTTACAGCCTGGCACTTGGGGACAGTCCCCTGTACTACTTTTTGTGCACCTTGTGAGGCTGAGATTTTGTAAGAGGTTAGCATAACACTAGAGAGACTATCACATTTTACAGTAAATCCCATACCTAAACTAAGAGCATCAATTTCGAAGGTTGCAGCAAAGAGCGTGGTATGGAAGATGGCTGACAGAAGTCAAACATGTAGGCAATGAGGCTACTAAACTTGCTTGCAATTGCAATGAGTGAGTACCAGTGGGTGCAGCAGAGGATAAGGCTGAAGACAATCCCCTTTAAATAGGTTGTAAGGAGTGAAAAGGACACGATAACCTATAATGCACAAGTCAGTGCCAGATAGCTCCCAGATGAATGAAGTTAATAAACTTTTGGACTAATTAAACCATATCCCCTGTGCTTTGTCATTCTCTCACCATGTCCAGCACAAAGAGTAATTTAAAATGAGACTGCAAAATAGAGCTGTTTAGATAGAGTTTTAATCCTTTCTCAAATTAGTAGCACAAACAGCTTTTTCATTTCTCTTCATTTCATTTCTGGTGGTATTAAAAGCATATTTGTGGCTTCCAGGTAGGCTTGCAGTTGACAGCCAGGCAGGACCACCATTTCAGCTAGTATAGTATTAGTATCTCTTCCTAGCAATCTCTTTGGATCTGTGTAGTCACCAGGATGATCATCAGGGACCATATGTGAATGAATATTGTTCCACTATATAATATACATCAAGCTATATTTATGCACGTTGATTTTTGTATCCTATTTGGAATTCCCACCACTCATTTTGTATGCTTCTCTTTCTAATGGGACAGCTAGATGCACTAAATGAACATAAAGAAAGATCCATCTTACTGAAAATGCAGTATAAAAATGGAGATATTTAAGTAGATTTAATGTCCAGGAGGAAAAGCTGTGCACAGAAATCTTTTTATCTCAAGAACCTGTACAATGCAGATAACAACAATGAAAATTTCATGTCTACAGAGAGCGGAGTAGGAAACTCTAGTGTTTATAAAGTTGTTTTTAACCTGTGTTCCAGAGACAACTACCATACTGTGAAAAAAAAATTAATGAGTTCATTAAGAGTAAGCAAATGAAAGGAAGTTCCTCATGCCAGAATGCTTCAAATCACTCAACATATATGTGCTTCTGCTACAAAATATTTGAGGATCTGCAAACTCAGAAAAACAAGACCTACTGTAGGTCAATATATGTCACTTGCCTGCCAGGATGATCAAGAAAGGTGGTGCTGGTGACTGCTACTGAAATATGGATGTATCCTCTGAGAAAGACAGCTCACAGATTCACCTTATCTGCAGCACCAAATTACCACTGGGCCTGAAAAATTCCTGTCATTGTTAATGGTCACTATCAACATGAGTGAATCTGAGATAGAGGAAACAATATTAGCTGCAAAATACAAACCACAGAATCACAGAACTCTAGAGGTTGGAAGGGACCTCCAAAGATCATTATAGTCCAACCTCCCTGCCAAACCAGGATCTCCTAGGATAGTTTGTGCAGGAATGCATCCAGTCAGGTTTTGAAAGTCTCCAGAGAAGGAGACTCCATAACCTCTCTGGGCAGCCTGCTCCTGTGCTCCATCACCCTGAATGTAAAGAAGTTTCTCCTCATGTTGAGGTGACACCACCTCTGTTCCAGTTTGTAGCCACTGCCCCTTGTCTTATTGCTGCTGATCAGAGAAAACAGATTGGCCTCATCCACTTGACAACCATCCCTCAGTTACTTGTATAGATTGATAAGATCTCCTCTCAGTCTTCTTTTCTCCAGACTAAACAGTCCCAGACTTCTCTTAGTAGGGGAGATGCTCAAGTACCCCAATCATTCTCATGGCTCTCTGCTGGACTCCCTCCAGCAGGTCCCTGTCTCTCCTGAACTGGGGAGCTCAAATGAGAAAACAACATAGAAGAGCAAAATCCTAAGAGTGAATTAGGTCATGATTTTTCAAAGCAATTGAATATTGTGTAGGATGTTTCAGTATAAAGTGAAACATGCATTTCACTTTACTTTCAATTGCACTGGAGATATCTGGCACTTGTGTAGATCAGCTCTTGGGTTAGAGAGTCAAAAATCTAGAAACCAAAGACTATGCAGTAGATGAAAGGAGAGGGATTTTAATCTCTCGACTAATGGTTTCAGTTGGAGCTACAGACTCCTACTTGCAAACTCACTGCTACAGAAAGGCAAACACATCACACAGCCTTATCAGCCTCTTCAAGACCTGGCAGATGCCAGAGTCAGGTTCTTTAAGTCAGTGCTGTTAACTGCCCTTCTGGTCATGGGTCACAGCACTGCTACAGAAGATGAAGTCTTAGCTAGTTAGATCAGTCTCTGTATTTAAACAGGAGATAAAAGAATACCACAGGAAAGAGGAAAACAACCTTGAGAAGGCTAAGGAAGAATAAGAGAAATGTGAAAAGAAAGAATAACAACAATTAAAAAACTCTCTTTTTGTTCTTGTTCATAATTAAGCCTCACTATACTCTTTCAACTGCTTTAGATCAATTTTCAGCCCCATCTTCATTTTGAACATCAGTTCACCCCTAGACTCTGGGTGACGTTAGGAGGCACTTTCACTGTTTGTCACAGTAATTTGTTTGCACTGCAGAAAGATTGGATTGCACAACTCCTGTGGCATTTGCATTTCCATCTTGTGCAAAGTAAATTCTTAAAGAAAATAAGCAGATTTGCATAGAGCAAACAGGACTTCTTCACTGACCAGACTTTCAGAATTTCATGCAGAGATGCTTTCTGCACCATGAATAGCACTGGAACACCATGGAAAAGTAATGGGTCATCACATACCTAAACCCCATGAGACAGTGCTGGAGCTGAATTCCAGTTGCCGTGATCCCAGCCCCATAATAAGTCTGTCAGGACTCTTCAGGAGTTCCCATCTCAGCATTCTTGCCTACACATCCTACTTCTCCTAGCTCACTCTCTCCAAATATTCACTTGGACAATACTAGGTCTGTTTGTTTCTCTCTGATGTGCCACATTTTGCCCTTTCTCTTTTCATGGTCCAGTTTCACACATACACTGCTTGGCCTTTTCTTGACAGCTCAATATACCTTCCCAGGACTCCACCTTCCAAAATCTATGTCTCTGTCCTAAACTTTTGGTCCAGCAGATTTTTATGGTAAGCAAAAGACACATATTTCAGTCTTTCTGCTGCTTTCTCATCCCTTCCTGCTCCTCCAAATAAAACATACTGCAGTATTTCAAAGAAAAACTTCTGAATCATACAGACAGAACAACCTCTTTTCCCCTAGCATCATTCTCAGAAAAGCTTGAAACATTACAATACAAAGATTCAGCTTGAGGCAGGAATTGGCACAGGAAAATTCATGATGAACAGCAAGAGCCTGCCTGCGTTGAGTAAAGGCATGTATTAAGGAGAATGCCTGGCAACCTCAAGAATCCACAGTGCTACTTAGTTTAGCTTATAAGATGAATGCTCCTGACAGAGAAAGGGGAAAAAAAATGGAAACAGATAACTGAGGAATTCTAAAGATGCTGTCATACAAACATGGAGGGGAAGAGAGACTGAAGACAGCAGCTGCTGTACATAAATGTGCAAAGCCATTTTACAATATTTGATTTACAGAATAAAAAACCTGCCTGTGGTCACTTACAAGCCTGCATACTGGAGCAACAAGTGTGTTCTAATGCAGATGGCCAGGGGCCTGTGGACCTTGGATGTCAGATGTGCCACGCAATATCTATCCCCGGATGTATCCTCCCCTTGGGTCAGGATAAGAACTGCACACAGCAGTGTCCTCCCAGCAGGGAGAGAGGCTAAAAGGAGCTTACCATCACTTTCCAGTCCAGATGGATATATCAAGACAGTAATCATTACCATGGGATATGTCTGCTCATCCTACTTCATTTTTTCATAGCTGTTGCCCCCTAAACTGTCCTCAGTTTCCAGATTAGGTATTATGACTAAGAAGTTTCAAAAGCACGTGACAAGGGAGAAAATCAGAGCCATTACCTGCCAATGATCCAGAGGTTTGCACACTGATATTCCCCTTTTCCAGGTGTTCAGTTCTCTGTGGTCCAAGGCCTACTTTAATGTGATTCTGCTGTGTGGTCTTGGCTCTGACCTTTGAGAAAACAATTAAGTTCTCAGGGAGAGCTGTGGAGGTGCCTGACACAAGGGCCTGAGGCTGCCACAGCTGACCCTCTCTCAGCTGAGGCAGAGAGAGATACAGGTCCCTACAGCACTGCAACGACCATAAGGATATAAGAGTTCAAAAACTGATGTGAACAGAGAAAATCTCAGAAGAAAAAAAAAAATCAAGGAATTGTAGAATGTGACTACAAAGACATTTCTGAAAGCAGTGAGCACAGACCACTCCACACTTGCACGGTGATCCAGTCATCAAAACTGCATCACACCCCTTTTGAAGGGTGGCAACACTTAGCCTAACAGCTCAGTAACTCCAGCCCTCAATCATGTCTGTTATGTGCAACATTTTATTCTTAGAAGCTGTGCAGAATTTCTCTGTACATGACAAAAAATGTCCAGAAAAAGCATTCCAAGGTGATAGCACCAGTATGAAGGAAGTCACACAAGCAAAAACTCCAAACTCTAAAAGCAGCAAAGAGTTCTGTTTAAATATTTTGATGGTGCAGAGAAAACTTGTAATATTCATGTAAGCAAGGGTTAAAAGGCAAGAATTTGGAGCAGAATGTTATGGTTTATGTTAATGTCTTTTCCCCAGTTTTACCTAGCATGACTTACTAACCTGGTCCTTGAGAATTAACATCCCAAAGAAACCTTGACAAATCTGCATTGTAGTATTTGAGCTGACAGAAACAGCGAGAACACAATGCAACATAGAGGTCCAGAAAAATGCAGAGATAATCAATTCAGCCACATGATTTTTTGCCAGGTTAAATTAAATCAGCAGTCAGTTCATAGCACAGAGTACAGTAGCAATATCCAACACTGTAGAGTTGTTTCAGCTCCAATTGTGCATTCTCTGCACACTCACCTGTACAGAAGTCATTAGACATTTTGGTGCATAAAGAAATCGAGATTAGGTTTCCTACAAACTCCTTAGGAGCAAGAGTAATTAAAATGTATGACTTCACAGTCTGGCCATCCAGACAGCTGATCCAAAGACTCACATTGCAATCAGAATCTTTTTGTTCAATCTCTGAACAAATTAATCTTGCCAATTCCTCTGTATCTCTGCAACAGCAATAATATATTTGGGGAATCAAAAACTGTACTGGATCCAAAAGCCATTATTTGCCCATTTCTTCATGTTTTAAATCTACGTTCAAATTAAGTTCACATACATATTGTGCTAGTTTGAGCCTAGCTAGAATGTTTTGGTGAGAAGAACTAGATTACAGGCTGTGGCTGATATCTACCTCGTTCATAGGCTTGCTGAGTTGCATAAAAAAAATCAAAACACAGATAACCCACTTCTTCTCTTGCTGGGGAGCTCAGAGCTGCATCTCTAACCTCATCCCTCTCTGGCATTTCTTTGACTGATCCACTTTGCTTCCTAACCCCCTGGCCAAACCTCCCTTCTTCCTTGGGACTGGGGAAAGGTTGAGAGGGGTAGGGGGAAGGTGAAGGGACAGTTGGGAGCCCCTCCTGGAGACTCAGGTTTCTGGGAGGGCTGCTGTGTTTCTGTATTACCATTTACCCTGTATATTTCTGTATCTAACTGTATATACTGTAAATATCTGCTTGTATATTTTGCCAAGCTGTAAATAATAAGCTTCATTCAATTTCCAGAGCCAGCTTAGTCTAGTCTGGGTGATTTTACAAAGTGTGGGAGGGTGGGGAGCGGGTAACATCCAAACCATCACACATATATCCAGAAATTTCTTACTTGTCAGTTAACAGTTGCCCACAAACACTACAGGTACACAATTTATTACACAAAGACATGTGAACAAAAGGCAGAACAAATAAGCGAAAGACTCGATCCTTTTAGGATCTCTATTTCGTTCTACACTGAGCTTTATCTAAATTACTCCTATACTACCTAAGACAGATTAGTTGCCAGATATCCAAGAATATCTTTCTCATTGGCAGAGTAATCTTTGCACCTTCTGTGGCAAAACATTGGGGTGCAATATTGTTGAAACATCAGCCGAGAAGAGCCTGAGCACCTCACTTGCAATTACTCATCACTGCTTCCTTACTAGACATGGCAGTATGTCTGAATAAAGATTTGCATTTCATCCTGGAAAAGAGGAAGACCAGGACTGCCACGAAATTCATAGCATTGTTATGGTGACTGACTCCATTTGCCTGTGATGCAGGACTTGTTATGCTACACATGACTCGTATACACATCACTCCCCAAATGCTTCTAATTCCAGTACTGCTCCAGCAGCACACATGCACTGGCAAAACGAAGCCTTAAGAGTGAAACTAAAAGCTCTCTGAACTACACAAAGGAAACACTTTCAAACAACATCAGTAAAGACAAGACATTTCACAGTAGCTGAAGGCTTGATTCTTTGCATGTCATTTTTTTCTAATGGGCCAGAATCTTTTTTTATCATCTAAATAATAATCATGTCATGCTCTTCTTTTATTTATATACTATTCACTCAGCAATTTGTCTGTGTTTGTAATATGCCCAGACTACCTACACTCTCTCCTTATACTTTGGGATAAAACATACCTTCAACAGTCACTACCTTTGTGAATTAAAAGCATGTCTCTGCTTGGGACAACCTGTTCCCTGAATTGTAGACTTGTGTTCTAGTTTTTATTAACGTATTGCATTCTGACTGGTGTTACATAGCAGGCGTCTGAATTCCAACAGAATATCAATGCCAGATCACAATACGGACAGAAGAGAGCAAGGGAAACCTGAGCTTCTGTCTCAAATAAGGCAGAGAATAAAAACAAAGCAGCCTCTCAGAAATACTTCTGTGACAGAAAAGAAATCTAAGTGCCGGTCACTTGTCAGCAAACAATACAGATGCATATCTTTATATCACACACACTTCATGATATGTCATTATACATGTGCAAACAAGACACAAGTAGTAGCAACAACTATAATAAGAACAGTGCCACTGATTCAGATGGACCCTTTTGCTATCACTGTTAAAAATTGCAAAAGACTAAAAAAAAAAAAAAAGAAAAAACCTCCAACCCCTCCCAAAACAAAAACACATCCAAAAAAAAGAAAAAACAGCCAGGCAGAATAACACAAACTAAAGTAGCAGCACAACATTATTTGTTGTCTGAGGTTAGAGACTTTGTTTAATTTAAAAACTATTATTTTAAATACTGGGTTTGTTTGTTTGCTGTGGGTTTGTTTGTTTTGGTTTTTTTTTTTAATAGTTTCTTTATCTTAAGAATTTCAACAGCCTAAATTTAATGCATTTTAAATAGAACTGGGAATGTTGGTTTAAAGTATAGTTGAAATCTCAACACTGAAATAAGTGTACACTTTTCTTTACCAAATAGGTATTGGGTTGTTATACTTTTTGTTATATTTGGTTACAGTAAAAGGAATGTTAATGTCAGTAACAGATTACAATAGGATAAGTCATCACATGGATGGAAATATCTAGAACTTGGCTGATAATTACTTTGAGGTTTTGGCTGAGGACAGTCCCCCAATGTTACAGACGTACCTGAAATTGCTTATTGTTACATCAGCTGTGGGATCTGCTTTATTTTCCTCAGCTTGATCTGAAACTGGCTTTATTGCTAATGGAGATAGGAGTAAATCCATTATCAGCACTGCTGAAAAGAATTTCAATAGCTGCTGTTTTCCACTAAATCTCCAACGAATTTTCTATGATAGGGTTGAAAGTGGCACATTCCAGTTTCCACTGGAGCAAATCAATTTCAGTACTAGCTGACTTAACTCCAAAAGGAATTTCTGAAAATCATCACTCAGTGTATTTTTAGTATGCTGTCTCAATATTTTTCACTGTTGCTTTATACTTTGCAATATCCTGGTACTAAAATCTCTGCAGTCCATCAGATTTGCCCTCATCATTCATGTTTTCTCTCTGCTCTGTTACATTTAGATACAGTTAGAAGATCCTTGCTGCCCCAGACTCAATGGAAAAATGAGAGTATTAATAGGATGTAGAAATAGGAATGGCAGAATAAGATTTAGAACCTGAATCTGCAGAGTATTAACCTTAATTTTCTGATTGCAGAACAGGAAAACCTGGCAGGATTTTCAGCACTGCCAAAAGAGCAGCACTCAATTCTGGGAATGGGGAAAGATGCTGGGGGAGATGCTATGAGGTTAATAACAACTGGAGTCCTCTGGGAAGTATGGGCTTCCAAAGCTAAGCCTAAGCAAATCTAGAAGGAAAAGTTATCCCCAGACACACTACCAAAAGTAACTCACAAATACATCATTCATTCCCAAAAGGTGCCCACAGCCACAGGGAACAGAACTTTCTGGTGGCAACTTTTAAGGACTAAAGTGACTGCAAAGCAAAAAAAAAATATTAATTTTATTATATAACTTTGTCTAGGTCTCACTTTCAAAATGTTTATTAAAAAGAAATGTGTCATATTGCTGTCTACAACTACCTGAGGGGTGGTTGTAGCCAGGAGGAGGTTGCTCTCTTCTCTCAGGCAGCCAGCACCAGAACAAGAGGACACAGCCCCAGGCTGCGCCAGGGGCGATTTAGGCTTGAGGTGAGGAGAAAGTTCTTCACTGAGAGAGTCATTGGCTACTGGAATGGGCTGCACAGGGAGGTGGTGGAGTCGCCGTCCCTGGAGCTGTTCAAGGCAGGATTGGACGTGGCACTTGGTGCCATGGTCTAGCCTTGAGCTCTGTGGTAAAGGGTTGGACTTGATGATCTATGAGGTCTCTTCCAACCTTGGTGATACTGTGATAAACAGCAGTGTTCTATAAAGCTGCCCCTCTTGACAATTCAAATCAAAAGAATAGAATAGAATCAGATAGGCTGGAAGAGCCCTCCAAGACCATCCAGTCCAACCTAGCACCCAGCCCTAGCCAGTCAACTAGACCATGGCACTAAATGACTCATCCAGGCTTTTCTTGAACATCTCCAGGGATGGTGACTCCACCACCTCCCTGGGCAGCCCATTCCAATGCCAATCACTCTCTCTGGGAAGAACTTCCTCCTAACATCCAGCCTATACCTCCCCCCAGCACAACTTGAAACTGTGCCCCTTTGTTCTGTTGCTGGTTGTCTGGGAGAAGAAACCAACCTCCACCTGGCTACAATCTCCCTTCAGGTAGATGTAGACAGCAATGAGGTCCCTCTCGAGCCTCCTCTTCTCCAGGCTAAACAATCCCAGCTCCCTCAGCCTCTCNCTGGCCTTAAACACCTCCAGGGATGGGGCTTCCACCACCTCCCTGGGCAACCCATTCCAAGGTCTCACCACTCACAAGTTGAAGAGCCTCTTTGTATAATCCTAAAAAGTCCCTCCCAGCTCTCTTGCAGACCCCCTTAAGATACTGAAAAGTCACAATAAGGTCACCTCAGAGCCTTCTCTCCAAGACGAGGAGTGAGAAGGAGGATACGACACACTGACTCAAAGTTTTAAAGAGACATTCTATTTACAAGAGCGTATACACAGAAGGCAATCAGGTGGAATAAGTACAAGACTCACCTGGCCCAAAGTGGCCTTCTAGAATCCTCCAC
>WAAF01019541.1:0-19193 GCA_013400475.1 Tricholaema leucomelas
CTTCCAACCTGGGTGATTCTATTCTATTCTTCTCAGACCTGCTGGTGACCTTAAAGGACCTGATTAGAAAGCGGGGGACAGGCTTATGAGCAGAGCATGTTGTGGTAGGACAAGGGATGATGGTTTGAACTACAGAAGGGAGATTCAAACTAGAGAGAAGGAAGAAATGTTTGATGCTGAGGGTGGTGAGACCCTGTCCCAGGTTGCCCAGAGAGGTGGCAGATGCTCCATCCCTGGAACCATTGCAGATCAGGTTGTGTGGGGCAGTGAGCAACCTGCTCTAGTTGCAGATGTCCCTGCTGCCTGCAGGGGGATTGGACTAAAGGACCTTTGAGGGTCTCTTCCAACCCCAACTGTCTTATGATTCTATCACTCTGCATGAGGGTGGGATGCACAAGTACAAGAGCCCTTCTCTGAGGTCGTTCTCCAGCTTCCATTTGCATCATTTATGTAGAGTTGAGGGGTCAGAGGCCACAGCACATGCAAACCAAAACAGCTTTCTGATAAAACAGTGCTCCAGCAGCTCCAGCTGACAGCACCTTTTTTAGGGTTAACTGATGAAGGTCTGCATGTAGCTAGGTGGAAAACGATTCCTGTCAGGTGGTTCCTTCTCATCCTTGAAGAAAATTGACTGGCAAGAGTGAGCAGGTGGCACAGGACAAATGAACCTGGGAGATAAAGTGCACAGGGTAAGCTCTGATGTGCTGAGCCTCATTAGATCCTCACCCCTTGTGCTTTATCTTCCTCACTAGACCTTTAAAGATCCCTTCCCACCCCCACTCTGTGATTCCATGGTTCAATAATCCCTGCTGCAGAATTTCCAGGCTGGGAACTGGGAGGGTCCCTCTAGGCTCTGCTGCCAAGCTTGTGTTTTCTCAAGCCTTTGGCTGGGTGTTGTTTGGGCTGGAAGGGGCACTAGGGAAATTTCCCAGTCCCAGGGGTAGTCGTTTTGGGGTTGTGGCTTGGCTTGACTGCTGTGCGGAGCCACATCTGCACCCTATTTCTGGGAATCTAGAGAGCAGAGCCCTGTGTTCCCACTCAATTATAGTGGGACATTTGTCAGCAATTTCTTGGGTTGATGTCTTGCTACTGCCCAAACTTGGCTGGGATTGGTTGGATTTTTTTAAATAAATGGAAGAAAAAAGAAACAACAACAGAAAATTCCAAAACACAGCACATGGGTCCGAAATGCACCAGGAATGGACTTCTTTCTGGGCAGGAATGACTACAGATCTGCTGCAGTGGGGTGTGTGCAAGGAGAAGAGGCTTCCTAGAGATGTGGCCAATGCTCCAAGCCTGCCAGTGGTCAAAAGCCATTTGGGCTATGGCCTTCATCATTTGCTTTAGCTTTTCATCAGCCCTGAAGTGGTCAGGCAGTTGGGCTGGAGGATCATTGAAGTTTCCTTCCAAATTAAACAGTTCTCTAGTCTCTGCTCTTCCATGCTTCCTCTTCTCCTCCTTCTCCTTCTCTCCCTTCTCCTTCTCCCTCTCCTTTCCCTTTTCCCTCTTCTCTCCTTTCATTAAACCAGCAGGGCAAGGGAGGTGATTCTCCCCCTTTACTCTGCTCTCCTCAGGCCCCACCTGGAGTACTGTGTGCAGTTCTGGAGCCCCCAGCACAAGCAGGACATGGAACTGCTGGAGCCAGTCCAGAGGAGAGCCACGAAGATGCTCAGAGGGCTGCAGCAGCTCTGCTATGAGGACAGGCTGAGAGAGTTGGGGCTCTGCAGCCTGGAGAAGAGAAGGCTTCGAGGAGACCTTAGAGTGGCTTTGCAGTATCTGAAGGGNCAACACAAAACAAAGGTCTTCTTCCAGGAACCTCTGCCTCAAAGCACATGATTAATTCTGATGGGAACTTCACACTGATTTCATAGCAGGTGCAAGAGAAGAAGAGTCATGGAGCTGCTGACATCTGCAAATTCACTGCCCTGATACCACATGAGAACTTTTAAATCATTGTCTTTGTAATGAACTCCACTAACACCTCCATTTTAAACAGACTGGGGCTGAACTCTGTTTTGGTTTTTTATATTCTATTTATTGAACCAAGGTGATCACACACAAACATTTCCTTGGTTTGGAAAAAGCCTGTTGAACCAACTAAGCTTCTCATTCCCTGTCAGGTCATAAGATGTTCTTTCATCACCTTCTCCAAGCCCAGACCTGCTGTAGCATTAACAGACCTCAGAAGTGCCATGGAGCAGCGACGGTCTGTGCTGGATCTTTGTTTCCCCCCAGATTCAGTGGAAGACCCCATCACTTGGCTCCAACAGAGAGAAAGTCCCCCCCCAAGCTTGGCAACCTTTGCAGTAGGTTGGCAGCAAGGGTATCATCTGGGCAGCTTTCAACCCTTCTGTGCTTAGGCCTGGCTGCATTGCTGTGGGTCCATCACTTAGAAAGCTGTTGCCTGCTTGATAGTGTCAGCCGAAATATTGGTGTCCCCTTCCTGGTCTCTGCCCTGTGCTAGTCCTGGTCTTCACAGTACACTTCTGGGCTTTGGCCATCTCCCAACCACACGTGGACTACTTCACTCCTGACTGCTGTGAAGTCACAGAGAGACATCTGCAAAAGAAAATCGAGGCTCTCTTGCAATATTTGTCACAGAGGAAGGTTCACCACCTGCTGCCTCCTCTGAAGCACCCCAGGGTCAGCGGTTAGCCTTTTTTGGCAGGTCACTTGTGTGGCTTCAGAGCTGGTGCCTGATGGTTACCCAAACAGAAGGTGACACCAGCACCTCTGAGAGCTGCGTCCCAGGCCTGTGGTGCTGCTGTAGTGCAAGAAGGAGTGATGATAGCAGCAGATTTCTCTTCTCTGATTTGATTTTTCGTCTTCATTTTCCTCAGAGAAATCTCTACCTAAAACCCTCATAAATTTTGGAGTTGGGAGCCTCCCTTCTTATCTCCTCTTTGCTGTTTGTGGTTTCTGCCGAGCATCAGCTCACACGATTCTGAGGAACATCATCTGTGGCAGTCACTGCCAGTATTTGGCTGGAAACCTGCCTCAGAGCTCTTGCTGGTGTCTGTTTGTCACCTCCTTCCCACCTGAGGCAGCCAACATTCTAACCCCCTTCTCACTTCATTGGAGCTCACTTCTTGTGCTCTATCTCCCAGGTTAATTTATCCTATGTCTCTTGCACAACCTTGCCGGTCAATTCTTTTCTTCAAGGATAAGGAGGAAGCACCTGACAGGAATCAACAAGGCCAAGTGTAAGGTCCTGCACCTGGGTGGGTGCAATCCCAAGCACAACTCCAGGCTGGGTGGGGAATGGCTGAGAGCAGCCCTGAGGAACAGGACCTGGGGGTCTGGGGTGATGCAAAGCTCAACAGGAGCCTGCAGTGTGCGTGCAGCCCAGACAGCAACCCTGTGCTGGGCTGCAGCAAGAGCAGTGTGGGAGCAGGGCAAGGGAGGGGATTCTGCCCCTTGGCTCTGCTCTCCTCACACCCCACCTGCAGTCCTGGGTGCAGTTCTGGAGCCCCCAACACAAGCAGGACATGGAAGTGTTGGAGCCAGTCCAGAGGAGGCCACCAAGATGCTGAGAGGGCTGCAGCAGCTCTGCTGTGAGGACAGGCTGAGAGAGTTGGGGCTCTGCAGCCTGGAGAACAGAAGGCTTTCAGGAGACTTTGGAACTGGATGAGCTTTGAGGTCCGTTCCAACCTGAACCATTCTACGATTCTGTGATTCTATGAATCCATTCACACCTGAGGACCTGCAGACTTTCATTGGCTAACCCCCAAAAGGTGCTGTCTTGTGGAGCTTCTGGAGCATTGTTTTATCAGAAGGCTTTTCTGGCTTGCAAGTGCAGTGATCTTTGACCCTGCAAACCCACCCAAAAGCTCCAGCATCTCCTGAGATTGTTCAACAGACCTGGAGTTTCCTCTCAGAGAAGATGTTCCATCCTCATGCACAGAATGATAGAATCAGGGGATAGTTGAGGTTGGAAAGGACCCTCAAAGGTCCTTTATTCCCACCTCTCTGCAGTTAGCAGAGACATCTGCAAGTAGAGTGGTTGCTCACAGCTCCAGACAACCTCACTTGGAATTGTTCTGGAGATGGGGCATCTACCACCTCTCTGGGCAACCTGAGACAGGATTTCACCACCCTCAGCATCAAAAATTTCTTTCTGCTCTATCTAGTCTGAATCTCCTTCTTTTGGTTTCAAACTATCTCTCCTTGTCCAGTCACAACAGGTCCTGATCAAAACTCTGTCCCCAGCTTTCTGATGAGCTCCTTTAAGCACTGCAAGGCCATAAGAAGGTCCCTTTGGAGCCTTCTCTTCTCCAGTTTGAACAATCCAAACTTTCTCAGCCTGGCCTCACAGCAGAGGGCTTCTGTTATTGCTGTGCCCTCCTCCTGTCCACTGCATCAGGTCCATGTCTCTGCTGTGCTGTGGACTCCAGAGCTGGCTCCAGCACTGGAGCTGGGGTCTCAGCAGAGCACAGCAGAGGGGCAGAATTCCCTCCCTCCACCTGCTGCCCACACTGCTGGAGGTCAGCCCAGGGATGAATGTGCTTACCCTGGGCACTGACTGACCACATCCCAGGTTCTACCCTCTCCCATTATCCCAGTCTGAGATGTTTCAGTCAGTCTTGGAGCTGCACTGAATTGCTAATCCCTGATCCTGGCTCACGCATCACTGTGTATAATTATGACCAGAGGGATGGGGGGCTCAGCTACAGCTTGGGAGAAGAACCATGGCATAGGAAAAGGAGAGCAGTGAAGGTGCCTGTGAAGCCTGCTTTTAGTGAATAGACCATGAGACATGAGCTGTTTGTGATGCACCACCAACTCCCTACAAAACTGTGTGGGATTAAGACTGAATTTCACTTCCAAACGTGGTACCAAGCAGAGGCCTCCATGGTGGGAGGCATGGTCTGGGGAACAATGTTCAATCTGCTTCAGCCAAGCCACCCAGTGTAGGTTCCTCACCCACAAGTTGGGCATTGTCAGTCTCTTTGGGCAACTTTCAAAGTCTGAGGATAATTAGCTAGAAGGGACTTCTGCCAGTGCTGGGAACAGTCCTGGAAATGATGTTTCAATGGAGAGGAAGAGGAGGAGGGGCCGTCCTTCCCACGCAGCCCAAGAAACACTAAGCCTCTATTCCCAGGGTGAGAACTGGGTATGCATGGGGGAGGCTCTTTCAGGATGTTCTCCAGCTCGATGGCTGGCTGGGGGCTGGGCATTGTGTGAGCACAGCTCAAGGTCACCACCAGGAGAGCAGAGAGGTGGAAAGAGCAAGCTCTGGCCCTATACATTTCCTTCCTTCTTAGACAATGTCACCTTGGAGCTGGTGGGTAGCAGCAGCCAGAGAACCAGGCTGTGAATCACTCCTGCCTGGTGGTTTTTGGCCGTCCCCCCTGTTTCAGGTCCATCAGTGATGAGTCAGAGTGGCCCTAGATGACACCACTCTGGTTGCTCACTGCGTGTACTTCCAGGATTTACAAGTGTGGGGGTCAGAGGTTGAGGAAGGAGCTGAATGGAGACCAGCTGCACTGCTAACTGGGAAGGTGCAGCCTTGGGTGGAGCCTGGGAGGGCTTCGGGACTGGTGGCGGTGGTCAGTGTGAGGTACTCTGGGGGAGGATGTGCAAGTTCTGCTGTTTGAGGACTGGTCATGGCTCTGCCAGGAGAGCTTTGCTACGAAGGAATGGAGTGCAATGGAGATGTGCCTTAGTGTCGTGGGTTTAGGCGTCAGAAATTAAACTCTCAGATCAAACTGGAGAGAAAATACAGAATTGTATTTAGAGAGAGCGAGATAGAGCGACAGATCTTACAAAGCCATTTCCCCATCCATGGCAAACCCCCTTGAAGTTTCCCCATCCCCCCAAAAAATAAATCTACCTTCCCCAGTGCTCCAATCCTCCCCCTCCCCCAACACCTCCAGCCAGCCAAGAGGCCTCCTGCTTACATGTTCCCGATAGCAGGCTCCTGCCACACACCCAGGGCAGGAGGAGGAGGAAAGGAGCACGAACTGACCTTGTTGTGAGTTTTTACCAAGGTAGCAGAATTATGGGATGGAATAACAATCTTCTAGACCCCAGAAACTTTTTTAACCCTATAGCCTCAACCTGGGACATTCCACCCCTCTATTCAATCCCATAATTCCTGCTCATCACACTACTCATCTAACTATAAACAGATTCTCTACAGTGAACAGTGCCACCCAAATCCTGCATCATTCCGGTGCTGCTCTTCACACCCATCTGTCGCTCAGCTCCTGGACACAACTCTTCTCATCCAATGGGACTGCTCAGATGACATCCACTATCTGAAAGAAACTCATTAACAACTTGTACATACTTCAAACTCAAACTGTCTTAGTTCAAATCAAAACTTAACCCACATGATCTTGCCACCCTCCTGCACTGCCCAACATACATGTCCTGGACTTCCCCCACCAGGAGATAAGCACCCCTCGGACAGGTTCTATCCCCACCCAAAGGCAGAACACACCCATACAATTTTCCATCAAATCCTTTTCACAAAGGAACTCTATTTCCATCTGCATCATGCTCAGCAGCACTCAACATCAAACAATGGACAGTCCCAGTCCATTCTCACTCAAACCTTTGCAGTCTGTGCATCCAAGCAACCGCTCACTGCAAAGTCTCAACTGCTCATTGCAGAGTCTCTTAGAGTCCCTCTCAGCACAATCTGGCTCAGTCCACAGTTGTCTCCAGTGGCGTCTCCACCCCTGGGGCACTCAAATGGGGCAAATAAGTCCAGTTCATTTCCATTCTTCCAGCTGTTGCTCCAGTCTGCTTCTCACACACGCAGGAGTGAAGATCCCTTTGTCACAGATGAATCCCATCTCTGTCACAGATGAGTTCCAGTATCTACAAGAGTCCCATGCTTCCACCTGTCTCTTGTACCAGGCCATCCACCACCCCTGAGGGTTCCGTCCTGCAATTCCTCTGCTGCACAACCAGCAGTGAACCTGCCACACCACCAGTCCCTGCTCTCATTTTCCTCCCCTGATTCCGACTTTTATTTAACCTTTCCCAGCACCTCTCCCTCCACCTTCTCAACAGACAGCTGAAAAGGAGGAGGTTCTGGTGGTGGACGAGGAGCAGGTGGCAGAATAGGGAATAAAACGGGATCGGTGCTGTTCAGAGCAACCACTGCCCGACCAGGAGCGCCCACCCTCACCCCTGCCTCACCGCCCAGCGGAGGCGCTACCGTCGGGGCACCCTTGCGGCTGGCCCTGCCGTTTGAATTCGGCTCCAGGGCTGCCGCTGCCGTTAGTCCTGGCTGGCTACCCTGTGCAGAACCGGCAGGTGTGCTCTGGAGAGGGGGCAAACCCCCTCCCATGCTCGGTACCGCCAGTTCCGCCACTGTAAAGTTCAGTCTCAGTCGCAGCGGGGGAAGGCAATCCCCATGGCCGCGGTCCGGAGGTTCGCCAGCAGGACACACTCCACATGCAAGCTCGCCGTCTGCAGCCGCAGCCTGCCCGCTGCCGGTGCTGGGACAAGACGGGTACGGAGGCACGGCTGTTTCTCCCGAGGTCTCCAGCCCATGCCCTGAATAGGCAGCGGCTGCGCCCAGCAGGAGGGTGGCCGCCACGGCCACCAGCCCGCCACGGAGGGCAGCCCTGCTTCCGCCTGGCGCCATCTTCGAAACGCTGCCCGGAGCTACGGGTCCGCAGGAGGCTACCGGCACGGCCGGAGCCGCCTGCGTTTCCACCGCCCTCGTTTCCACCGCCCGCGGAATCCCATCAAGAGGGCAAAACACGCAGGGGTTTGCCTGCTCCGCTGTCTCCTACCCCTCCAGCCCGCCCCGGGCAGTGCCGCTGGGCACCCTGCCGTGGGTCAGCAAGAGCCGTGGGTCAGCAAGAGCCGTGGCCGCTTCAGGGGCGGGGGTCCCATATCAGCAGCCTCAGATCTTTCAGCTTGCTCTTTGCCGCTTCTCTCTCCCGCTCCGCCACCCAAGAGGGCAGCGGCTCACTTCTCCAAGCCTTCCAGCTCTCCATGCCAGCTTCACTAAGAGGCACCGTTTTTCCTGTGCCTTAGTTCTGCATTTTCTCCAATTCGGTCCATGCAAAACCAAGCTTTTTTTTTTTTTTTTCCGGTTCCCCGTAGGGGCCACCAAAATATCCTGTCGTGGGTTTAGGCAACAGAAATTAAACTCTCAGATCAAGCTGGAGAGAAAATACAGAACTGTATTTAGAGAGAGAGATACAGCGACAGATCTTACAAAGCCATTTCCCATCCATGGCAAACCCGCTTGAAGTTTCCCCGTCCCCAGAAAAACTAAATCCACCTGCCCCAGTGCTCCAATCCTCCCCCCCCCCAACACCTCCAGCCAGCCGAGAGGCCTCCTGCTTACATGTTCCCGATAGCAGGCTCCTGCCACACACCCAGGGCAGGAGGAGGAGGAAAGGAGAGCGAACTGACCTTGTTGTGAGCTTGTACCAAGGTGGCAGAATTATGGGATGGAATAACAATCTTCTAGTCCCCGGAAAGCTTTTTTAACCCTATAGCCTCAGCCTGGGACACTTAGAAAAAGAGGAGGAGAAAAGGGCAGTCCAGACTTTGAAGTGATCCTGAAAGTAACTGACACTTTGCTTTTCCTCCCAGTCTCTTTGCCTCCTTGTTCTCCCAGACGTGTGGGATGTGGAGGTCTCATGGGCCTAGGTGGTCTTTGATTTGAGAAAGAGGAGTTGATTACAAGGGCAGGAACCCATGGAGGGTAGATCCTCATTCCTGGAAGTGTTCAAAACCAAGCTGGATGAGGCTTTGAGCAACCTGGCCCAGTGGGTGGTGTCCTTGCCCATGGCAGGGAGTTAGAACTAGATAATCTTTAAGGTCCCTTCCAACCCAAACCATTCTATGAGTCTATGACCCCACTGCAGACTCCCAGGAAATTCATTCAGACCTTTCTCCCTGGTCGTAAAATGGACATAAAGATGGTTTGGGCTCCCTGGTGTTTGCTAAGGGTAAATTCTTTACATGTGATCAGTCATAGACTCAAAGGGTGGCAGGGCTTGGAAGAAACCTCTGGAAATCATGCACTCCAACTGTCCTGCTAAAGAAGGGTCACCCACAGCAGCTTGCCCAGGATGACAATGTCCAGGTAGGTTTGGAATCTCTCCAGAAAAGGAGACTGCACAACCTCTCTGGGCAGCCTGCCCCAGTGAAGTTTTCTGTGACTTCAGCAATATTTGTTGGTGCAGAGTTGAAACTTGCTGCAATCAGCAGGGTGAGAAGCATCCAGCTCCTGCTGGATCAGGTCCTGTATGAGGTCTTGGAGGGTAACTGCTGTCTTTCTGAGCCCACAGACCATGCTTGGGGACTTACAACTCTTCCGACATACCACATCTCTTCTCCAAGGCTTGAGCTATCCAGAAGATCCATCAAGCAGGATGTAAAGGGGACTGGGAACTTACCTTTCCCTTCAGGTCAGAGGGGTTTGGCCATGCAGCAGATGCCAGACAGGTGAAGGCACACTGCACATCCAGCCCACCGCTTCTCCAGAAGCAGCTCAGATGTTTCTCCTGCCTGGGAGGTGCTTGGCTTGGTGCCACTCACCCTATCAGACCCTTTCTTCTCGGCAGGAAGGACATGGGGTCAGTTTAAGCCCTTGTTGATATCCATCTGACCTCCTGCAAAGCCCAGGGAGGAAGGCAGAGCCAAGCCACGTTGGAAGCAAGAGGCAGCAAGCCTCACAGCAGAGTCCTGACAATCCTCTGATCCATCTCAAAGTGCAGGACAGCAGAGCAGAGCTGCTTCCCGTCAGGAGCGCTGAGAGCCCCTCATGGCTGCTGAGATGTTCTTCAGGAGCAGAGGTCGATGTGGGCTGAGATTTGCAGATACAGCAAGATGGGGAGGTGAGGGATTCCCCAGGCTCTTTCTTGTCAAAGCCCAGAGGAGGCCAAGCTGAGATCTTGTTTGAGGATCTGCTTCACGTTCTTTCCCTTTGGTTTTAATTGTCATTTACCTGCAGCATCCAACTCTGCCCTCGTTTCTTGGTTGTGCCTCCCTTTGCAAAGCCCCAAGAGCCCAGCCACAGAGTTGTCAGATAGTTTAGGTTGGAAGAGACCCTTAAAGGTCATCTAGTTCAAAGATCATCTGGTTCCAACCCCACTGTCGTAGGCAGGGACACCTTCCACTAGTCCAGGTTGCTCAAAGCCCCATCCAGCCTGGCTTTGCACAATTCCAGGGGTGGGCCAGCCACAGCTTCTGCAGGCAACCTGTGCTGGTGTCTTGCCACACTCAGGAATAAGAATTTCTTCCTAACAACCTATTTAAATCTCACTGCTTTCAGTTTGAAACCATCACCCCTTGTCCTAGTTTTTCCAGGGAAAGAGTGGACTGAGCTGCCCAGGGAGGTGCGGAGTCACCCAGCCTGGCTGTGTTCAAGGGTGGTCTGGCTGTGGTGCTTGGGGAGATGGTGTAAGGTGAATCTTGTGCAGTAGGGTTCTTGGTGATGCTGAGGGGCTTTGCCAGCCTGCATGGTGCTGTGACTCTGTGATTCTATCCCCACATGCCCTCTGATAGGTCCATCAGGATAAGGCACTGCTCTGCAGGCCAAAGTATAAAGCCTGAGAAGCCAGCACTTGGAGAGGTGCTCCCAAACCATGGCTTGATGCCAGGCCTGTATCAAAAGGGCTGTGGCTAGTAGGTCAAGAGAGGTTCTCCTGCCCCTCTGCTCTGCCCTGCTGAGGCTGCATCTGGACTACTGTATCCAGTTCTGGGCCCACCAATTCAAGAGTGAGGGCAAGCTGAGATCTTGTTTGAGGAAGGGGGAAGGGGTTAACAGTCTCCTGCTGGCTGGTGACAAACAGTGGGCAACTCACTGGAGGCAGAGGGATGGAGAGCCAACGAGGGTCCACAACTTGCTTCCCTGAAGCAAGCCAGGGATGGCACAGCAGGACAATCTGAGGAAATCAAGGGGACCTGGCACAACAGGGGGCCAGGAGCAGCCCAGCTGAAGTGCCTCTGTGCAAATGCTCAGAGCCTGGGCAACAAACAGGCTGAACTGAAGGCCACTGTGCTGCTGGGATGCCAGGACATAGTGGCTATTACTGAAACTTGGTGGGATGATTGCCATGAGTGGAATGTAGGGATAGATGGGTACGAGCTCTTTAGGAAGGACAGGCAGGGAAGGAGAGGAGGAGTTGTTGCCCTCTGTATCAGTGACCAGCTGGGATCAGTGGAGCTCCACCTGGGAAGGATGCTGAGCTGGTTGAGAGGGTATGGATTAAAATTGAAGGGAAGACAGGGGAGGGTGATGTTACTGTAGGGGTCTGCTGCAGGCACCTGACCAGCAGGACCAAGCAGATGAGGCCCTTCGCAGGCAAAGAGAAGCAGCTCCCAGGTCGCAAGCCCTGCTCCTCATGGGGGATTTCAGCCACGCTGGCATCTGCAGGAGGGACGACACAGCAAGGCAGCAGCAGTCCAGGATGTGCCAGGAGTGCATAGGTGACAGACAACTTCCTCCTCCAAATGGCAGAGGAACCAACAAGTAAGGCTGCTGTGCAGAACCTTGTTCTGGCCAACGTGGAAGGGCTGGTGACTGATGTGAGGCTCAGGGACAGCCTTGGCTGCAGTGACCATGATGCAGTTGAATTTCAGATCCTCAGGGAAACCAGGAGGAGGTATTCCAAGCTCACCACCCTAGACTTTAGGCATGCAGACTTTGATGGCTTCAGGGATCTGCTGGCCAAAGTATCATGGGAAAAGGCCTAGAGGGCAGAGGGGCCCAGGACAGCCGGTCAGTGTTCAAGGGTCACCTCCTCTGTGTCCAGCAGCAATGCACAAAGAGGAAAGCAGGGCAGAATGCCAGGAGGCCTGCCTGGCTGAGCAAGGAGCTCCTGGACACACTGGCACACAAAAAGAGACTCTACAAGGAGTGGAAGAAAGGACAGTTGGAATGAGGGGGTACAAGGAAGCTGCCCCAGCAGCCAGAGATCTGCTTGGGAAAGCCAAGGCAGAGCTGGAATTGAATCTAGCCAAGGAGGTCAAAGGGAACACCAAGAATCTCTACAGGTACATTAATGGTAAGAAGAAGCCCAGGGAAGGTTGAGCCCCCTCAGAAAGGAAAGAGGTGAAATGGTCACGAGTGACGTGGCAAAGGCTGAGGTTCTCAACGACCTCTTTACCTCAGTCTTCACTGCAAAGGCCTCCAGCCACACTTCTGGAGCCACGGAAGATAATGGCAGGGGCTGGAAGGAAGAGCTGCCCATCATGAGTAAAGATCAGATTTGTGATCACCTGGGGATCCTGACAGTGTTCAAGTCCATGGGAGCCAATGGTATGCACCCAGGGGTGCTGAGGGAGCTGGCAGATGAGGTTGCTAAACCCCTCTTTATCCTATTCCAAAGGTCATGGCAGTCCGGTGCAGTCCCCACTGGCTGGAAAAGGGAAACAGAACTACCATTGTCAAACAGAGGAGGAAGGAGGAGCCAGGGAGCTCCAGGCCAGGCAGTCTCACCTCTGTGCCCAGTGGGATCATGGAGCAGATCCTCCTGAAGGCACTACTGAGACAGGAGAACAGTGAAGAGGTGATTGGGTACAATCAGCATGGCTGCACCAAAGGCAGAACCTGCCTGACAAACCTGGTGGCCCTCTACGAACAAGTCACAAGATTCATAGATGAGGGGCGAGCAACTGATGGCATTGACCTGGCCCTGAGGACAAGGCCTTTGGCACTGTCCCGCACCACATCCTGGTCTCCAAGCTGGTGGCACGTGGGTCTGATGGGTGGACCATTAGATGGATTGTTCTTGTCCAGCTCAGCGAGCCTAGGAGTGCAGTAGACATTGCCGTTGTTTCCTTTTCACAGCCTGTCATCTAATTCTTCTCACCAAACCATTCTAGCTAGGCTCAAACTGGCACAAGCAGCCACATAGTTATTAGATAGTTTAGGTTAGAAGAGACCTTAAAGATCCTCTAGTTCCCCCCCCCCCCACCCCGCCTTGCTATGTACAGGCACAACTTCCACCAGATCAGGCTGCTCCAAGCTCCATCCGACCAGATTTTAAACTGAGTGATGTGGCATCTGTCACCTCCCTGGGCAACCTGTTTCAGCATCTCACCACCTTAGCAGTGGAAGATTGCTTCCTTATCTCCAGTGTAAATTTGCTCTCAAAGTCTGTGAGCCTTAGAGAGGCAGAGACAGACTTATGGGGAAAGAGATCTATGAGCTTGAGGTCAGCTGACAGAATCACAGCAAGAGGAGAGGGAGAAGGGAGAGGAGAGGGCGAAATGAGAATGGAGAAGGGAGAAGGGGAAAGGGGAAGCATGAGAAGGAGAAGGGAAGCAGAGAGGACCATGGAAGAGCAGAAAGTAGAGAACTATTTGATTTGGAAGGAACTTACAATAATCATCCAGCCCAACTGCCTGACCACTTTAGGGCTGATGAAAAGCTAAAGCAAATGATGAAGGCCATAGCCCAAATGCTGACAGGCTTGGAGCATAGGCCACATATCTAGGAAGCCTCTTCTCCCTGCACACACCCCACTGCAGCAGCCTTGTAGTCATTCTTGCCCAAAGAATCACAGGCTCACAGCACCATGCAGGTGGCAAAGCCCCTCAGCATCACCAAGTCCAACCCAGAACCTTACTCCACAAGATCCACCTTACACCATCTCCCCAAGCACCACAGCCAAACCACCCTTGAACACAGCCAGGCTGGGTGACTCCAGCTCCTCCCTGGGCAGCTCATTCCAGTCCCTGACCAATCTTCATGAAAAACATTTTCCTAATGTCCAACCTAAGCCTCCCCAGCCATTGGGGGCCATTCCCCCTTGTGCTGTCTCCAGCTACCTGTGAGCAGAGCCCAGCACCAGCGTCTCCACAACGTCTCTTCAGGTAGTTGTAGCCAGCAGTGTGGTCTGCCCTCAGCCTTCTCTTTTCCAACCTAAAGAGGTGAGGGGACATCCAGCTTGCCCTCTGCTGGGGAGCTCTCAAAGCCCAGCGAGGGCTCACGCTTGTCTGTGGTGGTGCCATCAAACTCTTCAAGGTCATAAAACTCCCAAGTGCCTCAAGATCAATCCCCATGCCAGCCTGGCTCATCAATACTTCAGTGCTGTCTCCTCAGCAGTCTCTTTGAAGGGATTGTGTTAGTATGCATGTTGCTCCTCAGACGCTGTGCTGAGGGCTCAGGCTGGATCCTGCACGCTTTTGTCTGCACACAAAGTGTCTGCAGCTCTTCTTCGCCCTCACTTCTTCCTTTCTGCATTTAGGAGATTTCTCTGTAGTGTCCTAGCTCCTGGGCCCCCACCGTGCATCCTGACCTCATGCTGTGTCAACTGCTGTGAGCAGAACTGCTGTGATGCTGAGGACATCTCTGTTCTGGAGCTGTGGGGCCAGAGAAGATGCAAAGCAGCCTCCCCCCCATCACAGAATAACCAAATTAACCAGGTTGGAACAGACCTCTGAGATCATCGAGTCCAACCTATCACCAACCCTTCCCATTAACTAACCCATGGCCTCCTCTTGAACACCTCCAGGCACGGCAACCCCACCACCTCCCTGGGCAGCCCATTCCAATGCCAATCACTCTCTCTGCCAACAACTTCCTCCTAACATCCAGCCTAGACCTCCCCTGGCACAACTTGAGGCTGTGTCCCCTTCTTCTTTTGCTGCTTGCCTGGCAGAAGAGCCCAACCCCACCTGGCTACAGCCTCCCTTCAGGGAGCTGCAGACAGCAATGAGCTCTGCCCTGAGCCTCCTCTTCTGCAGGCTGCACACCCCCAGCTCCCTCAGCCTCTCCTCACAGGGCTGTGCTCCAGGCCCCTCCCCAGCCTTGCTGCCCTTCTCTGGACACCTTCCAGCACCTCAACATCTCTCTTGAATGGAGGAGCCCAGAACATGCTCCCTCCCTGGAGGTGTTCAAGGCCAAGTTGGATGGGGCCTTGAGCAATCTGGTCTAGTGGAAGGTGGCCCTCTCCATGGCAGGAAGGTTGGAGCTAGATGATCTTCAAGATCTCCTCCAAGCCAAACCATTCTGTGAATCTATGAGAAGATCTCTCTTCCTCCATTGACTCTCTTGGCAGATGCACCCAACCAGATCCCAAACTGGAAGTTGGCCCAAAGCACCTGCTCACCCCTTGCCAGCCCTGCAGGACACCAGGTATGGCACAAGCAAAGCCATACAATTGGATTTTGGGATGGGATCCCATGGCAGTAAGGCTCATGGAGAGCTGGAGATACTGGTGGTGTGCTGCACCCCAGCAGAGCTGGGCGTTGGCTTGAGGAGGGTCTAGGATGGTGGTCACAGGACCACAGCAAGTGGCTGTTTTCCTTCTCTCCATGACCAGTTGGAGAGATGTGGCTTAGGTTGGTTTCTTCTTCTCATCCTTGTTTAAAAACTCATTTACCGTAACAACAGCTCTGCTGATCTTCAAAGGACAGGCTCCCACTCCTTGAGCAGCTGCTCCCCCTAAGAACCAGACTCAATCAGTCCAGGAGGAGGAGGGAACACCATGTGATTGACTTTCCCTTTTTTTTCCCCTTGTAGACTTCCTCTTGGTTCATACCTGCTCATTGTACGTGGACCACAGAAGCCTGGCTGCAGGAAATCACTGTGGCACCATCACGGAATGCAGCATGATGAGGCTTGGAAGGGATCTCTCATCATCTAGTCCAACGCCCCTACTAAAGGACAGTCATAGAATCATAGAATCAGTCAGGGTTGGAAGGGACCACAAGGACCATCCAGACCCAACCCCCCTGCCATGGCCAGGGACATCTCACACTAGATCAGGCTGCCCACAGCCTCATCCAGCCTGGCCTTAAGCACCTCCAGGGATGAGGCTTCCATCACCTCCTTGGGCAACCCCTTCCAGGCTCTCACCACCAGCACCCTCACAGCAAAGAAGTTTTTCCTTCCCATTCAGGCAAAACCTCCTGAGTTCCAGTTTGTGCCTGTTGCCCCTTGTTCTGTCACTGGGCACCACCGATAAGAGTCTGGCCCCACTCTCTTGACATCTGTCCTTTAGCTCTTGCTGAGCATCAAGAAGATCCCCTCTCAGGCTGCTCTTCTCTGGCCTAAAGGGCCCCAGAACAGGAGATTAAAGAGATCCTACAGGCAACTCTCATCCCTGCTACCCACTGGCCCAAACTCCTGGAGTCCTCCATGCCTCTGTCTTCATGCAGTCCTTCCTGGTTTTTGTGCAGTGTGGCCTGCTCTGGCAGGAGACTTGGACTAGATGATCTCCAGAGGTCGCTTTCAACAACTTTTATCCTGTGATTCTGTGCCCGGCACCATGGTCCCTGCTCCAAAGAGGGCAAAGCCATTCTCATGTAAAGGGAGGTGACACTGCCACATCAGATGTCACCTGTCAGCAGGATGGTAGAGTGGGTTGGATTGGAAGGAACCTTTAAAGGTCATCTAGTCCAAGCCCCATGTAGTCACTGGGGACATCTACAACTAGAGCGGGTTGCTCACAGCTGCAAACAACCTGACCTGGAACAGGCTGGAAACGCATTGGAACACCTCCGTCTCTGGAGGTGTTCGAGAAGTGTGCGGACATGGCGCTTTGGGACATGGTCTAAAGGCCATGGTGGTGTCGGGTTGGTAGGTGAACACAAAGACCTCAGGGGCCCTTTCCAACCCAAACAGTTCTATGATTCTATAAGGTAACTACCACGTCTCTGGGCAACCCGGGCCAGTGCTCCACCACTGCTGAAGGCAGCAGCACCGTGTCTCTCAGAGCTGCTCCAGAGAGGAGGGCACAGTGTGCTTTGCACCCTCTCTGCTTGCTTTTGGTCCCTGGTGTCGAGCTGCAGGGCAGGTGACTGATATCAGGGAACTCCAGCTAATGTGGCTCTCCCCAGAACTCCCCAGCCTCATTTCCTCCACCTGACCAAATTAGCTCATTTTCTTCCAGAAGACAAGAAGGAAAAAAGCCAAACCAGGCAGAGCAAACACCTCAGCCTTTGTTGGAGGAGACAAGAGCCACAGGCTGCTCAGATGGAATTTATTTTGTGCTTGGTAATTCAATCCATGAGGGCTCAGGATGTGGCCAGGAGAGCTGAGCCAAAAACCGCAAAGTTTAAAGCAAGTCAATTCTGTGCTGTGTACACAGCTCAGCTTGGGGCTGGCTGAGCCAAGCTGTCTCCATGGCTTTTGCAATTTCTTGTTGTAGCAACAAGCTCCTTATGCAATGGAAGGATTGGGAAGTGTGTGGTCTTCTGGTGACCAGAGAGACACAAGGGGAGCCTGGGGCAGCCCAAGCAGGGGACAGGGCTCATCAAAGTGGTTAATATTGACCTGACTGTGTGACCTTCACTGGGGACAGCTTGTTTGGCATAGGTGAGTACATCCCTGTGGCCTGGATGGTTTCCTCCAAGTCATAGATTCAGAGAATTATAGAGAATTATAGAATGGTGTGGGTTGGAAGAGATTGTAAAGATCATAGAACCATAGAATCAGACAGGGCTGGAAGGGACCACAAGGATTGTCCAATCCCAACCCCCTGTCATGGGCAGGGACACTTCACACTAGGTCAGGCTGGCCACAGCCTCATCCAGCCTGGCCTTAAACACCTCCAGGGATGAGGCTTCCAACACCTCCCTGGGCAACCCATTCCAGGCTCTCACCACTCTCATGCTGAACAACTCCCTAACATCCAGTCTGAATCTCCTCATTTCCAGCTTGGTTCCATTCTCCCCAGTCCTATCACTATCTGACTAGTTCCAGCTCCCCTGCCATGTGCAGGGACACCTCCCACTAGAACAGGTCATTTAAGGCCTTATCCGACATGGCCTTGAACATCTCCAGGGAAGGGGCATCCATGACATCCCTGGGCAACCTGTGCCAGTGTCTCACTACCCTCACTGTAGAGAATTTCTTCCTAATGTCCAGTCTAAATCTCCTCTCATCAAGCTTCAATCCATTCATTCAAGGTAATTAATGTTGACCCAAATGTGTGCCCTTCACTGGTAGCAGCTTGATTGGTGTGGATGAGTTCCTTCATGTCCATTCTCCCAGTGGCCAAATGTCTCTAGTGCCACACAGAGCCACTCCCCATGCTGGGATGTGGATGGTGAGCCATATTCTTCCCTCACCAAGGTGTCCCACTCCCTTCCCCTTACATTTTTCAACATCATTTTGAAGTGAGGCATGGAAAAGCTGAGCAGTGCTGAGCCAAAGGCCCACAGCTGGGCTGCAGATGTGTAGAGAAGCCTGGAGCATCCATGCGTGTCCTTATCTCCTCCAGGCTCATCTGCCCCCTGGCATGGGGACACATTCATGGATAGGGTTCAACCTTCATTTTTGCATAGCACCTTGCACACCTGAATCCCTCTATGAGGCTACAGAGATGCTTTGCAGCCTGCTCTGTGATAAAAAGCAGCTGATTGATTCTGTGATTCTGTGATCCAAAGCAGCCCAGAAGCCCAAACCTCTCAGAAATAACACTTACTGTTTCCCTTTGACCAGGGAGTAGCTATTTCAGCTTGCTCAGACCAGCCACGCTCATCTTCTGGCCATGCTTTTGGCAGCAAGTTCTTCTTGTGCTGCGTGGTGCCTGGGAGGTGGCCTCTTCCCTGCAGTGGGGGCTGGAAGTGCAGCAGGACTTGGACAAAGCAAACTTCTCTGGGGAGTTTTCCTCCTTAAATGGCACCAAACAGCACTTTTTTGCTCCCAACAAACCACTGCTCTTTCAAGAAGCTAATCTGAGTGACCCAGCTGAGCCCCTGGCACAGGCAGTGCCTCAGCTGTGATTTATCCCCAATCCATGGTGGGATTCTTCTCCCACCACACCCCACGGCTTGTTTACTGCTGTAACTAGGACCAGTTAATGAGAAAATGAGCAGTCCATCAGGCTGCCCACCACGGGGATAGCACAGAATCACAGGGCCACAGACTGTGAGGGGCTGGAAGGGACCTCCAAAGCTCATCCAATCCAAACACCCCTGCCAGAGGAAGATCACCTTTACCAGGTCACACAGGAACTTGTCCAGACTGGTTTGGAATATCTCCAGAGAGGGAGACTCCACAGCCCCCCTGGGCAGCCTGTGCCAGGGCTCTGCCATCCTCACAGGGAAAAAAAATTCCTCATGTTTAATGAAACTTCCTCTGCCTCAGCTTCCACCCAGTGCCCCTTGTGCTGTCCCTGGGCATCCCCCAGCAGAGCCTGGCTGCAGCCTCCTGGCACTCACCCTGCACACAGTGATAACCACTGCTGAGGTCACCTCTCAGTCTCCTCCTCTCCCAGCAGCACAGCCCCAGCTCCCTCAGGCTCTCCTCCTAA
>WAAF01019541.1:19903-36381 GCA_013400475.1 Tricholaema leucomelas
TGAATTGGTGGGCCCAGAACTGGATACAGTAGTCCAGATGCAGCCTCAGCAGGGCAGAGCAGAGGGGCAGGAGAACCTCTCTTGACCTACTAGCCACAGCCCTTTTGATACAGGCCTGGCATCAAGCCATGGTTTGGGAGCACCTCTCCAAGTGCTGGCTTCTCAGGCTTTATACTTTGGCCTGCAGAGCAGTGCCTTATCCTGATGGACCTATCAGAGGGCATGTGGGGATAGAATCACAGAGTCACAGCACCATGCAGGCTGGCAAAGCCCCTCAGCATCACCAAGAACCCTACTGCACAAGATTCACCTTACACCATCTCCCCAAGCACCACAGCCAGACCACCCTTGAACACAGCCAGGCTGGGTGACTCCGCACCTCCCTGGGCAGCTCAGTCCACTCTTTCCCTGGAAAAACTAGGACAAGGGGTGATGGTTTCAAACTGAAAGCAGTGAGATTTAAATAGGTTGTTAGGAAGAAATTCTTATTCCTGAGTGTGGCAAGACACCAGCACAGGTTGCCTGCAGAAGCTGTGGCTGGCCCACCCCTGGAATTGTGCAAAGCCAGGCTGGATGGGGCTTTGAGCAACCTGGACTAGTGGAAGGTGTCCCTGCCTACGACAGTGGGGTTGGAACCAGATGATCTTTGAACTAGATGACCTTTAAGGGTCTCTTCCAACCTAAACTATCTGACAACTCTGTGGCTGGGCTCTTGGGGCTTTGCAAAGGGAGGCACAACCAAGAAACGAGGGCAGAGTTGGATGCTGCAGGTAAATGACAATTAAAACCAAAGGGAAAGAACGTGAAGCAGATCCTCAAACAAGATCTCAGCTTGGCCTCCTCTGGGCTTTGACAAGAAACAGCCTGGGGAATCCCTCACCTCCCCATCTTGCTGTATCTGCAAATCTCAGCCCACATCGACCTCTGCTCCTGAAGAACATCTCAGCAGCCATGAGGGGCTCTCAGCGCTCCTGACGGGAAGCAGCTCTGCTCTGCTGTCCTGCACTTTGAGATGGATCAGAGGATTGTCAGGACTCTGCTGTGAGGCTTGCTGCCTCTTGCTTCCAACGTGGCTTGGCTCTGCCTTCCTCCCTGGGCTTTGCAGGAGGTCAGATGGATATCAACAAGGGCTTAAACTGTGTCTCCCACCCTATGACAGGGTGGTTGGAACAAAGTGATCTTTAAGGTTCCTTCCATCCCAACCATTCTACAACTACCTGAGGGAGGCTGTAGCCAGGTGGGGTTGGGCTCTTCTCCCAGACAACCAGCAACAGAACAAGGGGACACAGTCTCAAGTTGTGCCAGGGGAGGTCTAGGCTGGATGTGATGAGGAAGTTGTTGGCAGAGAGAGTGATTGGCATTGGAATGGGCTGCCCAGGGAGGTGGTGGAGTCGCCGTCCCTGGAGGTGTTCAGGAAAAGCCTGGCTGAGGCACTTAGTGCCATGGTCTGGTTGGCTGGACAGGGCTGGGTGCTAGGTTGGGCTGGATGATCTTGGAGGTCTCTTCCAACCTGGTTGATTCGATTTGATTCTATTCTGTTCTATAAAGTTAATCCTCCTGTCTTGTCCTGTCCTGTCCTACTGTCAAAGGCTTGTGACACCCATTCAGTGATGGATACTTCATCTAATGGGGATGGGACCTTTGTGAATTTATCGGATCCAGAAGATCTCCATCCCATGAACTACCCTGGTATCCTCTTGAAACCGCATAACCATTGACAGCTTGGCAAGGTAAGCACATGTTGTCTGGGGACTCATCTTGTTTTGGGTGCTGTGAGCAAAGTTCCTATAGCATTGTTTGATGCTGACCAGATTGCTCCTGCTAAATGCCCATCCTTCCCCTGCTTCCCTCACCTTCCCTGTGCTGTGCCGCCCTGCTCCGCCTGTTTCCAAGATTGTCTTCTTAGTATAACTCCAACCGTGGGGTCCCATCTGGTCCCACTCTGCTCCATATCCATTCTGACACCTGGCACTTGCTGACAGGGTAGCTGCTCCAGGAAACAGGAGACCAGCAGCTTTGCTTGGCCTCTGGGGATTGGCACCATGTGTCCAAAGCACCTGGCACTACTCTGGAGTCTGCTGTGGGCCGTGTGTCATGGAATGATGCTGGGCTGCTGTTGTGTTGTTCCAGCCTCTGGCAAAACCTGTCCAGCATCACTCCCTCTCTGCTTTTCCTCAGAAGGTTGCTCCTTTTCATCTTGCCGAGCCCCTTTGCTGCTCCCGCACCCACTGCTGGTCCCCAGACCTTGACCCCAAGAGCATTCTACATCCCTCTTTCTCCCCTTAGGTTGGAGGTTGCCTTGGGACTCATCTCTGTGCCCAACCCATGCCTGCCTCGTCCTCTTCCTCCACCATCACTTCCAACAGAGGTTTGAACGTCTTCTTTGGAGATGTTTGGGTGTCCTGGTCCTGCAAGATGTTGAGGCCTTTCAGCAACCTAATCTACTGGAGAATGTCCCTGTCCATGGCAGGGGGGTTAGAACTAAATAATCTTTAAAGTCCCTTCCAACCCAACCATTTCCATGAATCTATGAATCTGTGTTGGTGCATGCAAGAAGTCACAGCCTCAGGTTGCATCAGGGCAGGTTCAGGCTGGATGTTAGGAAGTAGCTCTTCACAGAAAGAGTGATTGGCATCGGAATGGGCTGCCCAGGGTGGAGTCCCCATCCCTGGAGGTGTTTAAGAGGAGGCTGGATGAGGCACTCAGTGCCATGGGTTAGTTAATTAGAAGGGTTAGGTGATAGGTTGGACTCAATGATCTTAGAGGTCTTTTCCAACCTGCTTAATGCTGTGATTCTTTGACCTGCAGCCATCAGCATTACCTTGAAAGGTCCTTGTGTCTTACCAGTGAGGTGCAACATCACAGATGTGACACACGAAGCCCACCACCATGTTCAGGATGGCATTCCATGGATGTGTATCTACACATGTGCCAGGGCTGTGCACACAAAGAGGGCTTGTAGACCCACAGAACTGCTGAAGAGCAGATTTCCACTGACTGGCCCTCAAACTGTTAACACATTAATTAAAAGAAGAAGAAGGAGGAGGACTCGGTCCTATTAAGCTCACCATCTGTTTTAATTACCCACTGAAGCTCACAGAAAGCTTTGTACACACTCTAATTAAAATGAACTGTTGGGAGATGGCTGGGGAGAGAAGAGGAGTCCTTGCTCTGACTGCTTTCATCAGGAGCATCAGAGTTAAGGGGAGAAGCCAAACAACTTCCTATCCTGATCTCACCACTGTTCAGCCCCTGTTGACTTCTCATAGCTTTCTCTTGTCTCCAGCCTGAGCAGAAGAAACATCAATGTTACACATCACTTTGCTGATAAAAGCTCCACATGCTGGCCCCAGATGGGTGATCAACAAGAACATTAAGAAGAGTGTGGAAAGCAGGTTGAGGGAAGTTCTCCTGACCCTCTACTCTGCCCTGCATCTGAAGGTCTTGGCCCAGTTCTGGGCTCCTTTGTTCAAAAGAGACAGGGAACTACCAGAGAGAGTCCAGTGGAGGCTACAAAGATGATGAGGGGCCTGGAGCATCTCTGTGAGGAGGAAAGACTGAGAGCCCTGGGGCTGTTGGGCCTGGAGGGCAGGCACAGAGGGGATCTGATCAGTGCTCAGCATGGGCTAAGGGGTGGGGTGCAAGAGGATGGAGCTAGACTGTTTTCAGTGGTGCCCAGCGACAGGACAAGGGGCAATGGGCACAAAGTGGATCCCAGGAGGTTCCATCTGAACAGGAGAAATTTCTTTGCTGTGAAGGTGTTGGAGCCCTGGAGCAGGCAGGCCAGAGAAGTTGTGGAGTCTCCTTGACTGGAGAGATTCCAAACCCCCTTGGACACTGTGATCCTGGGCAAGCTGCTGTGGGTGACCCTGCTTTAACGAGGAGGTTGGACTGGATGATCTCCTAAGGTCCCTTCCAACTCCCACCAATCTCTGATTCTCTGATTTCATGGTGACTAATCTCTGCAAATCCTAAGTTTCCAGACGAAGTCACCACTTAGATGCATCTCACTTTGCTGCAGACACAACCCATTGCCTTGCAGCTCCTGCTTTGTGCCCATGGGTGAGAAAAGCCCTGAAGAGCCAAAGTGGTTGGTTTGGCAGCTCCCAAAACCTGTCTGAAGCCTCATTTCAAGGAAGCACATCCAAAACCTGGCTGCTTGCTCCTAGGCCTGGAGCAGAGTGACTTGTTCTCGTGGCAGAGGTTTTAAAATCAAAATATTAGCCATAAAAAAGCCCAACAAAACCCCCAAACCCAACCAAAACAAAACCAAAGGAGCAAAAACCCCCAAACAAACCAAGACAAAGGGGTTAGATTAGGTGACCTCAAAAGTTCCCTTCCCTCCCAAAGTATTCTGTGGCTCTATGATTTTATGAAACTTCTTGTGAGCAGCAGTGGGGATTCTTCACATTTTCTGTTGGGTTTCTTTATTTGTTGGCTTTGTTTTTTTGTGCTTGAGCTGATCTTCCCCTGTCTTCTTGCACTTTGTTTTTCCCAGATCTTTGCTCTTCTGCACTCCCTGCAAACTTCATCTCTGGATTGATCCCCTTTTTTATGCTGTTAACCTTCTGATCCGCACTGAGAAAACAAGATGAAGTCACTGCAAGTCCTGAAGGCTGGAAAAAGTCCTTCTTGTTCAAAGCCCTCCTGGGGCAAGTTTCTGACAAGGAGGAGGTCCAGGATGCAAGTGTCGGTGGATAAAATCTGACTCTTGCCATCTGCCCACACTGGATCAGGCTCATAACCAGTTTGTGACAAGCAGCACCCCAGAGGCTCGTTTGAGAACTCTTAAGGCAGCCAGAACCTCCCAACGTTTCAAAATGTCAGCTCAGAAACACATGAATTGTTTGGAAAGGTCTTCTGGAGCCAAGGTAAACCTCTGGGAACTGGGGTAATCTGCCAGCACGTCCTCGGTGCAGTGAGGTCCTGGTACTGGTTTGCTGCAGTGACTCATAGAACCACAGAACCAGAGAAGCACAGAACCACAGTCAGGGCTGGAAGGGACCACAAGGATCAGCCAGGCCCAAACTCCCTGCTATGGGCTGGGACACCTCACACTAGATCAGGCTGCTCACAGCCTCATCCAGCCTGGCCTTAAACACCTCCAGAGATGAGGCTTCCAACACCTCCCTGGGCAACTCCTGCCAGGCTCTCACCACCCTCATGCTGAAGAACTTCCTAACATCCAGTCTCAATCTCCCCATTTCCAGCTTGGTTCCATTCCCCCCAGTCCTATCACTGCCTGACAGCCTAAAAAGTCCCTCCCCAGCTTACTGGTAACCCCCTTAAGAAAGACCACAAGAAGGTCACTTTGGAGCCTTCTCCTCTTCAAACTGCACAGCCCCAACTCTTTCAGTCTGTGCTCACAGCAGAGCTGCTGCAGCCCTCTCAGCATCCTCCTGGCCCTGCTCTGGACACACTCCAGCATCTCCGCATCCCTCTTGTCCCAGGGGCTCCAGGACTGGATGCAGTACTCCAGGTGGGGTCTCAGCAGAGCAGAGCAGAGGGGGAGAATCACCTCCCTGGCCCTGCTGGCCACACTTCTGCTGCAGCCCAGGCTCTGCTTGGCTTTCTGGGCTGCAAGTGCACACTGCTGGCTCCTGTTGAGCTTCTCCTCCAGCAGCACCCCCAAGTCCCTCTCCTCAGGGCTGCTCTCCAGCCAGGCATTGCCCAGCCTGGATTGGTGCTTGGTGTTGCCTCAACCTAGATGCAGGACCTTACACTTGGTCGTGTTGAACCTCCTGACTCCTCCGTGGCATGGTTGTGATAGATGCTTTCTGCCACCTCCCATCCCCCAAGGCTTGGTATTTGATTGTAAGTTAATTTTCCTGGCAGTAAATGACAGTTCAGTCAAGACTGAGGCTTTGTGCAGGAGTGGTGCATTTGATGTCTCCCTTGAGGCAAACTTTCCTCTCCATGGCAGGATGGGTTATCTGGAATAAAGTCCAGATCCATCACAATGTTCATTTTCCTCTTTGGAAATTTGTTTCCTGGCAGATTTCAAAATGTTGTGGTTTTTTTTTTAAACAAAGTTGCAAACGTGGAGCAAAATCCTCACAATCTTGGCAGACAGCATCTTCAGAGCCCCCAGAGCAGAGCAACCAAGGGATGGAGAAAACCCCTCCACCTTGCAAGTCTTTCCTTATAACATCCAGAAATAGTCCAAAACTCTTCATCCTGGCTTCATCTGCAGAAGTGCCTTCCAACCCCCACCAGTCTGTGAGTCTGGGATTCACTGGAGTCCTTCGGCATGACCAGCAGGCAGGTGGCCTCCTGAAGGACACATATCTGGGAACCATGCTGGGGATTCTGCCTTGTACAGAGCAGGTGAATAGGCCCTCTGGAATTCAGCAACACCTGGATATGAATGGCAGCATCTCCACTGGCAAGTAAAGGGCTCAATAAAGCAGAAAGGGGAATAAAAGCAGAGTGGTGCTTTGAGAGCTGCTGGGGCCCTCAGGATTTCAGGGGTTATTAACTGGGCTGATGTTTTTCTGCTAATGTGAATGAGCAGAAGGATTTCAGAGATCAGCAAGGGTGGTGAGCCACTGGAGCAGCCCTGAAGAAAAGGCCCTGGGGATCTGGGATAGTGAATAAACCTGCAGCGTGTGCACAGCCCAGGCAGCAACCCTGTGCTGGGCTGCAGCAAGAGCAGTGTGGGCAGCAGGACAAGGGAGGGGATTCTGCCCCTTGGCTCTGTTCTCCTCAGACCCCACCTGCAGTCCTGTGTGCAGTTCTGGAGCTCCCAGCACAAGCAGGACATGGAAGTGTTGAAGATGGTCCAGAGGAGGCCACCAAGATGCTGAGAGGGCTGCAGCAGCTCTGCTGTGAGGACAGGCTGAGAGAGTTGGGGCTCTGCAGCCTGCAGAAGAGAAGACTTCCAGGAAACCCTGGAGTGGCCTTCCAGGATCTGAAGCGGGCTACAGGAGGGCTGGGGAGGGACTATTGACAAGGTCTGGTAATGGCAGGAGGAGGAGGAATGGGTTTGAAATGGCAGAGGGGAGACTGAAAGTGGATGTTAGGAAGAAGTTGTTTGCAGTGAGGGTGGTGAGACACTGGCACAGGTTGCCCAGGGAGGTTGTGGCTGCTCCCTCCCTGGAGGTGTTCAGGGCCAGGGGGGATGAGGCCTTGAGTGACCTGTTCTAGTGGGAGGGGTCCCTGCCCATGGCAGGGGGATTGGAACCAGTTGGTCTTGGAACCAGATGGTCTTGAAGGTCCCTTCCAACCCAAACCATTCTGTGAATCTCTGAGATGAAGCAGCAGGGCAGATGTGGATGCTTTCGGTGTAGGAGCCACACTGGAAAACTAGGGTGGTGCTGGCACAGGGGACCTGAACCAACTGTCCTTTGCTCTTCAAAAACATCTGATTAATTTCAATATTTTTTCACAAAAGGCTCTGAAGAGCTCCTTGTCTGGACCCATCCAGAGCTTCTGGTGGGACTAGAGTTGAGGTCATGCTTCTGGCATCAGACTCACTGTCCCTTTTGGGCTGCAATTTTTCTTCCCGCTGTGGTCGGCGCCCAGCAGACAGCCACAGTTGTTTGGAAGCAGAAAGCTCCGTGGAGAAAAACATCTACATGAAATATTTCTGCACGGGGAAACCTTCCCTCCCACCCCAGCCTCGCTTGGTTCAGCAGCTCTGCTGCTTCCAGGCTGCCTCTCATTGCAAACCCTCGGCTCATCCCCATCTCAGTATTCTGCCTGGGGCATGAGGCAACTTCCCTCAGCCCATCCCTCTCACTGAGCATTTGGCATGCTCCTGTCGGGTTGTTCAGCCCGGGGAAAAGAATGCTCCGGGGTGACCTTCTGGTGGCCCTTCAGTGCTTAAAGGGACCAAGAAGAAAGCTGGGGACAGGCTTTTGAGTATTGCCCGTTGTGAAAGGAGAAGGGGTGAATTGTTTAAACTGAAAGAGGGGAGACTCAAAGCGAGAGAAGGGAGACTTTTTTTGCTCCGAGTGTGGTGAGACCCTGTTCCGTGTTGCCCAGAGAGGTGGTAGATGCTCCATCCCTGGGACCACTGCAAGTGAGGTTGTTTGGGGCTCTGAGCACCCTTGCTGGAGTTGCAGATGTCCCTGCTGACTGCAGGGCTGTTGCAGTAGATGACCTTTAAAGGTCCCTTCCATCATGTGACTTTAGGATATGTAGTGATGACCACAGCCACAGTGTGCCTCTCAGCATGGGGGTGCCATGGGTTTGGTCACAGGCCAGCTCACCAGGAAACTCAATGGAGAGGTTTCTTGGCAGTGAAGACAATACCTTGATTTTTCCTTCCCAAGCTGGAAGCAGGTGTCTGCCACACCTGCCAGGTATTGCAGAGGAGAACAAAGCCTTCAGACTAGAACTGTGGTGGCCCAGATAGTACTGCACGGAAATTGCCTGCCCCCATGGAATCATACAGGGAAAACAACTCCCAGCCCATCTGCTCTTCGGATGGAGATAAAATGGGTGATGAGGAGCACAGGCTGACTGTGATGTTGGGAGCACAGATCTGCTTGGGCTTCTCTGGGGCTGGGGACATCCCAACATACAGCATGTGCACGGTTGTGTGCTCCTCACCTTCTGCCTGACCACGGGATGCACTTTGCAGAGCCCATCTCTGCGGTCTGCAACGCACTGCAGATGTGTGGGCAGCTGCTTTCCCACCTCCACCTGGCTGTGGAGGTGTTCCCCTGGGGTTGCATTTGTGGGTGACTGCCCAGTGTGGTGGTTCTGGGCATGTGTCCCCCCCCACCTAAGGATTCACCCAGACTGAACTGAGCCGTCTGGGAGTTACGGAAGGAGGCTTCACACTCGCGGCTTAGCACTATGTGCTAGGTGTGTCACAGGTGTCTGCAGCTACACACTGCAACACACAAGCTGAAAGTGATACAGAAATACAAGACCACTCCCAGCGGTCAGAGTGACCCTTCCACCTTCTTTCCACCCCCTCCCTTACCTCAGAATCTTCCTTACGTGCAAGGTGATCTGGAGAGGTCAGCGAGAGGTGTTAGAAGCAGAATGATGAGTTGGAAGATGTGCAGAGTCAGGCAGAAGAGTTAATATGGCAATAGCCAGGCAGAGACTGACTTATCTTTCTTTGTGTCCTTGCTTTTATAGGTCCCAGCAGAACAAATGGGTAATTTAGACAGCAACTTATATTCTTTTCACAACCAATAATCTAATTTCTCTCATTAAAACATTCCAATTAGTCTCAAACCAGCACACCCAGTCTGCACGATCCCCCCTGAACTGGTCTTGCTCCTTTCTCTGCTGGGACAGTCCCAGCTGACTGCAAGATGTCTGCTGCTGGGTGTAGGTGTTACGTTGCCGTTGAAGACCACCTGGCTTCTTTCTCCCCAGATGCTGAGAAGCCACAGGCAGGACAAACCTCCAGTAGCTCTTGTCCTCCCTTGATGCTCCCAAACCCAGGAAGATTTTTCTGCCCCACCCTTGGGCAGCGCTACTTCACATCCTGTTCTCCTCTCTTGTCTCCTTCTTGTCCTTGGTGTCAACAGGAAAGCAAAAGGAGATGTCTCCCAGATGCATTATCACTCTACAGTGACTTGGACACTGCAAGGCCAACAGCCAGCATCTGAGATGTGTAGGGCAGCACCCATGGGAACAAGCATGCCAACAGCTCTGGGGCCATCACAGACCCCTTGGAAGTGGTAGCTTCTATCCTAAAGAGCAGCTCCATCCTGCAGCACAGCCCTGCCTACCCATGTTTCCCAGACCACATGCTGGGAACATGCTTCTAGTCTTCTCCACTTCGTTTTTGCTTCTTAACTGCTGGCTTTATCAGCGTTGCAGCTTACCCAGACTGAACCCTTCAGTGCTGCCTTTGCCCTGCATCATAGCTGGAGCCACTGACCCTCTGTGAGCAGGATGGCTCCCTCCATGCTGTATGCCTTTGCTCCATCACAAGCCAGAGCAGATCTGGCAGAGACTGCTGGGGCTCTCAGGATGCTGTGCAGCTCAGGATGCTGTGGCTTTCATGGTGCTGAGAAGCTCGGGGTGATGGGGATCTCAGTATATTGTGGAGCTTAGGGTGCTGAATAGCTCAGGGTGCTGAGTAGCTCAGGGTACTGGGGCTCTTGGGATGATGAGGAGCTCTTGAAACTCTGCTGATTTTCTGGCCAAACACAAACTGGGCAGCTCATTCTTCCTGAAGGCCTCTGTCTTCACCCCACGGCACATGCCACTTCTGGTAGCACATGCCATGGAGTACATCTCTTCTGTGAAAGACATGCTGAGATCTCAGAGGGAAACCTCAAAGCCAGAGTGAAAAAAAATAGGGAGTAACAATCTTGGAATGACCTCCTTGTCTGCATCTCCATCATCTTTCCATAGCAGCTGCAGCCCAAAGGAGAGGAGGTGTAAGAAACTGCTTAAAAAGTTGTGTTTCAAGGTAACTAATCTTTTCTGATGCTCCAGAACAGCCTGTGCTGGGCTGAGCCAGAGCCTTGGAAGAAAAGCGAAGGGTTGTTCTTGCTTGGTCTGAACTGGTTTGTTGAGTCATACTCTCAGTTAATACCTGGCACCAGTACAGGACAGAGTCCTGCTGGTGGGGAAAAACTCACTCAGGGGAAGTTCAAGTTGTTCACTATCCTCCAAACAGGAGAAGCAGACAAAGACTTCTTGTTCTGCAGACAGAGGATAGGAAGGCAAGGAAGGGTGAGGGATGGTGGGAAAGGGCTGTTGGCCCAGGCTGCAGAAGAGGTGGATTTGGGATGCCTGCCCGTGGTGTGCTGCTAGCTCTGTCCCAGCCAGCCAGGATGCATTTTTGCAGTGCTTGAGCTGTGTCAGGAGGAGATGTTCCTCATGCCAAGGGGGTGAGAGCCTCCACAGGACAAGACAAAACAAAGCACAAGTCTTGGTGGGATGGGAAGAGTAGGGTTTGGGAAGAGACACCTGGGCCCTGGAGAAAAGCCCGTTGGTGGTGGTGTGAGGAGGGAGGAGTTGGAATGCGAAGAGAGTGCTGTGGAGTCTACTTCTCTGGAAAGATTCTAAGCTCACCTGGACACTGTGATCCTGGGCAACCTGCTGTGTGTGACCCTGCTCTAGCAGGGGGCTCGAAGTAGATGATCTCTAGAGGTCCTTTCCAACCCTCACCATGCTGAGATTCTGTGGTCAGGCTTTCCAGGGCAGCCAGGAATGCATGCTCCAATGGATGTTAGAAGTTGGAAGGGACCTCCACAGATCATCCAGTCCAACCCCCCTGCCAGAGCAGAACCATCCAATCTAGCTCAGGGCACACAGGAACACATCCAGACAGGCCTGGGAAGGCTCCACAGAAGGAGACTCCACAGCCTCTCTGGGCAGCCTGTGCCAGGGCTCTGGGACCCTTACAGGAAAGAAGTTGCCCCTTGTGCTGAGCTGGAGCCTCCTGTGCTGCAGCTTCCATCCATTGCTGCTTGTCCTATCCCAGGGAGCAGTGAGCAGAGCCTGTCCCCCCATCCTGATCCTCAGTTATAGACATTGATTCAATCCCCTCTCAGTCTTCTCTTCTCCAGACTAAGCAGCCCCAGGTCCCTCAGCCTCTCCTCATCAGCCATGCCCTCCAGTCCCCTCATCATCCTCGTAGCCCTCCACTGGACCCTCTCCAGCAGATCCCTGTCCCTCTTCAACCGAGGAGCCCAAAACTGAAGGCAGTGCTCAAGATGGGAATCCCAGGCTCACAGGATGTTAGGGGTTGGAAGGCACCTCCACAGATCATCCAGTCCAACCCCCCTGACAGAGCAGGACCGTAGAACCTAGCTCAGGTCATCCCATGAAGACCTTGCTGAAAGGCCTCATGCTTTATGTATGTAGATATATATTTATAATTTGTTTTTCTTTCTTAGTTCTCCTCTTTATTTCCTCACTTTATCCTCTTAGACAGATGTGGTTCGTTCTTCTTCAGCCAAGACAGTGAGCTGGTGAAGGTGTCTGGTTACTTCTCCCAGTGGAGGTGGCAGAGGGCTGGCCATGCACAGGCTGGTTTCAACGCAGGCACCGCAGGACAGTTCTCTGTGGTTTATTTTTCCTTTATCTCCCTTCTCCCCCCTCTCCCTCCTTTCCTCTCCCTCTCCCTCCTTTTCTTCCATCTTCCCCTTTTCACCTCCAGCCTTTTCCTCTCTGTCTCCTTCATTTTCTTCTGTCTTCCCCTTTTCATCTCCAACCTCTCCATCTCCCTCCTTTTCTTCCATCTTCCCCTTTTCACCTCCAGCCTTTTCCTCTCTGTCTCCTTCATTTTCTTCTGTCTTCCCCTTTTCATCTCCAACCTCTCCATCTCCCTCCTTTCAGCACCACCTCCCCTTTTCCACCATACCTGTCCTTTTCCCACCCCGCACTGCATTTCCCCCAGAGCACCTGGGATCTGTTTGAGTCTCCTCCCAGCCCAGGTGTGGCCACTTTGCCCTTCCTGCACACTCCCCTTCATAATCTGCCCCAGGAAAGGCAGAAGCCCTAAGCTGTGCCCAACTGGGCAGTGGGATACTGCTCCTGTCACCCCTGGTGTGTCTCCATGGTGCACACTGGGAGTGGGCTCTAAAGGCCTGGTGGCCCCTGGTTAGGTAGGAGGAGGATTAAGTTGTGGCTAGCTTGCAGAATAACTGCTGAAGTTCAGGTTTCTGCTGGCTGAACACAGACCTCAGAACCTAGCCCAGGAAGGACCTTCTAACACCAGAGGTCTATCGGGCAGGACAGGCAGTGCTGGCTGCAGCCAGATCTCTTTAAATGGCTTTTCCAGTTCTGCTCCACATCCCATGGCTTCTGCTGACCTCACTGCTCCTCTTTCCCTCGTCCCATAGGAAGCTAACCCATCACCACTTGGCCTTTCCCTTTTAAAATACATCTTTGGATGGTGTCTAAGGTCCCTTCCAAGTGACACCGTTCGATGGCACTGCTCTTTGCCTGACCTGCTTCTTGTCGCTGATTTTGCACTGCATTGAACTGCCTTCTGGGGGCTTCATAGAGGGACTGACAAACGACAGTGTTACCTTCACGGCTTTTCCCTCCGTGGCAATTCTCACATAGGAACGAGGAGCTGAGAAAGGAAACAATTGTTCAGGTTTTCCAGCAGCAGTAAGCAATTGTTACCCAAACATTCCTCAAAGGACCTCACAGCTCATCTGCTCCAACCTCTCCACCGTGCCCAGGGACACCTCTCAACTAGACTCAGCTGCTCAAGGCTTCATCCAGCCTGGTCCTGAACACCCCCAGGCAGGAGGCAGCCACAGCCACAGCCTCAGCCTCCCTGGGCAGCCTGTGCCAGAGTCCCACCACCGTGGTATTGAAGAATTTCTTCCTCAGCTCCAGTCTAAACCTGCCCTGCCTCAGCTTCAAACCATTCCTCTATTGTTTGGCCTGATGGACTCCATCAGCACCTTGTGCCTGCTGATCTAGCAGAAAGCATTGGTAAAATCTCCAGCTGGATGTTAATGGACCTCTGGCAAATATATTCTCTAGAGCCTACTCAAATCTGTGCCAGCAATTCACAGGACCACAGCATGTCAGGGGCTGGAAGGGGCCTCCAAAGCTCATCCAGTCCACCCCTCTGCCAGAGCAGCATCTCCTGTACCAGATCACACAGGAACACTTCCAGGTGGGTCTGGAATATCTCCAGAGAGGGAGACTCCACAGCCCCCCTGGGCAGCCTGTTCCAGGGCTCTGTCATCCTCACAGGGAAAAAATTCCTCCTGATGTTTAATGAAACTTCCTCTGCCTCAGCTTCCACCCAGTGCCCCTTGTGCTGTCCCTGGGCATCCCCCAGCAGAGCCTGGCTGCAGCCTCCTGGCACTCACCCTGCACACAGTGATAACCACTGCTGAGGTCACCTCTCAGTCTCCTCCTCTCCCAGCAGCACAGCCCCAGCTCCCTCAGGCTCTCCTCCTAACAGAGCTGTTCCATTCCCTTCAGCATCTTTGTGACTCTGTGCTGGACTCTCTCAAGCAGTTCTGTGTTGAACTGGGGCCCCAAAACTGGACACAGTCCTGCAGATGTGGCCTCAGCAGGGCAGAGCAGAGGGGCAGGAGAACCTCTCTCGACCTTCTACCCTCAGCCCTTCTAATCCACCCCAGAATGGCATTGCCCTCCAAGCCACAAGTGCATATTGCTGGCTCATGCTCAGCCTCCCATCCACCAGGGCCCCCAGATCCTTTCCCCCTTCGCTGCCTTCCAGCAGGTCAGTCTCCAACCTATCCTGCTCCCTGGGGTTGCTCTTTCCCAGGTGCCAGGCTCCACATTTGCCCTTGCTGACTTTAATTCCGTTTCTCCCTGCCCACCCCTGCAGCCTGTCCAGGTCTGGCTGAATGGCAGCACAGCCCTGTGGTTGGCAGCCACTCCCCAGCCCCGTGTCCACAGCCACACAGCATTCACGCCCGTGCTTAAGCACCACAGGAGGTCTCAGCAGGTTGGGGCTGTGACAAGATGTGTGGCATAGCATTGGAGCAGGACAGCCTTCTCCTCCTCCTCCTTTCCTCTGCTCTGGGCAGCTAGGTAAATACCTCCTGCTCTGCTGGCTGACTTCTAGGAGTCTATTAGGAAGGCAAAACTGATTTAATTAAGGATGCCTTCAAGGTGGCCATCAAGCAAGATGCTGGTGGGTCTCCAGGGAAGATGTATTAGCTCATACTATGGAGCATCAGAGATGCTATGAGCCAGATGGGATCTAATAAGCAAATAAATAATCTGCAAGTCAACAGACAAGTTCCTGCACTTCCCTCTTGCCCTGGAACTGCTCAGGGCAGCGAGGTTGGGTAATTTTTCTTGCCTCAGACTCAAACCACTGTCACTGTATAAGCAGCAGACCTGCAAGAGCTGCGGGAGGAAGGGCAACAGCTCCGTGAGCAAAGCATCATGCCAATGTTTCTCCTGGACACCCCACCCCATGCGGCTGCTCCTCAGCCCCTCGTGCTGCTGGATAAGAGTACAAGTTGATGACCAGCTCCCGTCCTCTGATCCAGCCTGTGCCCCTCAGCACCACTGGCACAGGAACAGGTTGTCCAGAGAGATGTTTGAGCCAGTCCAGAGGAGGCCACCAAGATGCTGAGAGGGCTGCAGCAGCTCTGCTATGAGGACAGGCTGAGAGAGTTGAAGCTCTGCAGCCTGGAGAAGAGAAGGCTTCCAGGAGACCCTGGAGTGGCCTTCCAGGATCTGAAGTGGGCTACAGGAGGGCTGGGGAGGGACTATTGACAAGGTCTGGGAATGGCAGGAGGAGGAGGAATGGGTTTGAAGTGGCAGAGGGGAGACTGAAAGTGGATGTTAGGCAGAAGTTGTTTGCAGTGAGGGTGGTGAGACACTGGCACAGGTTGCCCAGGGAGGTTGTGGCTGCTCCCTCCCTGGAGGTGTTCAAGGCCAGGTTGGATGAGGCCTTGAGTGACCTGTTCTGGTGGAGGTGTCCCTGCCCATGGGACTTTGAGCTCTCTTCCAGCCTAAACCATTCTGTGATCCCTACCCCACGGGATGAGCACAGCAAATTGTGGATGGACCTAGGTGGGCAGTACCTGATATAAACCTGCCATAAAGTCACAGTGCTGCACCTTACTGTCCCTCTCATCTCAAGGGCACCAACCAGATGAGCCAAGGTCTGCAGCAACTTCAAGACCAGATTGGAGACAATGAGTCATAAGAGTCACTTTGCATTGGCTTGCTCCTCGCATGTCAGTTAACCTTCAGTCTTTACTCAGCTCTAAGCAAGGTTTCCACCTTTAAAGTGGGTGTTTGCTCTTTCATCCCAGTATGCTTCCCAAAGGAAGCCTTCTCCAGCTGCCTCTGCTGGGAAATGAGGCCCTTGTGTAGCTGTGAGCATGCACACAAACTGTGTCCATCACAGGTGCTGAATTTAACACCCGAGAGAAAAGAGAATCAAAGTCTGTTCCCTTGGAAGAGGGAAAGTCAATTCCAAGGAGAAGGTCAATGCCCCGGAGACCAGGGAGCACAGGGGCTGGCAGGAGAAGAAAACGCCTGGGCAGGCATTGTGTCTGCGGAGGGACGGCAGGATGACCTGCTCTGCCCCGCAGAAACGCTCTGGCTGGGGCACTTTGCTGGGTCTGCCTGGGGGGCAGCCCTCAGCAGGGCCTTTCCTGCATGGAGAGCAACCACAGCCTGAGCAGCCAGCCCTGTGTGTGCATGGAATCAGAATGATTTGGGCTGCAAGGGACCTTGAAAGGCCAGTCTTCACTAGTGGGACAGGTTGTCTCCAGGACAACTGGCCTCCTGAGCTGGCAGCTGGAGCCAGGGACCAGTATAGTCTCCCTCTCATCCATGAGAAGGAGGTAAGGGACCTGCTGAGCCACTTGGATCCTCCTAAGTCCATGGGGCCAGATGGGATCCATCCTAGGGTTCTGAGAGAGCTGGCAGATGAGCTGGCCAAGCCACTCTCCACCATTGATCAACAGTCCTGGCTCACTGGAGAGGTCCCCAAAGACTGGAAGCTGCCAATGTGATGCCATCCACAAGAAGGGTCGAAAGGAGGAGACAGAAAACTACAGAGCTGTCAGCCTGACCTCAGTGCCAGG
>WAAF01019541.1:36902-113835 GCA_013400475.1 Tricholaema leucomelas
AGTTCTGGGCTCCTCAACTCAAGAGAGATGTTGAGGTGCTGGAAGGTGTCCAGAGAAGGGCACCAAGGCTGGTGAGGGGCCTGGAACACAAACCCTGTGAGGAGAGGCTGAGGGAGCTGGGGTTGTTTAGCCTGGAGGAGAGGAGGCTCAGGGCAGAGCTCATTGCTGTCTACAACTACCTGAAGGGAGGCTGTAGCCAGGTGGGGTTGGGCTCTGCTGCCAGGCAACCAGCAACAGAACAAGGGGACACAGCCTCAAGTTGTGCCAGGGGAAGTATAGGCTGGATGTTAGGAGGAAGTTGTTGGCAGAGAGAGTGATTGGCATTGGAATGGGCTGCCCAGGGAGGTGGTGGAGTCACTGTCCCTGGAGGTGTTCAGGAAAAGCCTGGATGAGGCACTTAGTGCCATGGTCTGGTTGACTGGGCAGGGCTGGGTGCTAGGTTGGACTGGATGATCTTGGAGGTCTCTTCCAACCTGGTTGATTCTATTCTATTCCATTCCATTCCATTCTATTCTATCTAGTCCAACCTTCCCTGCACCCAGCAGGGACATATGCAACTAGGCCTCCACTCCCTTCTGCCCCTTGGGGCAACTCTTTCAGGAGTTTGTGGTGGTACTTTGTCTTTTGGGTCCATTTGGCAGCAAAATGGATCTAAGGAGCTCCTGGCATATCTGGCTTGCGAGGGCCCAAGAAGCTGGCAGCAAAGCGTGGCCAGCTTATGCCAGACTGGCTTCTTGGTTTTCAGACCAGACAGCCCAAAGCAGCCATGACCTCCATCAGCTGTGGGACAGGAGCCCCACCTATGGCTCCAAAGCCTCTCAGGGTGGTGGTAGATGACACCAGCATGGGTGATGGAGCCGTGGAGGAAGATCAGCTGGCCCTGGGAGAAACTCTTTCCCTCTTGCCCTAAGGGTGGCTTAATTATATCCTCACTTTGGTAGCTCAGGGGCCCTTTGATGTGGGGAGCAGCCCAGACCTCATGCAGGTATCTCAGAGAGGAGATGTCTCCACATCAACCAGCTGTCTAGACTCCCTGTGCAGAGAGGAGCAGCTGGGAGGGTGTGATTCAGCTCGGCTTGCAGCCAACGTCTACATCCCACCCAAGGTGACTCTTCACAGTAAGTGGCAATGAAATTGCAGCCCTCAACAGAAGCCACTGGGCTAGGAGCCACACCCAGGGACCCATCTGTGCCCTGGGCACGGGGTGAGCGCCTCCGTGCAGACAGGGGTGGCAACTTGCTTTGCCTCTGATGGTAGCTCCTGCTCAACAAACACTTCTACAGACACCAATTTTCCCCTTTATCTGGTATTTTTTCCCTTTATCCTATATTTTTCCCCTTTACCCTGTGTTTTCCCCCTTTATTCCTATATTTCCCCCCTTTATCCTGTATATTTTCCTCTTTTTCCTGTGTTTTTCCTTATCCTATATTTATTTTTTCCCTTTATCCTATATTTTCCCCTTATCTCCTGTATTTCCCCTATGCCTTGGCTGCCTGGGGACGTGGTGGAGTCACCATGCTGGAGGTGTTCAAAAAACACATAGACCTGGCACCTCAAGGCATGGTTTAGTGGGCATGATGGTGGTGGGTTGATGGTTGGACCTGATGATCTTAGAGGTATTTTCCTGCCTTAATGATTCCATGATTTTACCCTTTTGCATCATGCAACGAGCAGCAGCCCAGTGCTGGCCAAGGACCATTTGTCCTGCAGGACACCAGGCTGAGCACCTCTTTGAGCTCTGCCACCACAGGCATCTCTCTCCACCAGCAGCCAGGGACAAGCAGTGCCTTTGTTCTGCTTGAGTTGGGGTGAAATCAAGTCTTAACTGGAGCATGGGCATCAGAATAGCTGTTGGCAGGCAGCCAGGATAATTAAAGTCCATTTAGGGGAAGGAGCTGCCCTTCGAGCTGCCCATACCCATCACAGGAGGCAGCAGCTTCATGTGCTCTTACAAGGTCAGGGAGGAAGCCAAGGACTGGTCATGGACACAGGGATGCTGCTCATTAGGTGTCTTTGGCAGAGGATCTGCTGTTTGTTTGATGAACTGGAAATAAAGGACCACCTCTGGAGGACTGGGTCCAGCTCTAGGCTCCCCAATCCAAGAGAGACAGGGAACTAAGGGAGAGAGTCCAGAGGAGGCTACAAAGGTGCTGAGGGGCCTGGAGCATCTCTCTGAGGAGGAAAGGCTGAGAGCCCTGGGGCTGTTGGGCAGGCACAGAGGGGATCTGATCAGTGCTCAGAAAGAGGGGCAAGAGGAACGAGCTGGATGTTTTTCAGCTGCTGGCAGGCATCCCCTCTGGAGTGCTGAAATCACCCTGGCACGGGCAGCTGATGCTACAGCTTCCTTCTGGCTATGGGTGGATGCCTTGTCCCTAGAAGTGTTCAGAGACAGGTTGGATGGAGCTGTGAACCCATGGCAGGGGTTGTAACTAGGTGGCCTCTAAGGTCCATTTCATTTCAACCCATTCTGTGATTCTGTGACTCACTACAACCGTAAGAGAGGCAGACCAGACCGGAGTGCCTGCAGCCTGGCACCACCTTCCCTCGGTGCTGTTCCCACTTTTGATCTCAAGAGGCAAATGGAAACACTCAATAAGCAAATGCCACACTTCCCTCCTGGGCCTTCCCCGCCCATGGTGAGGGCATGGAGCTGGTCCCCTCCAGGTCCTGCCCTCATGACCTTTGGGAAATGGCCATAGCCAGAGTTGAAGCGCAAGGCTGAGCAGGCAGGCCCAGTCTTGGTGGGCTTCAAGTCTGGCCATGTGCCTTCTGCAGGAGAGACCAAATCAAAGCAAACTGGATAGCAGATTGGGTCTTAGAAAGGAATTGTTTGCAGTGGAGACACTGGCATGGGTCGCCCAGGGATGTTCTGGATACACCCTTCCTGGAGGTGTTCAAGGCCAGGTTGGATGGGACCTTGAACAACCTGGGCTGGTGGAAGGTGTCCCTACCCATGGCAGGATCTAGACAATCTTCAAGGTCTCTTCCAAACCAAACCACTCTATGAATCTGTAGTTTCCATCCTGGACTTCTCCAGCAGCGGCTGAGGTGAGGGAGAAGCCCCAGAGTGAACATGGTGCCCAGGCCATCCACCATTGTGTGCCAGGGGTGTCCTCACATGCCATGGATCACGGAATTGTAGAATCACAGAGTAGTTTGGATGGGAAGGAACCTTTGAAAACCATCTAGTCCAGCCCCCTGCAGTCGGCAGGGACACCTGCAACTACAGCACATTGCCCACAGCCCCAAACAACCTGACCTGGAATGGCAGTGGGGTTGGAACTATATGGTGTTTAAGGTCCCTTCCAACCCAACCCATTCTATGATTCTACAAAGCTCTGCCTTTCCACCACTGCCAAGCTTCTCCTGGAGAAAAAGCTCCATGTTGCCACCAGCGTACCCTTGAAGCGTTGGCTTAACACAGATCCTGATTTTCTCTCTCCCACCAGTGGCTGCTCCTCTGATAAAGAGCCAAGTGGAGTTTATCTCACCATCTTTCATTAAAATAAACCAACTAGGCAACCTCAGGAACCTCTGATCCTGGCCAGCTCGGTCAGCTGGTGTAGCCATGTTTCCAAAGCACCTTCTCCCTCTGCTTAGCTTCACATCAAAGCAGGCTGCAGAGCGGCAATGTCCTCAGAGCACTTCAGCAAAGTGTGTCAAGAGATTTGGGAAACAGCTGATTTAATGGTGAGGAAATGAGTAACCAAATGAGTTCTTAGCCAAACGGCTCCTCTTCTTGATCCTGGGGAAAAGTGGTGCTTAAGTTCTCCATCTCCTGGTTTTGGACTCAGGAAATGTGACTGCACATCTGTCATTATTTCACTCTGCTGCGCTGATGGCTCATATTAAACAAACCACATTCCTGCATGACTTAGTAATCTCTGCTGTTCCTTGCTGAGGAGACAAGTCCCAGCTTGACATCCATATACCTGTTGATCAGAGCTCCACGGCTAACCAACTGGCAGAGCTGTGTAGACACCAGCCGCAGAGAGCCTTCCCACCACCACCACCGACCTCTTTTCTCCAGCTTGCTGCCACTTTGGATCCCCCCACCCTCGTGGGGTTTTTCCCCCCTAACGATCATTTGGATGAGGAGCAGGAGGAGCTGGGAGAGATCCACACCTCGCTGAGATCCGTGTGTTTCTCGGGAAGGTGCTTGAGCCTTCCCCCATCTTCCACCGAGCAGGTAAGAACATGTGCTCCAGTTGGCCACCAGTCAAAAGAGGGTAGTTCTCTCCAAGTGAAGCACAATTCCCAGGGATCCTGGTGCCTCACCAGCCTGGGAGGACGTGGTGAGCCCCATGGGATGGGCTCCCTTGGGCTGTGCAAGAGGAACATACCTTGAAGTGTCCCACCTATGTGGGAACAGCTGAGCTTTTCTCTTGGTGGCTTTATCTTCCAGCTCTGCTGAGTTAACCCCGGAGCTCACCATGGAGCTGCTGGAGGAACTTGACTCGTAGCTGTTACCAGCATCAGGTAGGAAAAGGAATGTCTGTTTGTAATGGTGTTGGGCTGCGGAAGCAAGAAGGAAGGGTGGAGCAGATGGTGACTTGGCTCTGGAGGGGCCATCTTAGCTGGCTCCCAGCTGAGCCGTGGGGCTGTGGCATTGACTGGGAAGTGCCTGTCTGTGTGGTGTTAGCTGCGGTGTGCAGATGGTTCTAAGTGCTTTCCAGCTGCTGGAAACTCAGCAGAAGGCATCAGGGCAGTCATGGTGTTGCCAAGCTTTGTGTTTTCGGGGTGAGGATGTGACTGGCCAGGCGCTGACAGCCGTGCTCCTCAGGGCCACCCTTTCCTCTATCACGGCACTTTGGAACAGGAGCTGTGCCAGGAATGGTGCTGGTCCCTGGGGATGCTTGTGGAAGACAGTGCTGTCTTCTATCTTGGCCAAAACATAATTCCCATGGGAAAAGAGAGGTGGCTTGGGAGATTTATCCAGTTGGTTTAAAATAATTCCTTTTGCTCTCCGCCATCGGAGATCCCACAGTGGTTTTCTCTATCAACTCCTACAGCCAAAGAAGGAAAGGTCCTGGAAAAGGAGGACCAGAATCAGTTGGTGGTGAGAGTGGGAGGTCAGGGCTTGGCAGTGGGCAAAGGGACCCCTCTTTGCTATGGGAAGCTGGGTGGAGGGACTGGAGGCTGCTAGGGGATTGCCAGCCCTAGGGTCTACCAGAGGATTGCTGTCCCTGGGCACCTCCACTCCCTCTCCCTGCACAAATAGAAGCTGGGAGAATGGTGGTTCCCTTGGCACAGGGCACAGAGAGCTCACCCTTCCCACACCCACCCACCCGAGGGTGATCTGGGGAATGGATGCAGTTCTGCCTTGAGTTCAAAGTGGGAGTGGTGGCAGATCCCAGCTGCTGGTTGAAGCTACCGGCTCATGCTTGTGCCATAACCTGAGAAAGGAGCTGGGGGTGCAGGTTGCTGGTCCACTGCTGCAGGTGGCTTTGGAGGCTTGTGTGCATGGTTATGAAGATGCTGAGGGGCCTGGAGCATCTCTGTGAGGAGGAAAGGCTGAGAGCCCTGGGGCTGTTGAGCCTGGAGAAGAGCAGACACAGAGGGGATCTTCTCAGACTCTCAGATGATTCTCAGATCTTCTCTTCAGCCCTAGACCAGGCTGCTCAGAGAGGTTATGGAATCTCCTTCTCTGGAGAGATTCCAAAGCCACCTGGATATTGTGATCCTGGGCAAGCTGCTGTGGGTGACCCTGTTTTTGCAGGGGGCTTGGACTGGATGATCTCTAGAGGTCCCTTCCAACCCCCACCAGTTCCATGATGGCAGCCACGGCTTGGATGCTGTTGGCAAGCATCCCCTCTGGATTGCCAAAGTAATTATGACCTGGAGAGCTCAGGGTTGCTTCTGGCCAAGGGTATCAGCAGACTCAATGATCATGCCACTGCAATTTCAACCCCTCCTTGAAAGTCTGATGGCCACAGGGGCTCATCCCAGCTGCCCCACAGGGACCCTGCTCGTGGACATGATGCCCTGTGGCCAGGGCAAAGGATGGGGCACCTCGTGGCAATCTAACAGTGGCATCAAGGGATGACCATGGTGCAGACTTCACCCAACTGTCTCCTTGTGGCTGCCCAGGTGTCACACTGTGGTAAACCTGAGGTGGGATGGGATTCTCCCTGAGCTCTTGGGCTGTCTAGCAGAAACCTGCACGAGGGAGATGCTGTTGCTTCTGAACTGGTTTCATTCAGGGTCCCATGGATCCTCCTGCAGAGTCTCAGGTAGCAACATGGTGCTGGGGGCTTTGGGCCACTCGGTTTGAGCATGGAGTTTTAGGAACTCTTTATGGCTTGCTGTTGACCTTTGCTGCTTTGGAAGCATCTACAAGATAGTTGACCCTGACCCTGGCAAACTCCTTCAGCCCCAGTGAAGCATGGGCCTGGCTGCTCTCAGCAAGCAGAGCAGCTTGGGAGGAACGTTGGTAGAAAGGCTCTTCGGAAACAGTTAAGAGCTTCTCCAGATCATTTCCTTCCAGGTCTTCACAGAGGGAATTGGCCTAATTAGCAGTCTCTGTGAGTAATTCATTTTCTCCACATTTTTAGATACCTTCTTTTAAAGTGAGAGGAAGTCCCGAGATGCTCCAGAGCTCCCAGCACCCCAGCCAGGAGGAAAGGGACCTGGGGGTACTGGTGGGTAGTAGGCTGAAGATGAGGCAGCAGTGCCCAGGTGGGCAGCAGAGCCAATAGCATCCTGGGCTGGCTCAGGAGCAGTGTGGGCAGCAGGACAAGGGAGGTTCTTCTGCCCCTGTGCTCAGCACTGCTCAGGACACACCTGGAGTGCTGTGTCCAGTTCTGGGCTCCTCCATTGCAGAGAGATGCTGAGGTGCTGGAAGGTGTTTGGAGAAGGGCAGCAAGGCTGGGGAGGGGCCTGGAGCACAGCCCTGTGAGGAGAGGCTGAGGGAGCTGGGGGTGTGCAGCCTGCAGAAGAGGAGGCTCAGGGCAGAGCTCATTGCTGTCTGCAGCTCCCTGAAGGGAGGCTGTAGCCAGGTGGGGTTGGGCTCTGCTGCCAGGCAAGCAGCAACAGAAGAAGGGGACACAGCCTCAAGTTGTGCCAGGGGAGGTCTAGGCTGGATGTTAGGAGGAAGTTGTTGGCAGAGAGAGTGATTGGCATTGGAATGGGCTGCCCAGGGAGGTGGTGGAGTCTCTGTGCCTGGAATTGTTGAAGCCAAGCCTGGCTGGGGCACTTAGTGCCATGGTCTGGTTGATTGGCCAGGGCTGGGTACTAGGTTGGAGTGGATGAGCTTGGAGGTCTCTTCCAACCTGCTTGATTCTATTCTATTCTATTTCCTGCCTGTTAGCTGGTGACCCCAAGACTCACTGAATTCCCTTATGGGTGATAGAAACAGCCTAAAAATGACATGAGATGGGACAGTGGCAGGGAGCTATTTTCTAAGTGCTTCTTCATCCCCAGCATCTCATGGAGATCAGTGTGAAGTGTGAAGTCTCTCCTATGAGGAGAGACTGAGGGAGTTGGGGCTGTTCAGTCTGAAGAGGAGAGGGCTCTGAGGTGACCTTCTTGTGGCCTTTCAGTATCTGAAGTGGCCTACAAGTATGCTGGGGAGGGACTTTTTAGGCTGTCAGGCAGTGATAGGACTGGGGGGAATGGAACCAAGCTGGAAATGGAGAGATTCAGACTGGACATGAGGAGGAAGTTTTTCAGCATGAGGGTGGTGAGAGCCTGGCAGGGGTTGCCCAGGGAGGCGTTGGAAGCCTAATCTCCAGAGGTGTTTAAGGCCAGGCTGGATGAGGCTGTGGGCAGCCTGCTCTAGTGTGAGGTGTCCCTGCCCATGGCAGGGGAGTTGGAACTGGCTGCTCCTTGTGGTCCCTTCCAGCCCTGACTGAGTCTGTGGTTCTATGATTCTATATTAGGAAAAAATTCTTACTGCAAGAGTGGTCAGATATTGGAACAGGCAGGTGGTACAGTCACCATCCCTGGAGATGTTAAAAACCAGATGGACATGGCACTTCAGGACATGGTTTAGTGGCATGATGGTCTTAGGTTGGTGATCTTGGAGGCCTTTTCCAGCCCAAACCATTCTATGATGCTCTATCAGAGCATGGATGTGTGGCCCTAAGTTCTGCTCCCCTCCCCCCCAGCCCAATAAAAGCAAGATTGTAGGAATGTTGAGGCTCCTCATCCATAAAAATGAGGCTCCTCTTCAACTTTTAATAAGGGTCTGCTGTTGTTTAGACCTGAGCAGAGAGACTTTAATTACTACTTCTGAGCCGAGCAAGATGTAAATATGGGCTAAGGGAAGCAACGAGGGTTATTAAAGTGAAAAGGCTGTAATTGCTGTGCCCCTCCCTCTCCATCAGATTTTCCTCTCACTCCGGTTTGGAGAGGACTGGCTGATCCAGTCAGGCTGTCTCTGGCCATGGGCTGCAGGCTGTCCCCAGGCTGCCCGCTGGCAGGGAAGGAATGTACCCAGCCAGCACCCACCCAAGTTGGGGCTTCCACCAGCCCAGCACACGTCGAGGAGGGAACTGCCTTTATTCAGGCAGGAAAAGCATTGGAGCAGGCTGCACAGGGAGGCAGTGGAGTCACCATCCCTAGGGGTGCTAAACTATGTGTAGCCATGACACTTTGGCACATGGATTACTGGGCATGGTGGTGTTGGTTTGGTAGTAGGACTGGATGCTCTGAGAGGTCTTCTCTAACATTGGTGACTTTGTTATTCTGTGATTCAATTATATTGAATCATACAATCAAGCAGGTTGGAAGAGACCCCCAGGCTCATCCACTCCAACCTAGCACCCAGCCCTGGCCAATCAACCAGACCATGGCACCAAGTGCCTCATTCAGTCTTTGCTTGAACTCCCCCAGGCATGGCGACTCCACCACCTCCCTGGGCAGCCCATTCCAATGCCAATCACTCTCTCTGCCAACAACTTCCTCCTAACATCCAGCCTAGACCTCCCCTGGCACAGCTTGAGACTGTGTCCCCTTCTTCTGTTGCTGGTTGCCTGGCAGCAGAGCCCAACCCCAGCTGGCTACAGCCTCCCTTCAGGGAGCTGCAGGCAGCAATGAGCTCTGCCCTGAGCCTCCTCTTCTGCAGGCTGCACACCCCCAGCTCCCTCAGCCTCTCCTCACAGGGCTGTGCTCAGGCCCCTCTGTGATTCCCTGGTTCCATGTTTCTGTGATTCCATCATTCCACGGTTCTGTGACTTTATGATTTTAAGATTCCATCAGTCCATTATTCTATCCCCAGGCTTCGGCTTGGCCAGCCTGAGATATTCGCAGTTTGAGGAGCAGGACAAAGTAATTTTGGGTGGGTTTTCCTCAGGGAAATCCTTTTGCAACTGAAGAAACTCCCAGCCCAGCTGCAAAGAGCCTCTCTCAGACACAAGCCCTCCCATGCCTTACTTTAACTTCTGAAGTTTCTGTAAGCTGCTATCTTTGATTTCAGTGAACAGTGGATGAATTATCAGAACTATGTGCTGGCAGGGAGCCTGGCTGTTGTCAGAGGCAAAAGGCTTCAGTAACACATTGCTTGAAAATATTTCTTCCAAAAAAAAATAGTAAGAGAGAGAGAAAAAAAAAATAAAAGAAGAAGAAAGAGGGGAAAAAATGCAGAAAGTTTGTGCCAGTGCCTCCAGGGATGGGGAAAAACCAACTCAACTGCAGGACTTTTTTCTGCCTGCGCAGAAGGTGGGACTCCTCTCACCTCCACCAGCCAGCCCAGACAGCTCAGCCCAGTCCCTGCTGGATTATGGGGGGAGCTGACACGTGTCCCCCTTCCCAGGAGCCTTGTCTTCTCCCAGATGTCCAGCACAGAAATGGCAAGAAGAAAGGAGATGCCCCCTCGGCCTTCCGTTATGCTCTCAACCACATCTACGCCTTCAGCCCAGTCTTTGCCACGCACCTAAATAAAGCATCCCGGAGCCATGTCTTCCCCTCGCTAGGACAGCATCCCTGTGGAGCAAGGACAGGGTGGCAAGGAGGACCTTCACCCCATGACCAGAGCTCACGGGATGAAGCAATCACACCCAGTCATCAGGCAGGAAGGAGGTGCAGCCAAGGCTCACGGGATCAGAGAGGGAGGCAGCAACTCCCCGAGTGCGTGCACCGACACGCCGGGTGGCACGGCTGGCAGCACCCACACTGCCACCCCACTGGGGTCCCTGCCTGGCGAGGTGGCCAGGCTTGAACCATCCCTTCAGAGCAGTCCCTTTAGTCCTGTACTTATGGGAGACCTAGAAGAAATCTAGGGACAGATTTCTGAGGCAGGGCTGCTGTGACAGGACAAGGGGTGATGGTTTGAACTAGAGGAGGGAGATTCAGGCAGAGACTTTTTTTACACTGAGGGTGGTGAGATACTTGCCCAGGTTGCTCAGAGAGGTAGCAGATGGCCCACCCCTGGAACCATTTCAGGTCAGGTTATCCCCATTGTGCCTCTTCTTTTCTTTGGGGTGATTTCTTCAGCTTGCTTATCTTTCTTACAGATGCCTCCTTAAGCCCTGGGCAGCCAGCAGCAATAGCAGGGCTGGTGGGAACTACCTGCTCCCCAAAACTAAAGGGAGTAACAATGTGGGAGCCCAACTTTGAGAACAATAAAGTAGCTTGTGCAATGGAAGAGCACCTCAGCTTTGTGTCCCACTGACACAAAGCAGCCAAATGGCTGAGCATGGCTGAGCCAGGGTTGTTACCACCATGGGAATGAGGGTGCTGAGACCCTGTCCCAGGTTATCCAGAGGGGTGGTAGATGTCCCTGGAACTACTATGGGTGAGGATGTTTGGGGCTGTGAGCAACCTGTTGTAGTTGCAGGCATCCCTGCTGACTGCAGGAGAGTTGGACTAGGTGACCTTTAAAGGTCCCTTCCAACCCAAACCATTCTGTGATTCTATGATTCCGTGACCCCAATGGCTCTGAACATGTTTACCAGCTTTGAGGATTTGTGTTCCCTGCCCTGGTGGCAGCATTCTTCTTCTCCCACGCCACAGTGGCTTTTTGGCTGTCTGGAGGGGGAATTCCCACCCTCCCTGCACTTGGCCAGCTTTAAGGTAAAAACAGGGAGATGAGGATCTGTAGCCAAAGCCCTGACTGCATCTAAGCTGCTTGCTCTCACCACTGAAACGGCCCCATTTCCCTGGAGAAAGTGATTTCTCTCCTGCAGAGGAAGTGATGGCAGTGCCAAGTGGGTCTCCGCAGGGATCTCGGGTCGCAGCAGCTCTGGGTTCAGTGCCCACAGCCTGGCTGCGTGGCTGGGGCAGGAGTTGTGCCCACGCTAGATTTCAACCCACTCTGCAGACTGAGTCAGAGTGAGTCAGCTCTCTGGATCGCTCTCCTGCTGCCCCGAGCCAACCCAGCTCATTTATTAGTTAATTAGTTTTCATTTCCTCCTCCTCTCCTTCCTTCCCTTCGCAGCAAGCCCTCTCCCCACTCTCAGAGCAAAGAGGCAAAACAAAACTTCCTCTGGGAGGGAGGGGCACCTCTCTGGGCAATCTGGGACAGGGTCTCACCACTCTCAGTGCAAGAAATCTCTTCCTTCTCTCCAGTCTGAATCTTCCTCCTCTACTCTAAATCATCACCCCTTGTGCTGATTTTAGACACTCCTCAAAAGTCTGTCCCCATATTTCTTCTTGGCCCCTTTTAATACTAAAAGGCCCCCAGAAGGTCTCCCTTGAGCCTTCTCTCCTCCAGCCTTCTCTCTGCCAGCTCTCTCAGCTGAAAGAGGAACATTTGGACTCAACGGGAGAAGACATGTTTGATACTGAGAGCAGTGACACCCTGACCCAGGTTGCCCCATTCCAGGTGAGGTTGTCTGCGGCTGTGAGCAACCTGCCCCAGTTCCAGATGTCTCTGCTGACTGCAGGGATGGACTAGATGACCCTGAAAGATTCCCTGCATCCCAATCTTTTCTGTGTGTGTGATTCTGTGATCCACATAAGCACTCCAGCACCACCGCCGAAGGAGAGAAGCCTCGGGCTTGGTTTTCTGCAGAGGGGCCCATGGACACCAGCTCTTGGTTTCCTGTCCATGAGGTGGGGACAGCAGGGAGCCACGCTGGAGATCACAGACTCAGAATCATTTTGGTTGGAAAAGACATTTCAAATCACTGTAGAATCATAGAGCTGCTGAGGCTGGAAGAGACCTCTGAGCTCGTCAGGTCCAACCACTTGCCCAAAGCTCACAATCCCACCATTACTGCTCAGCTGCTGCCACCGAACCATCTCCCTGAGTATCACACGTTTTATGCACCTCCAGGGATGGGAACTCCACCACCTCCCTGGGCAGCCTGTTCCAGTGCTTGAGAATATTTTCTGTGAAGAAATTCCTCCTAATATCCACCCCGAACCTCCTCTGGCACAACTGAAGCTCATTTCCTCTTGTTCCTGTCACTTGTTGCATTCAAAAAGATACCAACCTCCACCTTGCTTCTCCAGTCCAACCACTGGCTCCCAGGGGCTCTGCCAGCCTTTTCCTCCCTATAGATCCACTCTGGCCTTCCGAAGAACCCCCAAAATGTCGTTATCTGGCTTGGTTCCCTGGCATTATTCTCTGGCCTGTCTCAGCACTGCCATGTTCCAGCACAGGGTTGCTGGCAGAGGACTTGGGAAAGGCTCAGGCTGTTATTTTGGCATCCCAGTGAGTTCTTGGCAGAGATGGACATGTCTGGAAGATTGTGGGGTAGAGGAGGAGCGCTCAGCGGCTTTGCAAACAGCTTGTCCCCAAGCCTGGTTCCTCTCGATTTCCATCATGTCCCCTCCTTTCAGAAGGCTTTCTCCCTGGGGAAGCAGCTGAGTGGGGTTGTCACCCACGGGCCGGGTCCTGCAGACATGGTGGGTGCCTGGCTGAGCCCTGCACACCCTGCGCTGCCCAGGCACAGGAGAAAAAGAACTCTGGTTGATAGCCTGAAGGGAAATGCAGCTGGTGCCGAAAACCCTCAATGCTGCTCCAGCTGCTTGAGGGGCTCCATGGAGAAGGCAGCGGAGGAAGGGATCATAGCATCATTTGGATTGGGAAAAGACCTTTAAGATCATCCAGGCCAACTGTGGTGGGGATGGGAAAAGGAAACAGGTGCAGGGATCAGTATGGCCATGGAGGTGGATCATAGAATCATAGAATCATAGAATGGTTTAGGTTGGATATTGGGATAGTGGTGAGAATAGGAATGGAGATAGGAATGAAGGCAGGGACATGAATAGGAATGGATATAGAGATGGAAATGAGGATGAAGATAAGGACAAGGATGAGACTAGGAAAAAGGGATGGAAATAGAGATAAGAATAAAGAAGGATGGGAATTTGGGACAGAAACAGGGATAGGAGTGGGAATGAGGATGAAGATTGCGATAGTGGTGGGAATGGTGACAGAAAGACGGAAAGAGAAGGAGATAGGGATAAAGATCCTAGTGGGAGGTGTCTCTGCCTATGGTAAAAGGTTGGAACTAGATGATCTTTGAGGTCCCTTCCAACCTAAACCGTTCTATGATTCCATAGGAATGCAAAAGGGGACAGAAAGAGGGATAGGGATGGGGGTGGGAATGAAGATGAGGCTGGGAATGGGGATGGAAATGGGAAGATAGACGTGGAGATGGAGATGGGGATGAGGATAATGACTGAGATAAGGATGGGGAAGGGGAAGAAGTAGGGAATAGGAAAGGGTAAAGAGACAGGGAAGGGGAGAACAGGGATAGGGATGAGAGCGGGAATGAGGATGAGAATGGGTGTGGGAATGGGAAGATAAGGATGGCGATGAACATGGAGATGGGGTTGGGGATAGTCATAGAGATGGAAAAGAGTAAAGAGATGTGGAAGGGGAAGAACAGGGACAGGGATACAGATATGTATGGGAATAGGGATGGGGCTAGGAATGGGGATGGGAAGATAGGGATGGGGGTGAACACAGAGATGGGGAAATAGTAGTAGACAGGAAAAGGTAGGGATGTATAAGAGGAGAAAGAATGGGATGCAGAAAGGGAAAGGGAGCACCCTCCTGCCCAGGCTGCCTGCTGGCTGGCTCATCCTGCTCTGCTAATAAGCAGGTTGGTTGTGCCTCAGCTTCCCTGCCTGGGTGGGGAGGATTTTTCCAGCACTGAGGACTTGCAGCTGAGGCATAAGACAGCAGGTGGGAACAAGCAGGTAATTTTTATCCCCATGAACTAAGCAATGTCATTTCACTTGGAAAATGAATGAATTTTCCTGCTGTTTCCCTCCTCCCACCCTTCAGTCTTTCCTGTCTTGTTCCATAAGGAACCTGCAGGAGCTGGGCAGTTTTAGTGGGGCATGTTACATCTGATAGGTAATCAGAGCTGTCTCCATCTCATCTGGGGTGGAAAAAGCTCTCAGTTTCTTTGGCTTTGCTGATTAAAATGTAATTGCCTTGAATGCAAATCATTTATCAAAGGCACACAGATGATCTTTTCATTAAGATGTTCATGTGTAGACTGGGAGGCGTTGGGCTGATGGTTTGACTTGATCTTGGAGGTCCTTTCCAACCTTAATGATTCTATGAAGAGTGTTTATCAAGGAGCTCATCTGAGAAGGGTCTGCTCTATGCAAGGCAAAACACTTGGGCAGAGGCAGGGGAAAATCAAACCCTTTGCTTCTTCTCTGTTACAGATCTGAGCACTTGACAGCATCATGCAGCCAACATCACCAGTGACTTACATTTTCCTGGTCTCTGCTTTTACAAACCTGTCACTGGGGACTGCCTAAACTGGGGGGAATGAGACTTTTGCTGGCTTTCCATTTCCTTTGTCTAAGTTCATTTGCTGGGAGATCCGATTGTAAAACCAGTCCCAGAGTCAGGGAGACAAAAGCACAGGTGTTCCACTGCACCCAGCCATGACTCTTCTCTTCTTTGGGGTGGTTTCATTTCTTCACCTGGCTTATCTTTCTTAAAGATGCTTCTTTAAGCCCTGGGTCAGCCAGCAGCAATAGCAGGGCTGGTGGGAACTATCTGCTCCCCAAAACTGAAAGAAATAGAAAATGTGGAAGCTCAACTTTGAGTATAAGAAAGTAGCTCATGCAATGGAAGAGCACCTCAACTTTATGTCCCAAGACTGGCTGAGCATGGCTGATCTGGGGTTGTTACCACCATGGGAATGAGAGTGGTGAGACCCTGTCTCAGGTTGCCCAGAGAAGTGGTAGATGCCCCATCTCTGGAACCATACCAGATCAGGTTGTTTGGGGCTGTGAGCAACCTGATGTAATTGCAGATGTCCCTGATGACTGCAGGGCAATTGGACTAGATGAGCATTGAAGGTCCCTTCCAACTCAACCCATTCTTACTGCAAGCACAGAAGACTCCAGTGCCACTGCTGGTCACACTAGAATGTGGCTCGAAGATGGAGGGGAAAGAACTGCTCCTATGAGGAGAGACTGAGAGAGTTTGGGCTGTGCAGTCGGGAGAGGAGAAGGCTCCCAGATGACCTTATTGTGGCATTTTTGTATCTGAAGGGGGCCTACAGGAAAGCTGGGAAGGGATTCTTCAGGCTGTCAGGCAGTGATAGGACTGGGGGGAATGGAACCAAGCTGGAAATGGAGAGACTCAGACTGGATGTTAGGAAGAAGTTCTTCAGCATGAGGGTGGTGAGAGCCTGGAAAGGGTTGCCCAGGGAGGTGGTGGAAGCCTCATCCCTGGAGGTGTTTAAGGCCAGGCTGGATGAGGCTATGGGCAGCCTGATCTAGTGTGAGATGTCCCTGGCCATGGCAGGGGGGTTGGAACTGGATGATCCTTGTGGTCCCTTCCAGCCCTGACTGATTCCATGATTCTCTCCCTGCTGAAGCCTTTGGAAATGGAAGCCACATCTGACACTGTGTTTCCTACCCTTCTCCAAAATTCCCATATGCTTTGTCTCCAGAGCCACTGGAGGATACCAGATTGACCATATGTTGATTGTCCAACTTCCCCTCAGCCAGTCGCAGATGGTAGGAGATGCTCAGGGGCAGCCAAATCTGGCTGCTAACCCCTATCCAAGGAATGTGGGCTGTGGATGTGGCTCACCTCCAGCGCTGGCACAAGGGTGCTGCTCCCCTCGGGCACAGCACCCACGGCGTGAGGGCTGGCTGGGCAGCCTGGCCCTGAGGAATCAGACGCTCCCAAGAGCATATGAAAGGGATGCAGCTGGCTGTCTGCCCACGGAAAGTCCCAGCTTGCTCCTCAACGCCCAATCTTCTCACCTCGAGCTGTTTGCAGTCTTCTCAATTAGCATAAGCAAAGCTAAGCTGGCTGGATGCTGGCTGCAAGCTCTTTTTGATTGCACTAAGCTGCTGCTCCTCTTGGTATTTGAGGCCATTTTTAATGTTCTTTCCTACCTAAAGCACTCCCAGCAGTGACGAGGCCATCTTGGCACGCCTGGGCTGCCTGCATGGACAGACAGACGCGTCCCGGTGGCCTTTCGTCAGCCGGGCAGTGGCAGCGGGCTCAGCCCTGCCTCACAATCATCACCTACTGCTGGGGCAGCCGTGCAATGTCCTGTGCCAGCCGTGCCCTGGGCTGGGTGCTGCAGGAAGGATTTTCTGCTTTTGCATCCCCAGGCAGCTGCTTTTATAGCTTGTGGCCAAAACTGCAGAGACTCCGAGGTGCAGAGCATCATCGAGTCTGGAAGCAAATGTAAGGGCACCGAAATGGCAGAGAATGGCGGAATCGCAGCATGGTCTGGCTTGGAAGGGGCCTTTAGAAACCATCTAGGCCAACCCCCTGCAGTCAGCAGGGACACCTGCAACTAGAGCAGGTTGTTCAGAGCCCCAGACAGCCTCACTTCCATCTATCACCTCTCTGGGTGATGTGGGCCAGGGTCTCACCACCCTCGGCACAAAGAACTTCTTCCTTCTCCTAGTCTAAATCTCCCCTGTTTCAGTTCAAACCTGTCACTCGTGTCCTGTCACAACGGGTCCTGCTCAAAAGTCTGGCCTCAGCCTTCTTATTGGCCCCTTTAAATATTGAATAGCCCCCAGAAGGTCTCCCTAGATCCTTCTCTTCTCCAGGCTGAACGACCCCAACTCTCTTAGCAAAGGGCTTTCAGCCCTCACATCATTCCTGGCCCTAAATTGATCTGCAGAACATTCATAGCCCATTTGCATAATGCAAAGATATTATTAATTGCCAATTAGCTGCCAAAGAGGACTAATGGCACCTGCTGCAAGTAGAGTGAATGCAATTGGCCCCTTGCAACTGGGAAAACATTCTGTGGTGTGTAATTAAATGTCTTCTCCATGCTCACCCTACCCAACTGGCTGGGCCACTACTGTGAGGAGGCTTCCCACAATGCCAGGATGGGGCAGTGCTGGGATGAGGCATTGACAAGATGGGATGCTGCTAATCCCAGAGATCACAGAATGAAGGGGGTGGAAGAGACCTCTTGAGATCACCCAATCCAACTCCTCTACTAAAGCAGTGTCACCCATGGCAGCTCACACAGGACTACAGTGTCCAGGCACGTTTGGAATCTCTCCAGAGAAGGAGACTCCACAACCTGTCTGGGCAGTCTGGGCAGATGTGTTTTCCTTTCCTAGTGTTGTTGGCATGGCCAGATCTCCATCCCATGGGCAGATGTGTTTTCCTTTCCTAGTGTTGTTGGCATGGGCAGATCTCCATCCCATGGGCAGATGTGTTTTCCTTTCCTAGTGTTGTTGGCATGGGCAGATCTCCATCCCATGCTGGTGTTTGGGAAGGAGCTGCTCAAGACTGCATGCTGGTAGGAGAACTTTGAGCAGTCACTGTGGAAGTTAGTTGATGTGTCCGATGGACAGGGGCAGGAGGAGGTGTGGTAGGATGATTTTAGGCTGGGTGTGAAGCCCAGCTCAAAGGAGGACAAGCCTGGTACTTTTCATGCAACAGCTTAAGATCCAGCCCTGGCATAAACACAGAGGAATGTGATAAAGCCTCTGAGCCTGCTCCACAGGTAGGGCTGTTTGCTGAGCTTGGTGGTGGGGAAATAGAAAAGGTCTCTCTTCTGTTTTGGAATCTGGCCTGAGTAAATCCGAGAAATAGGGATTAATCCTTGGAAAAATACACTGTTTGCATTATTTTCACTGCATTGTTTATCTGGTGGCCTTTTAGAATCACTGTCTGGGCTGGTGCACATCCCATGGGCTGGTGCACATCCCATGCAGCAGCATCCCGCACTCCTGAGGAGCTAAGAAGCCTCAGCCAAGGACAGAGCTTCTCACCCCACCACGGGTGAGGGCTGCTCCCCCTGATCTGGGTGCAGCATCCAGGGGGTCCCACTGTGGGGCAGTCTGTCCTAGCCCAGTCTGCACTGGTACCGGCAGGAAAAGGCTGTTCGTGAAGGCCGAAAGCTGGCGAGGGGCTCGAACAGAACCGCCAGAGCCTGAGGGCTCTCTGAGCAGCAGGGGACAGTGCCTCGCCGCCCTCAGTGCCAAATATTTCCTCCTTCTCTCTAGTCTAAACCTCTCCTCTTTTACTTGTAACCCACCAGTCCTTGGCCTGTCACAACAGCTCCTGCTAGAAAGATTATCCAACCCCATAGCCCCCACCTCACTACCCACACCCCCTGTTCTGCTCCAAAGCCCACGGCAGGTAGCATGGATGCCTCCTCAATCTCCAGCCATGCTGGTCCCTAGCCCGTGGCACCCACTTTTCACTCTCCCCTGTGCAAACACAGCCCTCAGATGCCTCTCTCTGCTGGGGTTCAGTCCTGCTTTGCAGGAGAAAGGGGTGACTCCAAGCACGACCATCCTATGTCCCCTCAACCAGCCTGCCCTGATTTACACCACTACCACCATTGGCCGGGCAGTGAATCCCCTCACCCTGATTCACCCAGGCCCCTCAGTACACATTTGTTGGTGGCAGAAGGGATCTGTAGCCTAATTGTTCATGGGAACTCTGTGGTGAGCCAGCACTTTGCATCCACAGAGGGGAAGCAGATGTCTGCTAAGCCTGGATCTGGTGGTCCGTGGGTAGCTTTGCACTTCCACGGCCAGGGCACCCCAACCCCTCCTGTAACAGGCAGAAGTGCTGGCAGGAGTTGGGCAGATTGTCCCTGTGAAGGGCTGGAGGTGGGTGGAAGTTTGCATGCACCTAAGTATGGAATCATTAAATTGAATCAGAGAATTGTTTTGGCTGGAAGAGACCTTTCAGGCCATTTCCTCTTGTTCTATCACCTGATCTAGGGAAAAGAGACCAAGTCCATCTTGGGATCCATCCTCCTTTCAGACAGTTGTGGAGAGCAGAGAGGTCTGGTTCTCTAGACCCCTTACTAGTTTTGTTGCCAATCCTCCTTACCAGTCCTTTCCTAGCAAGCCCCCAGCATCTTTCACCCCTTTGCCATCATTTGGGTAAGACCTTGGGCAAAGAAATGTTGGCTGAGGGCAGAGCTGTGCAAACAGGTGCCACAGTACAACCAGGTGAGAAACACCTGGGATTTCTCCCTTGCTGCCCATCACACCTTCCAGGCACTTTAGTTTCAGTGGTTTGGGTTTGTTGGTGTGGCTGTTGTTTGGTTTTGTAGAATAGAATCATAGAATCAAGCAGGTTGGAAGAGACCTCCAAGCTTATCCAGCCCAACCTAGCACCCAGCCCTGGCCAACCAACCAGACCATGGCACTAAGTGCCCCAGCCAGGCTTGGCTTCAACACCTCCAGGCACAGAGACTCCACCACCTCCCTGGGCAGCCCATTCCAATGCCAATCACTCTCTCTGCCAACAACTTCCTCCTAACATCCAGCCTAGACCTCTCCTGGCACAGCTTGAGACTCTGTCCCCTTGTCCTGTTGCTGGCTGCCTGGCAGCAGAGCCCAACCCCAGCTGGCTACAGCCTCCCTNTAACCAGTACCCCCGGGTCCCTCTCTGCCTGGCTGCTCTCAGCCACTCTGTCCCCAGCCTGTAGTGCTGCTTGGGGTTGTTGTGGCCAAAGTGTAGGAGGCTCTCCTACCCTCCAATAGCTCCACAGCTGCTCCTAGCTTGGTGTCATCTGTAAACTTACTGATGCTGGACTCAAACCCCTGATCCACATTATCAATGAAGATGTTGAACAGGACTGTGCCCAGCACTGATCCCTGCGGCACACCACTAGTGACAGCTGCCAGCTGGATGTGGCACCATTCACCACCACTCTCTGGTCCTGGCTCTCCAGCCAGTTCCTGACCCCTGTCAGAGTTTTTGTTTTGTTTTAAGGAATAATACTAATCTGAAACAAGTGCCTTGGGAAGTTGAGGTTCAATGTGGTGGGAACCACTGTAACCCCCATCCCTACCTCCAACTTCTGGCATGCATGAGAATAAGGGCACTGCTTTAATGGATGTCAGATCTCTGCTCTGGACCAGTGTTTCCCAGGGCTGTATATCTGGAGCATGAAAGATTAGAGGAGGGGTTGGCAGAGGGAAAAAAATCACATAAAAGGAGGTAGCAGCCACAGCTGCTTTTGCTCTATTGTGCTCCTACAGCTCATAAACACCTTGGCCCTGCAAAGTAGGGGCTGAGACAGAGGCACTCTGCTGGCTCCTGCCATGGGTCTGTGGCAGGAACGTGGCTGTGTGCAGCACCCTGAGAACCTCCTGGAGATTTTGGGGTGTCAGGAACACGTGAGCAAACATAGCAGGGGGCTGCACCATGGTCATGGCTGCCGTGGTGCAAGTCATCCCCTCTGCTAGGCACAGCACCCAAGGTTGGGGTGGCACCCCAAAAAGGGGTAGAGGTGCTAGTGAGAGGCATTTCTGGGACCTCCAGAGCCTTTCTTCCTCCGTCCCACCCTGTGCCATCCCCCAGGAGGGGTGAGCTGGATCTTGCCCTTCAAGTTTGCTTTAATGAATCCAGAGCCTGAGCTTCCATCAGGCTCCTCGAATTTCTCCAGTCAGCTCCTCTCACTGTCACCCCTTACCAGGAAAGGACTCAGAGAGGTCCTCGGGGGTCTGAAAACTGAGCAGGCTCCCTCCTGGCAATGTAAGACCCTGGGTTGGGTCAATGCTAGGTTCATTCCTCCATCTCAGCATGGGAGAGACATGGACCTGGTGGAGCAGGGTCAGAGTGGTTCACAACAATGATGCAAGAGCTGGAAGCCCTCTGCTGCGAGGACAGGCTGAGACAGCTGGGGTTGTTCAGCCTGGAGAAGGCTGCAGGTTGGCCTTCTGGTAGCCTCTCAGTTCTTATAGGAATCAATCAGAAAGCTGGGGAAGCACTTCTGAGTGGGGTCTGTTGTGGCAGGACAAGGGGTGATGGATTACACTAAATGAGAGATTCAGGCTGGAGAGAAGGAAGAGATTTTTGATGCTGAGGGTGATGGGACACTGACCCAAATTGCCCAGATCGGTGGTAGAAGCCTCATCCCTGGATCCCTTCCAAGTGAGATTGTTTGGGGCTGTGAGCAACCTGCTGTAGCTGCAGATGTCCCTCTGACTGCAGGGGCCCACTCAGACTGTGGGTGGGACATGTAGCTCTACAATTCCATGATCCATGGCATGTGAGGACACCCTCAGCACCCAAAGGTGGATGGCCTGGGCACCATGTTCACTCTGGGACTTCCTCCTCACCTCAGCTGGTGCTGGAGGAATCCAGGACAGAAACCACAAATTCATAGAATGGTTTGGGTTGGAAGAGACCTTGAAGATTATCTACCTCCTGCCATGGGCAGGGACACTTTCCACTAGCCCAGGTTGCCCAAGGTGTCATCCAGACTAGCCTTGAACACCTCCAAGGATCACAGGATGTCAGGGGTTGGAAGGGACCCAAAGGGATCATCCAGTCCAACCCCCCTGACAGAGCAGGACCACACAGTCTAGCTCAGGGCACACAGGAACACATCCAGACAGGCCTGGAAAGGCTCCAGAGAAGGAGACTCCACAGCCTCTCTGGGCAGCCTGTGCCAGGGCTCTGGGACCCTTCCAGGAAAGAAGTTCCCCTTGTGCTGAGCTGGAGCCTCCTGTGCTGCAGCTTCCATCCACTGCTGCTTGTCCTATCCCAGGGAGCAGTGAGCAGAGCCTGTCCCCCCCTCCTGACCCCCAGCCCTCAGGTAGTTATAGACATTGATTAAATCCCTCTCAGTCTTCTCCTCTCCAGACTCTCAGCCCCAGGTCCCTCAGCCTCTCCTCACCATGCAGTGCTCCAGTCCCCTCATCATCCTCACAGCCCTCCCTTGGACTCTCTCCAGCAGTTCCTGTCCTTCTTCAACTGAGGAGCCCAAAACTGAAGGCAGTGCTCAAGATGAGGTCTCTCCAGGGCAGAGTTGAGGGGGAGGAGAACCTCCCTGGATCTGCTGGACACACTGCTCAATGCCCCCCAGGATCCCATGGGCCCTCTTGGCCACAAGGAGAGGGCATCCACAACTTCCCTCTTCCAGTGTCTCACTACCCTTACTGTAAGGAATTTCTTTCTACTATCCTGTCTAAATATATCCTCCTCAAACTTCAGCCTGATCCTCCCCATACCCCAGCCCTATCTGGGCACATCCCAGAGGGGTGATGATGTAATTTCAGAGCCATATTTTCCAGCACATTTACACTGGGTGGTGGTCTGAGACATGATGCTCTGCCTGAATCCTGCTCTGCCTTTTCCATGCCTTGCTTCCCATGGGATGGGTGGTCCTCAGGGCAGAACAACCACGGGTGGAAACCTGGGGCTGATCGTTTTGGCGTGGGGCCATGCCTGCTGTGCCTGACTCACCATTTAACCACGTTCTTTTCTTTGTGTGATGAACTGGGAGCTGGCTGGGGCTGGGGGGAGGCACTGGCGGCTGACAGAAACGGCACAGCTGCTGCTTCCCGGGGAAATGGTGTGTCTGGGAAATGTTTTCCACGGAAAAATCACCCTTCTAACCAGACCAAAACCAAAACACAGCGCTCCTCTGCTGCCCAGAAGGGAGGGAAGGCTGCTGGTAGCAGTTGCTTCTGATCTCAGCGCCATCTCCCTTCCTGCTGGGTGATGGTCTGGTGGTATCGCGCCGAGGAATGTCTCAGAGCCGCACCCCGGCGGGATGGTGAGACCCTTTCCTGCATCCCAAAGAAATGTTGGAGGAGGGGAACCACAAAGCTGGGGCTTTGGAGAGCTCAGCTGTTACGAGCTGCCTGCCAAATAGTTGTGGGCATTGGGAGGGAGGTGGCAGCGGCAGGCACTGGGGGGACGCTGACTGCCCTGGGCTTATGTATGCTGCAGGCAAGCAGCTCACCAGCAGTGCCAAGAAGGCCACTGGCCTCCTGGGCTGCATTCAGAGGAGTGCAGCCAGCAGGTCAAGGCAGGGTTTCCTGCCCTTCTACTCTGCTCTAGTGGGGCCATATCTGGAGTTCTGGGTCCCCAGTTTAGGAGAGACAGAGAGCCACTAGAGAGATTCCATCAGAGGCTGCAAAGGTGCTAGGTGGACTGGAGCATCTCTGTAAGGAGGAAAGGCTGAGAGACCTGGATCTGTTTAGCCTGGAGAAGAGCAGCCTGAGAGGGGATCTGGTCAATATCTAAAGGTTGGAGGTCAATAGGATAGGGCCAGACTCTTTTAGGTGGTGCTTAGGAACAGGGCAAGGGGCAACGGGCTCAAACTGGAACCCAGGAGGTTTCACCTGAACAGGAGGAAAAAGTTCTCTGCTGTGAGGGTGCTGGAAGCCTGGAGCAGGCTGCCCAGACAGACTGTGAGTCTCCTCCTTTGGAGAGATTCCAAAGCCACCTGGATGTTGTGGTCCTGGGGGGACAGACATAATGTCCCCTCTTTAGCCCCCCGCCGTGGATGCTGGTGAGCTCGATGGGATACGTCTGTGGTCAGACGTTCCGGGAAACAGCCTGGGCTGCAAACAGCCTGCGGCTGTTTCTGAGCTGGTGCCCACCACTGGCTGCGGCCTCATAAATGGCTTTTTTGGCCCCAGGGTGTGATGGAGCAGGGGAGGGTGTCCCTGGGTGAACGGCGGGGAGGGGAGTTGGAATGAGAGAGGAGGGAAGGAGAGAGAAAAGGAGAGGTGGCCAAAGCAGAGGGATGTGGAGACCCAAGCAACATGCCTGCAGCAGGTGGGGTCCTGCCTGCCATTAATTAAATACAAAGGGATTAACGAGCTATTCGTGGGAGCCCATTAGACAATCATTAGCCAAGTTATGGATCCTGGAGACCTGCTCAGCCCATTGCTCAGAAATCAATTCCTATTTGGCTGGGCATTGAAAGGAGAGAGAGTGGCATGGCCCAAATCCTGCCCAGCACCACCAGCACCTGTGGAACCCTCGCTGCCAGGCGCCTGGTGCACGGCAACCCCAGCACACCAGCACCTCGCAGGGGTGGCTTTAGGCTGGCATGGCCACTGTGTCATTGACACTGGTGTCAGAGTTGCTCCCTTCCTGTGACACAAAGCCCTGGCAAGGGCTGTTTGCACCAGCCCCATAACTTCTGAAAGTCTAAGAGAGGGATTGGCTGGATGTTCCCAGGGCCCCCGAGGCAAGGAAGGAGAGATGGCCAGGATGAGTCTGTTCACACATGCATGAGTGCCGAGGGAGCTGGCAGAAGGCATTGCTGGGCCACTCTCCATCATCTCTGAAAAGTCCTGCAGGACAGGAGAGGTGTCTGAGGACTGGAGGAAAGCCAGTGCCACTCCAGCCTTCAAAAAGGGCAAGAAGGAGGACCTGGGTAGCTATAGACTGGTCAGCTGGTGGGGCTGGGCTCCATAGTCTTCAAGGGTCCCTCCCAACCCCCAAAATTCTGTGATTCTGTGACCACACTGGCAGGGGGAGTGGGCTCTGCTTTACCCCTGCCTCACGCCCACCATGGGCTCCCAACCCCTCTCCCTCCTGGCATCTGTGTGCCTCCACATCGGGCAGAGCATTGACCTTGGCTGGGGCTGCTGGGAAGCCCCAGCAGCACAAAAAGCTCTTCAGAGTGGTGGTAAATCATTGATAGATGAGTGACAGATCCATTGGGCCACAGCCACACTCCTTGCTGCCTCAGGTGCTGTGTCCCTGGGGCTGGCAGTGGGGGGACAGGTGGCCTGGTCTGGCTTTTCCCTGCGGCAGTCCTGCTTGTTTATGAACCAGGAGGCCAGAGTCCTGTTTCCATGGGCAAAGAGGTGCCTGTCTGCACCCCTGGAGATCTGGGTGGCATCATTCACCTTTCAAAGCATGCTTGAAACTGGTGCTGGGCCCTGGAACCTGCAGGTTTTGCAGCCATCTGCCTGACCCTGCTTGTTTTAAGCCATGTTGTGCAGACAAAAACGTTAGTGTGGTGAGGCTTTTTCTGGCCTTCTGCACTGGAGTTGTGGTTGGTTTAAATATATTTATGGTGAGAGCCCCCTCCAAATGTCACCTCAGGGTGTTGGATGACCTCCACTTCCAGGAACTCTACTAGGGAGAATCCAGTGGAGGCTCCAAGGATGCAGAGGAGGAAAGTCTGAGACCTGGAACTGTTGAGCCTGGAGAAGAGCAGTCTGAGAAGGGATTTGATCAGTGCTCAGCAAGATCTAAAGGGTGGGGGACAAGAGGATGGGGCCAGACTCTTTCCAGTGGTGCCCAGTGTCACAAGGGGGCACAAACTGGATCCCAGGAGGTTCCATCTGAACAGGGGGAGAAACTTCTTGGCCATGAGGGTGTGAAGCCCTGGAGCAGGCTGCCCAGAGAGGCTGTGGAGTCTCCTTCTCTGGAGAGATTCCAAACCCAGCTGGACTTGGAGAGCCTGGGCAAGCTGCCCTGGGTGCCCCTGCTTTCCCAGGGATGACCTCCAAAGGTCCCTTCCACTCTGTGATCCTGTGATGCCTCCCAGCCCACCATGCTGGTGTGGATTCTCTGATGTCTCATAACATGGGGGCTGCTTGTGACCCCCTTGAGGGGCCCTCACTGGGGTTTCTTTCCTGTCTGGGAGGACAGAAGGAGCCCTGAGACATCTGCTGTTCCATCAGATAGGACTGAAGTCAGCCGAGCAGGCACATACAGGGGCTATAAATATCCCCCCCACTCCTCTGATCCTTCCTCCCCCCTGGATGTTGCCATTCCTGCATTAGGACAAATTTCCAGAGCCTTTTCAGCAGCTCAGGCAAGCTAGGAGAAAAATCTGGGACTAACCCTCAGGCTAAGAGCCCCCCAAGTCCCCTTTAGGGCCCCAGAGAATGCCTGCGGGAGTGGGAAAGGTTGGAGAGTCTCCGGCTTTTCTAGGGAGCTGGAGGGACGGCAGAGTGCAGGCTGTGCATTGCACGGGGGGGCTGCAGCAAAGCCCCACACGAAGTCCCTGCCCATCTCACCCCACATTTATCCATATTTTGGTACTCAAAGCCAGCTCAGGGTCCCAGTGTGGAAGGGGGGAGGCAATCCTTCCTTCCCGTCCGGTCATCCTAAGGAATCTCACGGGATGGAATCACATCCGGCTGCTGCGACGCGGTGTTCCAGAGGATCCTGGGTTAGAGGCAGCTGTAAATCCGGTGGGATGGATTACAGAATTCTCTGGATCAGCACTGCCAGAGTAGCTGCAGGCATTTTATTTGGGGGGGGCAGGGGGAGGATATGTGCTTACCCATCGGGATGCACACTTACATTTCAGGCGCTGGAGTGAGCTGCCTGGGGAGCTGCTGGAGTCACCCAGCCTGGCTGTGTTCAAGGGTGGTTTGGCTGTGGTGCTTGGGGAGATGGTGTAAGGTGGATCTTGTGGAGCAGGGCTCTAGGCTGAACTGGGTGATGCTGAGGGGCTTTGCCAGCCTGGGTGTTTCTGTGATTCTGTGATTGATATTGCCAATAGTTGTGGCTTCAGGATGGATTTTTCCTCTTTCTCCCAGCCCTCTTTGGCTTGGATCTTATGAAACTCCTTTTGATCTCTGTCCTTGCTGCCTTCCCCAGCAAAGAGGGAGGATAGGTGGGTAAAGCAGAGAGGGAGATTTTGGATTCCAGTTCAATAAGCTGTCACACCCCATCCCCAGCAGGTTTTGGCTGGCAGCACCTCCTCTGTGAGCATCCCCCAGGCCTGGGGGTGGTTCTGCGTTGCTGACATTCCTTCCCTGGAGCTGATGGCTTCATGCCACCTCTGGCCACCCCTGCATGTTCAACAGGTCAGAGCATCAGAGAAGCAGAGAATGGTTTGGGCTGAAGGAGACCTTGAACATCATCTAGTTACAATCCCCCTGCCATGGGCAGGAGCACCCTGCAGTAGACCTGATTTCCCAAGGCCCCATCCAGCCTGGCTTTGGACACTTCCAGGGAGGGGGTATCCACAGCCTCCCTGGGCAAGCTGTTCCAGTTTCTCACCATTCTCACTGTTAAGAATTTCTTCTTAATATCTGGTGCAAATTTCTCTTGTAGGTACTGAGCTGGGCTGCCACCAGCGCTCCCCTTGGGAAGCTCTCTGCTATCCTTAGGGAATCAGTACCATTCAGAGCTGGCTGCTGCGAGCTGAGTAACTGGCTTTCCTCACTCATTGACTGGGATGGACTGGGGCAGAGGGAGTCAGCTGGGCTGTTGTTTCACTCAGGAGAAGAGGGAGTGGGGCAGCATCAGAAGCAAATCCCCAGGGACGGGTCCTGAGGTGTGCCCAGCATTTAGCCATAGACCCAAAGTAAAGCAGATGCTTTATTATATCTCTGCAAAGGGAGTATTTCAGGCCAAAGATCAGATGGTGCTGTCCTGAAGGTCCCACGAAACACCAGAGGAACCACCCACTCCCCGGCATGCTGCTTGGATCCCTCCAGCCTAGTTGCTCCCACACATCTCCCTCACCTGGGGTGGGAAGGTGGTGGTGCTTAGATCAGCCCCAACCCCAGCACAGTCCACTCTGACTAGCTGGGATTTGCTTTCCTGTCTGGTCCAGGGAAGAATTTCCACATCTCAGCTGCAGCCCTGATGCTGTGCCAGGCATTGCTGAGCAGCAGTGACACACCTGTCCTCAAATGCTCCCCAGGAGGATGCTGAGCATCACAGGTGAACACAGAGGTCCTTGTGCAGGGTAAATTTTCACAGAGTCACAGAATCATTAAGGTTGGAAAAGGCCTCCAAGATCATCAGGTCCAGCTACCTGGAAGGAGGTCGTAGCGAGGTGGGGGTTGTCCTCTTCTCTCTGATACCAGGCGATAGGGCAAGAGGCAATGCCCTACTTGGGAAAAGAGATCAACCCCCACCTGGCTCCAACCTCCTTTCAGGGAGCTGTGAGAAGATTCCTGTCAGGACATCCTAAAGATTACCAAAGGGGATGCCAACCACTGGTGGCTTCACCCTGTGAGTTGGCACAGCTCTGTGGGATTGTAAGAGCATCTGCCCTTGGGAAAGGGGTGAGATCTGGGTGGATTTAATTGTTACTGTTGCTTTGTTCCTAATTTTTCGTCCTGTTAGCGGAACTACGTAGGAGATAAAGAGAGCTGAAGTGTTTGTGGCACCATCCCCAGCAGTAACAATGCTGGCATTGAAGGGCTGGAGGATACTCGGCCGGCGATACGGCAGCGAGCAGCTGCTGTTCTGCATCTTCTCAATACAAACACATTTAGTGCAAGAAACAAAGATCTGCAGGTTTGAGGTGAAGGTTTTCAGTCAGAGCCACCATCCTGAGACACCTCCAGCAGCACAATTAGCTGAATTAAACCTTGACCAAGAGGAAAAAACAACAAACTTCCATTTATGATATTTTCCCATCAATGCTTCCTCTTGTTTGGGGATGTTAATCGTAGAATGGTTTGGGTCGGAAGGGACCCTAAAGGTTGTCTAGTTCCAGTTCCCCTCGCATGGGCACGGACACCTTCCACTAGAGCAGGTTGCTCTCTCCAGCCTGGCCTTGAACACCTCCAGGAAGCAGGCAGCCACAACATCCTTGGGCAACATGTTCCAGTGTCTCACCACCCTTGTGGTGAAGAATTTCTTCCTAATACCCACTTTAAATTTCACCTCCTCAAGCTTCAGTCCACTCTCCCTCACCCCATCACTTCAAGCCCTTGTAAAAAGTCCCTTCTCAGCTCTCTTGTAGCCCCCTCAGGTACTGAAGGTCACTATAATGTGGCTTCCCAGAGCCTCCACTTCTCCAGGCTGAACAACCCCAACTCCCTCAACCTGTCCCCACAGGGGAGGTGCTCCAGCACTCTGACCATCTTCATGGCGCTCCTCTGGGCCCTCCCCAACAGTTTGATGTCCTTCTTGTGCTGAGGTCACCAGAGCTGGTTGCAGCAGTCCAGGTGGGGTCTCACAAGAGCAGAGTGGAGGGGCAGGGTCACCTCATTCCTTCCCCAAGGGTTCAAGAGAAACGTCACCAGAGTCTTTGTGTTTTCCTTGTCCCCAGGAGGAGAGGCAGACACCAGGCGCTGGCTGAAGTTCGTATTTCCAAGCTCCCCCTGTTTCAGAGTCCAGAGTGGGGCACACCTGGTGACTTTTCACAGGGCTTCTCCTCCAGCCAGGAGGGTATCAGTGGACACACAGAGCTGCTCCTCTCCTGGAGACATGGAGCTGCTCTGAGGCTCTTCCCCAGCATTAGCAGCTGTGCCATCACGGTCCACAACTATGCATCTCCTCACTGGTATTCCAGAGCTCTTCCTGGTGTTCTGTTCAGCCTCTGCGGCAAGGCAGGCGCTGCCTTGCTGGAGTTGTGCGTTAGGTTGGGCTGGGGGAGGCTGGCAGTGGTGGTGGTGTGGGAGTGAAAGGGCCATGCAGGAGCCGTTCCTCCTCCACAGCATCACATGAAGTGATGGGGCCATGTCCTGCTTTCACCCTCCCCAACCCCTACAGTGCTTTAGGAGCTGGGCTGAGCTGAAGGGCAGCTCTGCCACAGGCCTGCCCCTGCCTCGGCTATCACAGAATCGATCACAGGCCAGTGGGGGCTGGAAGGAACCTCTGGAGATCGTCTAGCCCAACCCTCCAGCCAGAGCAGGGTCACTCAGGGCAGGTTGCACAGGATCACATCCATGTGGGTTTTGAGTGACTCCAGAGGAGATTCCACAACCTCTCTGGGCAGCCTGGTCCAATGCTCTACCAACCTCAAAGTAAAGAAGCATGTGGGGTGTTTCCAGAGTGAATCTGTGTGTAAAACAAGCTATTTCTGGCTGGGGGGGTGGTCCCCACAACCTCACCCCTACCCTCAGTGTGGTGGCATTTGGCATGGGCAGCTTTGCAGAGACTCAGTTAATGGAGGAAATTCTTCACATTGAGAGTGGTGAGACACTGGCACAGGTTGCCCAGGAAGGTTGTGGATGACGACTCCTGGAGGTGATCAAGGCCAGGTTGGATGGGGCCTTACGCAACCTGGTCTAGAGGATGGTGTTCTTGCCCAGGGGATATTGAAACTAGATGAACTCAAAGGCCTCTTCCAACCCAAACCACTTTATGAATCTACAACATGTGGCGATGGTCATGGTGGTGTTAGGTTGACAGTTGGACCTAGAAACTTAGAATCAGTCAGGATTGGAAGGGACCACAAGGATCATTCAGTTCCAACCCCCCACCCATGGGCAGGGACACCCTACCCTAGAGCAGGCTGCCCACAGCCTCAGCCAGCCTGGCCTGAAACACCTCCAGCCATGGGGCCTCAACCACCTCCCTGGGCAACCCATTCCAGCCTCTCACCACTCTCATGCTCAACAGCTTCCTCCTCACATCCAGCCTGAACCTACCCATCTCCAGCTGTGCTCCATTCCCCCCAGTCCTGTCAATTCCTGATATCCTGAAAAGTCCCTCCCCAGCTTTTTTGTAGCCCCCTTCAGATCCTGGAAGGCCACAAGAAGGTCACTTGGGAGCCTCCTCTTCTGCAGACTGAACAGCCCCAACTCTTTCAGTGCTCACAGCAGAGCTGCTGCAGCCCTCTGAGCATCCTCAAGGCCCTTCTCTGGACACACTCCAGCATCTCCACATCCTTCTTGTAATGGGGACTCCAGGACTGGATGCAGTACTCCAGGTGGGGTCTCAGCAGAGCACAGCAGAGGGGGAGAATCACCTCCCTGGCCCTGCTGGCCACACTTCTGCTGCAGCCCAGGCTCTGGTTGACCCTCCAGGCTGCAAGTGCACACTGCTGGCTCAATGACGACTGAGAGGGCTTTAAGACCTGATGATCTTAAAGCTCTTTTCCAACCCAAAAAATTCCATGGTTCTATGGCACAAGCAGGAGCGAGCCAATGGGTGGAAATGCTCTCTGGATTTCACATGAGCACGAGAGAAGCCAAAGTGCTTTCCAGCCAGGGCCCTGCTAAAGCCAGCCTGTTGTTTTTTTCCAGGAGGAGAGCAGAGTGTTGGATTCCCACAATCAGTAGCATGCACTTGCATCGTGTAATTACCCAGCATGAGCTGCTGAGCTGCAACCAGGCTTCAGCACCGAGCAGGGCCGCTCTTTATTTAGTTGTGGGAACAAGCGGCTGCTCTCCGCCGTAGTCCCTTCGCGCAGGCTGCGGGGGCAGAGCTGGCCTCGCAGGTCATCCCCTAAACCGCTCGAGAGTGAGGAATAAATAACTCCACCAGAAACAGCCTCAAGCAGATGGCACTTCTGAAAGAGAAGCAGCTCCAGGATGCTTTGCTGCTAATTTATGGGGCTCGTGTTGCTGCTGTTGCTATTCCCATTCCTGGGTCACCTGCGGAGAGAGACCCACATGTGCACCTGCTGCATGGTGTGAGAGCAGACCTCACACCAACCAGGCCAACTCACCTGACCCAGCTGCCAGGGGGTTTCAGTGAGAGCACTACTTGGTCCTAATTCTATTCCTGCATCCATGCAGTTCCTAAATGCTGGCTTGAGATCCCAGGGCTGGGGACACTGGGCTGCTGGGTGCAGGGTCCAGGGGTGGGCTTCCCTCTCCTGGGGTGCTCAGCGAGGCATACGTGGTCTCTTCCCTGGGAGATGCCAAGGTGGATGCTCAGCTCCTCTCCCTGGAGATGTGCGAGTGGGGAGGTTTGTATCCTTTCATGGGGAGTGCTCAGGCCTGCCAGGAATGGCACCCATGTGCCCTTCCTAGGGGATGCTCAGGTTCCTCCCACGCCGAATTTGTCTTTCGTCAGGACACCCCCAGAACCAGGCTGGGACCAAGATCTGCACTGGGATTGGGACTGTGACCCGTACTGAAATGAGCACTGGGACTGGTAACAGGATTAGGGCCGACACCGCGACCTGGGCTGGGATTAGGATTGCAACCGACCGGGAGTAGGACTGGGACCAGGATCGGGACTGGGATTCGGAGTAGGGCCGGGACCGGGACCACGGCCCGATTTAGGACCGGGAGGAGGGAGTACCCTATTTCCCGGGTTCCCTCCCCGGGAGTCTGTGCCAGCTTCTCTGCGGAGTCCCTCGGCTGGCTGCTGCCGCCGTCCCCGTCCCCCCCCCCGGGCTGTCCCGGGGCCCAGGCTGAGGCGGGAGGCGGTGCCGGTGCCGGTCGGGGCGGTGCGGTACGGCCCGGGAAGGGGAGGGGGCGGCGAGCTGGGCTGGGCTGAACTCGGCTGAGCTGGGCACGGCTCCGCTAAGCTCGGCTCGGCTCAGCACGGCTCGGCTCGGCAGGCAGCACGGTCCCCGGAGCCGCAGGTAGGTGCGTTCCGGGCGTTTGGTCTGGCCCGGCTCGGCTCGGCTGGCAGGGGCTGGGCCCGGTTGGGCTGCTTGTTGCGCTTCTGGGAGGTTGGAGCCCGGGAGCCGGGGTGGGGGGAAGATGAGTTGGTGCCGGAGAAGTGGGAGCTGCAGGAATGCGAGTCATTTCCTCCGCCCGCCCGCCCGCGGCGACGGGGACGGGGACGGGGACGGGGACGGGGACGGGCACGGCAGGGAGAGCCAACGGCGGCAGGCTGCGCCGACCGCCGGACCCCCGCCCGTGCTGACCGCGGCCGCGGGCTGGGTGAGACGCGGGGTCACACGCCCACGCGTGCCTCCACCCCTGGGACTTCTAATCCCTGGGGTCATACTCGCCCGTGGGAGCCCTCAACCCCAGCTCACAATCACCCACAGATCCCCTGCTCGTGGGTCACACTCTTCCGCAAGTCCCTTTTCCCGCGGGCCCCTTTCACAGCTCACCCACATCTCCTTGCCCCTGGGCTGCACTCACGCACAGGCCCCCTCATCTCAAGGGGAACATTCTCCTGTGGGTCCTCTCATCCCTGGATCACAGTCACCCGTGACTCTCCCTACCCCTGAGTCACTTGTGCTTGTAGATCTCCTTGTCTCAGGGTCACACTTCCCCACAACTCTCCTCGCCCCCGGGTCATGCTTGCCCATGAGTCCCCTTGCCCGTGGGACTCCTTCCTGAGTCTCGTTCTCCCAAGGGTTCCCTTGTCCATGGGACCACTCACCTCTGGGTCACACTCACCCGTGGGTCCCCTCACGCTTGGGTCACACTCGTCCACAGGTCCCCTCTCCCCTGGGTCACACTTGCCTATGGATTCCCTTGCCCTTAGGCCACATTTGCCCATGTGTCCCCTCACCTGTGGGATGCCTTCCATATGGGTCACATTCAGCCATGGCACCAATCACCTCTGGGTCACACTCATCCACACATCTCCTTGCCTGTAGGACTCCTTCATCGTGGGTCATACTCACCCATGAATCTCCTTTACCCCTGGGTCATGCTCACCCTTGTGTCCCTTAACCCACAGGTCGTGCTTACTCACAGGTCTCCTCATTTGCCTATGGGTATCTTTGCCCATGGGACCCTTTGCTCTTGGGCTACCACTCACCCATGAGTTGTCTTCCCTGTGGGACCGCTTGTTTGTGGGTCACACCTGCCCACAAGTGCCCTTGTCCATGGGACTCATTGCTCACAGGCCACACTTGCCAGTGGATCCCCTTGCCCATTGGGACCTCTTGCCTGTGGGTCACACCAACCCACTGGTCTCCTTACAGTGGGACCTCTTACCCTTGTGTCACAGTCACCCATGGATCCCCTTGGCCCTTGGTCACACTTGCCTGTGGGACCCCTCACCCCTGAGTCATACCTGTGGATCCCCCTGCCTCTGAGTCACACTCTCCCTTGTGTCCCTTCACCTATGGGCACCATGCCCCTGGGTCACTCTCAGCAGTAGGTCCCCTTACCCATGGGTCACACTCACCCACGAGTCCTTTTTGCCTGCGAGATGATTTTTTCCATGGGTGCCATTCACCCATGGATTGCACTTGCCCATGGGATCCCTCACCCATGAGTACCATCATCTGTTTGTCCCCCAGGCCACGGTTCTCTTGGCTGTGGGTTGTGCTTGCCCATGGGATCCCTCATCCATAGATCCTGTTCATCTGTTGATCCCCTCACCCATGGGTCCTCCCATCCATAGATCTTCCTGTTCCTGGGTTACAGTCACCTGTGGGATCCCACTGTCCATGGGTACCCGTGGACTGTCCTGGTGGTGCCATGGCTCGATGTGCCAGCTGGTACCTGGTAGCACCACTTAAGGTCTTCTCCGTGTTTTCTACCAGGAGTGCAAATCCCCACAAGGTTCTGGAAGTGGAAAGGATAAACTCATGGAGCTCTTTAGCCAAGCTTTAGCTGCCACCATGTCCTCATGGGAGCTGAGCTCTCCTAGGATGGAGCTGAGCTTTCCCAGGCCCACGCTTGGTGTTCCCATGTCCTTTGACTGGCACATGGGAGCGAGGCAGTGCCCATCCCACCAGCCTCCCACCACCTTCGCTGTCGCTTTATGGTCCCTCCTCAGCTTTTTTTTCCCTTCAGCTCACAGTGATGCATTTTTGTCCATGAGGATGCTTTTTCCGTCTAAAATGCTGGAGTTTTCCTGGAGATGCTTTGGACAGAGCTGAGCACAGGGAGCTCTGCTGCGCAGCCTGGTTTGTGTCGGTGTTTTTCCATGGAGCTCACCGATTCTTGGGATAGAGCTGGGATTAATTTGAGCTCTTTTTGCTTGAAAGCAGCGCAGTTTGGTCTCAAGCTCCCAGTCCCATAGGCGTACTGGGGTTTGGTTGGAGGTACTGGGGTTTGTTTTCTTTCATGCTGCCATTTGGTAACGGGTTTGCTGGTTTTAGCCAGCCAGGTTTTAGCCAGGCTCTTCAAACCCGGAGTCTGTAAGCAATTATTGCATTACATGAAAGGCAGGACGCTGGGGGAAAAAGAAAGGAAAAAAAGATTAATTCAGACCAGATGTAAAAATAAATGTGAATTTCAAATTCAGATGATGTCAGCTCCCTCGTGCTAAAAAAAAACAGCAAAAACCCAAAACACAACAGAAGCAGCCTTTGGGCTCCAGATGGAGGACGCGGCGATGGCAGTGGGTATGATATCCGTCTGCTCCTTCCTGGAGTTTGATCTTTTTTAGTTTTAGGTTTTTATCTTCTCTGAAAAAAACAAAAGCAGGGTCTGGTTATTTTTCAAGCCAAATGAAAGCTTCTCCCCATCGCTGCTGGCAAGGGAGGTAGTGGTGTGGTTGAGGAGCTCTTCCAGCTGAAGAACCAGAGAGCAGTGCTGCCAGGGGAAGACAAATCCCCCAGATTTAATTTCATTTTAATCTCCAGGATTAAGAAAAACAGAGCAACTTGGCTTGGCTTTGGTTTGTCAGAGCTGGAGGCAAGGGTGCTGCAGGGGCAGAGAGGACCTGGCGTATTTCAGACATGGTTGTGTGTTATTCAGCATAAAATAGGGCTGGGTTTTGGGCTCTTGGCTGTTTGCATCCCTTTTGGTTTTGTCCTCTCCGTGTTCTCCAGAGCAAGGATGGGTTTGGATATGGTCCCACACACAGGTCTGTGCCCAGAAGTGGGACACTAGGGATGGGCTCCCCAGAAACTGTCTGCCCCTGTGGGAAGGAAGGATTTGCCCTGGGTTGGAGCATCTTGGAGGGGATTATTCAAGAGGGAGGTCCATGGTTTGGAATCTGGGGCTCGTGCTGGCTGTGCCATGGGGATGCAGGATGGTGATGCTGGCCCTTTATGGATGCTTTGTGGTTCAGGGATCCCACAGCCAGGCCAAATCCCAAGGGATTTACAGAGGCTAGTCTGGGCTGCAGCCTGCCCACAGAGTGGGTAGCAAAGGCTTTGTGTCCGTGTGTGTCCTTAAGAGTGGAGTCTGAGCTTGGACTTGTTGCTGATGGTGCTGGGGAATGGTTCATAAAACCCTCGGGAATGCAGAGGAGGGGGACAGAGTCCAGAGCTGGACTGGGAAGCTGGGGCATCCAGATCCCTACCCCACCCCGGTCTTGATGCAACTGGAATGCTCTTAGCAGATATTGCTGCAATCCCAAAGACTTGGGGGTGAAGTTTTCCGGAAGGAAATAAGGGAAGGGGCCAGTTGTCAGCAGCAGCAGAGGGAAGAGGAAGCACAGGCTCTGGCTGTCCGTCCCTCCCGCCCTCACCGGAGCCTGTGCCAGCAAAATCCATTTCTGCCTGCGCCTCGGCGCAGCCCAGGACGCTTTATTTACGTTTCAGTGGGAGAGGGAAGGAGGAATGAAGAGGCCTGGGATGGCTCTGCTGTGAGGCTTCCAGGCTGGATTCAGTTGGCAGGAGGATGGATGGAACCTCCCGAGCTGCCAAGCCTTGACCCGTGTTTCCCCCTGCCCTGACGCGACGTCCCTTGGGGCATGTCCTCAGCACTGGCTGCAGCACTTTGGGGAATCTCATTTTTGGGACCCTGCTCTTGACTTGTCCATCGCTGGGTGTCCCCAGGTTGTGCTCCACCCATCACTGTCATCCCATTGCAACAGCCAAAAGGGAGGAGGAGGAGGAGGAGGAAGAGGTGGAAGACAATCGAGCTCCTGGGGGGACCTTCCTTGTAGAGCTGTTTTGGGCACCTCCAGCACTCAGGGGCTGCTGGTGGGGTTGGCCTCCAGCTGCCCAGGCTGAGTTTCCAGAATCTAAATAGCTTTTGTGGTGGATGAAGTAATGCAGTATTTATAACGGAGCCCTTTTTCCCAGTGAAGGTCCCTTTCATCTGCCTGTCTTCATTAGGAGGAAACTGTTGAGTTCATGAAGAACTGGAGACGATTTTAATTACAGGGTAACCGCAAGCAGGAATTAATCTGGGCTTTGGGTTAGTAGAAGGTGCACTGAGTGAGGGCTGGAAACTTGTGAGAACAGCTCACACATACCTGCAGCCTGTGATGTGGGGTAGAACCAACTCCTAAACTCTGCAAAAACAAGAAATTCCTGCCCTGTGAATTCACCTTCCCTCCTCCTGCTGGAGCCTCTCACTGCAGGACGGACGGTGCCTACGTGTGGGTCCTGTGCTGAACCCCTTCCCTCGCCCCTGTTGTGGCTTGGAGAGCTGGATCGAAAGCCTGGAGATGGGTCAGATGCCTGGTGTGGCAGAACTGCTCAGAAAACCTGATGTTTTGGTGATGAGAGGTTGATTTTGGGTGTTGCCAACATGCCAAGGGTGGCGATTCTGCCCCGCAGCTCTGCTCTGCTGAGACCCCCACCTGCCATGCTGGGGCCAGCTCTGGAGTCCTCAGCGCAGAAGAGACATGGACTTGTTGGAGCGGGGCCAGATGGGGCCACAGCCATGGTTGGAGGCCTGAAAGCCCTCTGCTGTGAGCCCAGGCTGAGACAGTTGGAGTTGTTCAGCCTGGAGAAGAGAAGTCTCCAGGGAGACCTTCTGGTGGCCTTTCAGTGCTTACAGAGGCTGAGGAGAAAACTGGGGACAGATCACAGACTCACAGAAACATGCAGGTTGAAAGGCCCTCAGGATCACCAGGTCCAACCTAGAACCCTACTCTACAAGATCCACCTTAAACCATCTCCCTAAGCAGCACGTCCAGACCACCCTTAAACACACCCAGGGTGGGTGACTCCCCTGGGCAGGGGAGGTGGTGGAGGGAGGGTCAGTCCCTGACCACTCTCTGCAGGAAAAACTCTTTCCTAATGTCCAATCCCAGCCTCAGCTTGAGGCCATTCCCCCTTGTTCTGTCCCCAGTTACCTGTGAGAAGAGGTGTTTGAGGAAGGCCTACTGTGGTAGGACCAGGGGTGATGAGTATGAACTAGAGGAGGGAGATTCAAACTTGAGAGACAGAAGACATTTTTGATGCTGAGGGTGGTGAGACCCTGTCCCAGGTTGCCCAGAGAGGGGGCAGGTGCTCCATCCCTGGAACCATTGCAGGCCAGGTTGTTTGGGGCTCTGTTGCAGATGTCCCTGCTGGCTGCAGGGGGCTGGAATAGGTGGTCTTCAAAGGTCCCTTCCAACCCAACCCATTCAGTGACTCCATGGAGAGATGGACTGGAGCTGACTTGGGGCTGGTGCTGCTGGCTGGGCTGAGTGGTCAGGACTGTGATGGTCTGGTGGCTACAATGGAGGCCCAAAACCACAGGATGGACCCTCAAGCACTTTTAAAGGTGATTAAATATGCGAAGGGCTGCAGAAACGCTGCCCATGCAGGGCAGCCTTGCCTCAGATGCATCTTTGGAAGAAAACCACTCTTCAGCCAACAAGTTCATTCCATGTTAAATCTGGAATTGCATCCAAATTCCCTGTGAGAGCCTGGCAGGCTGCTCCAGCGCCCCCATCTGAGCTGGACCCAGGCTGTGCCTGCCCTGGGCCGTGTCCGCCAGCTCCAGTGCTGGATGAAGTCCTGCCGAGTCAGCAGCGCCGGCTCCGGCTGCGTTTCCAAGGGGCAGGTTTGGCTGCCTGACATCGTCTTTACCCCATAGCCTTGGTATGAGGCAGGGAGATGATACTCCTGCAGCCTGGGCTCGAAACCAGGAGGGCTGAGGACTTTACTGCAGGTAGCCCTGGAATCACAGGATAATAGAATCACTTGGTTTTAAAGGGATCTTGAAGATCATCTAGCTCCGATCCCTCCACCATGGGCAGGGACACCTCCCACTGGAGCAGGTTGCTCAAGGTCCCATCCAACCTGGCCTTGAACACCTCCAGGAAGCAGGCATTCACAGCCTCCCTGGGCAACCTGTGCCAGTGTCTCACCACCCTCACTGGAAAGAATTTCTTCCTAACACCCAGTCGAAATCTCCTCTCTGCCAGCTTCAATCCACTGCCCCTTGTCCTGTCACACAGGCTCACAGATGTCAGGGGCTGGAAGGGACCCAAAGGTACCATCCAGTCCAACCTCCCCGCCAGAGCAGGACCACCCAATCTAGCTCAGGGCACACAGAACACATCCAGACAGGCCTGGAAAGGCTCCACAGAAGGAGACTCCACAGCCTCTCTGGGCAGCCTGTGCCAGGGCTCTGGGACCCTTCCAGGCAAGAAGTTGCCCCTTGTGCTGAGCTGGAGCCTCCTGTGCTGCAGCTTCCATCCATTGCTGCTTGTCCTATCCCAGGGAGCAGTGAGCAGAGCCTGTCCTCCCCCCCCGACCCCCAGCCCTCAGATAGTTACAGACATCGATTCAATGCTCTCTCAGTCTTCTCTTCTCCAGACTCTCAGCCCCAGGTCCCTCAGCCTCTCCTCACCACGCAGTGCTCCAGTGCCCTCTTCATCCTCACAGCCCTCCCTTGGACTCTCTCCAGCAGATCCCTGTCCCTCTTCAACTGAGGAGCCCAAAACTGAAGGCAGCACTCACTAGAAGCCCTTGTAAAAAGTCCTTGCTCAGCTTCATCACAGGCTCCCTCCTGGTACTGGAAGGCTGCTCTGAGATCTCCTGGCGCCTTCTCTTCTCCGGGTTGAGCAGCGCTGACTCTCAAAGCCTGTCCCCGCGGGGAGGTGCTCCAGCCCTCTGATCATCGTGATGGCCTCCTTGGACCCACTCCAACAGTCTGCTGTCCCTCTTGTGCTGGGTGCACCCGAACTGAATTCAGTACTCCAGGTGGGGTCTCTCCAGGGCAAAGAAGTTAAGAAGGCATTTTGCAGCACGCCCCTATGGAGTGTGGATGCCCTTTTTCCTAGAGCAGGGAAGACACAGCTGGAAAACACGGATCTCCCAGCGCTACTGAGGCTGATCCATGCTGCAGTTCTCATTCCCAGCGTTTTCTCCAGCTCTCCAGATGGAAAACCTCTCACAAAACTGCCTGAGGAGGACATTCCCGCTTGAGTTGAGAGATGACCTGTGTCGCCCCTCACCCCAGCACAGCATTCCAGGGAGGGTTTTTCCAACAATCCAGGCTCTTTCCAGCTTGGATGCCTGGCGGTGGTGAGGGCACCGACACAGGGTGCTGGCGAATCAAAGCTGACATTGTCGGAATGAGCAGCAGATGCTTGGAAAGAATTTGCCTGCGTCTGGCTGGGGCTGCTGGAGGCAGATCGCCCTGGAAAGGGCTTTTTTGTGCCTGCTTGCTAAATCTGCTGTGGCTCCAGCTGCAAGAGCCCCGGAGGGAACGCCTGGAGCTGAGGGAGGTCCCGCAAAGCTGTTGGCCACCTCTGTGGTGCCCTATGCCCCCGCTTTGGTGCCCTGCGGAGTTGTCTGATGAGGTGTTTGCATCCAGCAGCCAAAACTGCAGCATTTTCTTTCTGTAGACACCAGAATATATGTTTTTTTCCCCTGCACCTCTCAGAGGTAGAGTCCTGCAGAGCTGGGGGAGATGTTTTCTTTGGCTTGACAGTGCTGTCCCACCAAACCACATGATGCCAGCTCATGTGTTTTAATCTGTGATGCTCAGAGACCAATTTAGGCTGCATGAGGAGAAAATACAGTGCCTGGTGTGGGGACAAGCAGCCAGGGGATGGAAAGAGCCGTGGGGAAACTTTCCTGAGGGACACCCAAGCTTCTTGGTGGGGCCGGATGCCCCCCTCTGCCTGGTTTTCAGAGGTGGTTTGGAGGAGGAGATGAGCTGTGACATTGGTGGTTTTGCAAGCACCTTAAAGACTTGGGTTCATTTCCAAATGTTCTTAAGAAGTTGTGTTCCTTGGGGATCCTCCTGCGAGGAGGCTTGGTACAGGAGCTGTGCTGGAGCAGGAGCCCATTCCCGGCTGGCTGCTCCAGGCATGTTCCCATGATAGGAGTGCTCTGGGTGTGTGAGACTGGTGATGGTGATGGGATCAGGGCTGGTTTGTGTTTGTGGCTGTAGTTCTGGATTTGATGGTGTGCTCTTTGGTGGATGAGGAATTGGCTGGATGGTCACATCCAGAGGGTGGAGGTCAATGGCTAGATGTCTAGATGGAGATGGGTGATGGTTAGTGTCCCTCAGGGTCTGTAGTGGAACCAGTGCTGTTTAGTGTCCTCATGAATGTGCTTGGTAGTCAGTGAGGCACATCAACAAGTTTGCAGATGACACCAAGCTGAGTGGTGTGGTCTGTGCCCCTGAGGAAAGGGATCCATCCAAAGGCACCTAGAAAGGCTTGAGAGCTGGGCCTGTGTGAGTATCATGATGTCCAACAAGGCCAAGAGCAAGATCCAGCACCTGGAGCAGGGCAAATGCCAGTGCCAACATGGGCTGGGAAGAAGGGATGGAGAGAGCCATGGAGAAGGACTTGGGCTGCTGGTGGGGGAGAAGCTGGACATGAGCCAGCACCATGCGCTCACAGACCAGAGCCAGTTGTGGTCCTGGGCTGATCCTCAGCAGCATGGGCAGCAGGTAGAGGGAGGGGATTCTGCCCTCTGCTCTGCTCTTCTGAGCCCCCAGCTGTAGTGCTGGGGCCAGCTCTGGAGTCACAGAATCACAGCATGTTATAGGTTGGAAGGGACCTCCAGAGATCGAGTCCAACCCCTCCTGCCAAAGCAGGATCACACAGGGCAGGCTGCACAGGAAGGTATCCAGGCAGGTTTTGAAAGTCTCAGCACAGGAGAGACATGGACCTGTTGGAGTAGGGCCAGAGGAGGCCACAACAATGGTTAGAGGGCTGGAAGCTCTCCGCTATGAGGATGGGGTGAGAGAGTTGGAGTTGTTCAGGCTGGAGAAGGTTCCAGGAAGACCCTCTGGTGGCCTTCCAGTGACAATGCAAGGGGTGGTGGGTTTAAACTGGGAGAGAGAGATTCAGGCTGGAGAGAAGGAAGACATTTTTGCACTGCAAGTGATGAGACCCTGTCCCAGGTTGTCCAGAGAAGTGGTAGATGCCTCATCCCTGGAACCAGGTTGCAGATCAGGTTGTTTGGGGCTGTGAGCAACCTGTTCTAGTTGCAGATGTCCTTTCTGACTGCAGGGGGGCTTTGGAGTAGATGACTTCAGAGGTCCATTCCAACCCAAACCATTCTGTGATCCTAAGATTCTATGATTCTCAGCCGGCTATAGCCTAGAGGGCTGTGATGGGAAGATGTTCTGGTGTACCTCAATGAGGCTGCAGGAGAACTTTGGGTGGGAGCAGGGTGTGTAAGGTGCTGGAAGATGCCCCAGGACATGACTGCTTTGCACCCTCCCTGCCACAGCTGACACAAGTCTCTTCATGCCCAGCCGCACATGGGTGCACGAGAGCTGCTGGGCACCCAGCTGGGGTGGGGATGCTGCCAAATACCTTCATCCCTGTTTTGTTCACTGCTGTGATTTGTAATGAACCTTGAAGCCAACCTGGCTTCTGCTCTGTTTGCTCCTGGTTGGGATCCATCCTGTCTGGGCATGACCATGGCACATGGCTGCAATGTGTGGATGCAGTGTACAGCTGCAGTGGCAACAATGCATGGTCATGATGTATGGATGCCATACCTGGGTACAAGCCATGGCCGTGATGCGTGGATGCAATCCATAGGTGCAGTGCATGGCCACAGATCACAGCCATGATGGACAGATCATGGAATGGTTTGGTTTGTAAGGCACATTAAAGATCATCTAGTTCCAATTCCTCTGACATGGGCAGAGACACCTTCTGCTAGAGCAGGCTGGGGGAGGTCTAGGCTGGATGTTAGGAGGAAGCTGTTGGCAGAGAGAGTGATTGGCATTGGAATGGGCTGCCCAGGGGGGTGGTGGAGTCACTGTCCCTGGAGGTGTTGAAGCCAAGCCTGACTGGGACCATGGTCTGGTTGATTGGCCAGGGCTGGGTGCTAGATTGGGCTGGATGAGCTTGGAGGTCTCTTCCAACCTGGTTGATTCTATAATTCTATGATTCTATGTTGCTCAAAGCCTCATCCAACATTACTTTGAACGCCTCTAGGCAGGAGACATGCACAAGCTCCTTGGGCAACCTGTACACCACCCTCACTATAAAGAATTTCTTCCTAATATTCAGTCTAAATGTCCCTTCTTCAGGCTTCAATCATTGCCCCTTGTCACTACAAGCCCTGGTTAAAAGTCACAGCATACCAGGAGAGACACTGGAACGGGTTGCCGAGGGAGGCTGTGAATGCTGGAGGTGTTCAAGGCCAAGTTGGATGAAGCTTTGAGCAACATGGTCCAGAGAAAGGTGTCCCTGCCCATGGCACAGGGGTTGGAGCTAGATCTTGAAGCTCCCTTCCAACCCAAACCATCCTATGATTCTGTTACTCTGTGCTGCACAAGTGCCATGCACAACTGTCATGCATGGCCAAAATCACAGAACCATAGAGTCAGTCAGGGCTGGAAGGCACCACAAGGACCATCCAGTTCCGCCCCCCCCCCCGCCATGCCCAGGGACCCCTCACACTAGAGCAGGCTGCCCACAGCCTCATCCAGCCTGGCCTTAAACACATCCAGGGATGAGGCTTCCACCACCTCCCTGAGCAACCTCTTCCAGGCTCTCACCAACCTCATGCTGAAAAACTTCTTCCTAACATCCAGTCTGAATCTCTGCATTTCCAGCTTGGTTCCATTCCCCCCAGTCCTATCACTGCCTGACAGCCTAAAAAGTCTCTCTCCAGCTTTCTCGTAGCCCCCTCAAGATACTGAAAGGCCACAATAAGGTCATCTGGAAGCCTTCTCCTCTCCAGACTGCACAACTCCAACTTTCTCAGGCTCTGCTCACAGCAGAGCAGCTGCAGCCCTCTGCTCATCCTTGTGGCACTTCTCTGGACGCCTTCCAGCACATCTATATTCCTCTTGTAATAGAGTCTCCAGAACTGGATGCAGTACTGCATACATGCAACCCACAGTGCATGGATACACCACACAGTCATGCTACACATCTGCACAGCCCCTCCATGATGTCAGCCTGGAGCCATGAGGGGAGTGGGCATCACCACTGCAATCCCAAGCACAACTCCAGGCTGGGTGGGGAATGGCTGAGAGCAGCCCTGAGGAACAGGACCTGGGGGTCTGGGGTAATGAAAGGCTCAACAGGAGCCTGCAGCGTGTGCACAGCCCAGGCAGCAACCCTGTGCTGGGCTGCAGCAAGAGCAGTGTGGGCAGCAGGGCAAGGGAGGGGATTCTGCCCCTTGGCTCTGCTCTCCTCAGACCCCACCTGCAGTCCTGGGTGCAGTTCTGGATCCCCCAGCACAAGCAGGACATGGAAGTGTTGGAGCCAGTCCAGAGGAGGCCACCAAGATGCTGAGAGGGCTGCAGCAGCTCTGCTCTGAGGACAGGCTGAGAGAGTTGGGGCTCTGCAGCCTGCAGAAGAGAAGGCTTCCAGGAGACCTTGGAGTGGCCTTGCAGGATCTGAAGGGGGCTGCAGGAGGGCTGGGGAGGGACTATTGACAAGGTCTGGTAATGGCAGGAGGAGGAGGAATGGGTTTGAAGTGGCAGAGGGGAGAATGAAAGTGGATGTTAGGAAGAAGTTGTTTGCAGTGAGGGTGGTGAGACACTGGCACAGGTTGCCCAGGGAGGTTGTGGCTGCTCCCTCCCTGGAGGTGTTCAAGGCCAGGTTGGATGAGGCCTTGAGTGACCTGTTCTAGTGGGAGGTGTCCCTGCCTGTGGCAGGGGGTTGGGACTGGCTGAGCTTTGAGCTCTCTTCCAGCCTAAACCATTCTGTGGTTCTGTGCTTCCCCAACTTCTGCAGAGCAGCAGTAGCTGCCTAACACAGAGTCACCTCTGGACACCCTTTCTTTCCCTGCCATACAAACCCCTGATGGGGGAGGAGGTCTGGACTAGATGACCTGTGGAGGTCCCTTCCAGACAACTCAGTGTGTGCTGTGGTTCTGTGAAGTTGAACCCTTTTGGGAGCCAAAGGCACTTTCACATAGACCAGAGCAAATATTTGGTGAAGAGGGAGACGCTGCATTGTCCTCAGTGCCAGAACAAATCTCTGGGTTTGGAACAGGGCTGACCTAGTTTAGAGTTTAAACTGCTGGTGTGTAATGTGCCTTGGTGTCCCCAGAGGTGGTCATGGAGTAAAAAGTGCTTAAGGAATGTTTACCCTTGAAAATGAGAATTGCCTGGAGGTACTGCTAGGAACTCAGCCCTGGTGTGGATCTAGACATTGTAGACATGGCACTTCAGGGCATGGGTTAGTGGTCCTGGTGGTGTTGGGTTCCTAGGGGTTGAGGGAGGTCGAGGGGGGTTCTTGTCCCCATCCACTCTGCCTTGGTGAGGCTTTATCTGGAATATTGCATCTGTTTCTGAGCTGTCTGGGTCAGGGACAGGGAATTGCTGGAGAGGGTACAAAGGGCTAGAAAGGAGATGAGGGGACTGGAACACCTCTCTTACGAGGAAGGACTGAGAGAATTGGGGCTTTCCAGTCTGGAAAAGAGCAGTCTGAGGTGGGCATCTTGTAAATGCTGGGCGATGCTCAAAGGGTGGGTGTTGGGAGGATGGGACCAGTGTTGTTATCAGTGCTGCCCAGTGGCAGGACAGGGGGTAGTGGGCACAAGTTTGAACTTAAGGAGGTCCATCTAAACATGAGGAATTTCTTTGATTCAGTGGTAATGGAGCACTGGAGCAGGCTGCCCAGAGAGGTGGTGGAATTTCCATTTCTGGAAATGTTCAGAGCCCACCTGGAGGTGTTCTGTGTGATTTTCTCTAGATGAGCCTGCCCTAACAGAAGGGTTGGACTGGATGATCTCTGGGGGTCCCTTACAACACTGCCATCCTCCAGCCTACCATTCCCTGAACCCAAACAGTTCTATTGGTTCTAAAGGATGGGAAAAGGCAAGAGGCACCACTTCCCACCTGCAAATCCCTGTTACTCCTTGGATTGCTTTATGTAACACCCATAAAGAAAGAGAGATGGGGGAGTGGGGAGGGGAAGTTACCCTGGCAGCTCCTGCCGTGGGACCCTGCACTGGCCCCTCGCCTTTTTGCTGCTGTGGACTAAACCTCCCCTGCCACTATGGTTTGCTCCCAGCAGATACTTTCTATTTTCTTTTCATTATGCCAGGAAAAACCTTTCCTGAGGCCTCTTTCCAGCCCCAAGCCACAGAGATGAAACTGCTGGGTCAGGTTTCTTGGGCTCTGCTGCAACCCTCGGCTGCCCTAACCACGGCACCAGGGTTGGGATGTGGGGTGAGGGGGATTTGGGGACACCGAGCTTCTGGTGATGAGTGGTTCAGGGATGTCATGGATGCCCCCTCTCTGGAGGTGCTAAAGGCAAGATGGGATGAGGCCTAGAGTAACCTGGTCTAATGGGAAGTGCCCCTGCTCACGGCAGGGGGGTTGGAACTTGATGATCTTTACGGTCTCTTCCCACGCCGACCCATTCGAATCACTGAACCTTGCATTTGCCCACAGGGATGGCACCCGCGGGGACCGTGGCGACCGCGGCCTGCCGGTGAGGTGCCCACTGCCCACCCTGAGCCCCAAGCCTGGACCACGATGAACAAACTGCCCTTCCACAACAACAGAGTCATGCAGGACCGCCGCAGCGTTTGCATCTTCCTCCCCAACGACGACTCCCTCAACATCATCATCAATGTAAGGCAGTGTGGTGGGGGGAGGGAGTCAGGGAAACTCCCCTGAGCACCAACTTTTTCATCACACCCTGGTCTATGTGCAAGCTCTGGTCCTTCCTGCTTCCATCCTTCTCCCACCCTCCCTCCTCATATCCATTGTGGCTGACAGTTCAGCCTCGTGTGCCCCAGCAGGTAATCAGGAGGGGGTGGCTCTGATTTGGATGTAGAATTGGATGTGAAATTCTCCCAGTTCTGATGGGTTTTTAATTCACCACCCACCAGTATTCTGCTTTCTTTCCCCCAAACCAGTACTCACTCTGCTTTTATGCCCTTCCGTCATGGTCCCACGAAAGAAAATGAGCCCAAAACCCAGCCTGTCACCCTCTGCAGGGTTTGGTGCCACCTGTTTGGCTTGAATGGTCATAGACACATCCAAGACCACGTGTGGGTGGTTTTTGCAGGTGAAGATTTTGTGCCATGAGCTACTGGTGCAGGTGTGTGACCTCCTGAGGCTGAAGGACTGTCACCTCTTTGGGCTCAGCGTCATCCAGAGTAAGTCAAGGGCTTAAGTCATGACTGGGCCAACCTGATGCCATCGTGGCTAAGCAAGGCATGATGCCACCAAGGGTGGGGGTTGTGTATTTGCCCAAAGGTGGATGCCAATTTACCCAGACCTTTGATGGCCTCTCATTAGATGATGAAGTTATGGACCCACCACACACCAACAGGTTGGGGGAGGCTTGGAGGGATGCAGGGGACATGCTGGGAGGGGGTGCTGATGCCACCTCTGTCCCACCCAGACAATGAGCACGTGTACATGGACCTGGCCCAGAAACTCTACAAGTACTGCCCCAAGGAGTGGAAGAAGGAGGCCAGCAAGGTCAGCGGTGAGGTCTTGCATGGAGAGCTGACGGCACTAAGGCCACCTCTGTCCCCATTGCAGGTCACTTCCAGGACATGGGAACACAGCAAGGGGTTGGGGGAGGGCGGAGCACGGGGCTGTTGCAGAGTGGGGGGGGGGGGTGAGCAAAGTGGGTGGAACCCCAATGACAGGATGATGTAGCCATAGCACCAGTGGTGATGGTTTCAAACCAGCAGAGGGGAGTTTTACATTGGATGTAAGGCAGAAGTTCTTTACAGTGAGGGTGGTGAGACACTGGCACAGGTTGCCCAAGGGGCTTGTGGATGCCCTGCCACTGGAAGTGTTCAAAGCCAGGTTGGATGGGGCTTTGAGCAGCCTGTTGTAGTGGTAGGTGTCCCTGTCCCTGGCTGGAGAGTTGGAAGTAGATGATCTTGAAAGTCCCTTCCAACCCAAACCATTCTGTGGTTTTGTGATGCTTGATGGCTGTCGCCCCAAGTGCCACCACGTGTCTCAGCTGGGGGCATATCCTCCACTTGCCCTGCTCAGGAGCAATGAATTTTTTCCTCCCTTATTTCCTTAGACCTCAGCAAAACTTCTAGGGGGGCACTTTTTTTTCCAGTTTCTATAATTCTGGGAGACTTTCTGGTGGCCTTTAAGTGCTTAAAGGAGCCAAGGAGACAGCTGGGGACAGAGTTCTGAGCAGGGCCTGTTGTGTCAGGACAAGGGGTGATGGGTTTAAACTGAAGGAGGGAGATTCAGACTAGAGACAAAGAAGCAGTTCCATAATGTGAGGCTGGTAAAACCCCATCCCCGCTTACCCAGCGAGGTGGTGGATGTCCTCTCCCTAGAACCATTCACAGTCAGGTTCTCTGGGGTTCTGAGCAACCTGCTCTACTTGCAGATGTCCCTGCTGACTGCAAGGGGGTTGGACTAAATGACCTTTAAAGGTCCCTTTCAACCCAAACCATTCAGTGATTCTAAGATGCTGTCAAGTCGAGCGTTTGGCTTTCGCCCCCACCAAAGCACCTTTCAGTGATTCCAACACAATATGCCAAGAAGGTTGATCTGAAGGTTCCAGTGCTGGTGCTGAGTTGGCACCCAAGATAGGGACTGGTGGGTGGTAGCCTGGGGAGAGGTGGGAGAAGGACAGTGGTGGTGAATGGCTGCAGACCCCTGGGGGTCTCTAACCTAGTCACCTCCTTCCTTAGATCCAGATCACGATACTGGGGGCAGGTTGGGACCCATTAGTGATTGAACTCTCCCTTGTGGCTTTCACCCAGTGGGGGGCAGGGGAGCAGCCGGATGGCCCTGGCCCTGGCAAGCCAAGCCAAGGGACCAAGGTGTGGTGCTGTGCTCCACAGAAGCCCTGAATATCTCCTCCCTTCCAGGGCATAGACCAGTTTGGGCCCCCGATGATCATCCACTTCCGAGTGCAGTACTACGTGGAGAACGGCAGGTTGATCAGGTAAGGGGGCACCCACCCCTCCCCACCACGGTGGGCACCCAGGCTGGGGGAGCAGTTTGTCCCTGGCTGGGAGGGTGCACATCCTTGGGACGCTGCAGGCTGCTGTAAGGTGCATCCCAAAAGCCCATCCCTTCTGTTGGAGCAGTTTGTGGCTGGGTGCCAGGGGCAGGTGGGAATGCTGCTCCCAGCCAACAATGAGGGGAGCTGAGGACGTTGCATTTAGGTGATTTGTCACAGCTTAATCCACGGCACAGCTGCAGGACTTGTTCCAGGAGCTCCAGCTTCAGGGAGCTGAGGAAAAGGGACACCTGTTGGCACCCAGCCCTGCTTGCTCCGTAAGATCTTTCTGCCAGCGTGGGAAGGTGCTGGAGTTTCATGGTTGGACTCCATGATCTCAAACATCTTTCCCAACCAAAATTCTATGATTCTGTGAGTTGTCTCTCACCCCCTGGTCTCAGTTGTGCATGTGGCATGGTGAGGAGTTGCTTGGGAGCAGCTGGGGCTGTTCACCCTGGAGAAGAGAGGGCTCCACGGACAGCTTATAGCAACCTTCCAGTGCCTGAAAGGACAAAGGAAATCTGGGAAGGGGCTTTTTACAAGGGCTTGAAGTGATAGGATGAGAGGGAATGGATTGAAGGTGGAAGAGGGCAGATATAGACTGGAGATTAGGATGCAATTCTTTGCAGTGAGGGTGGTGAGACACTGGCACAGGTTGCCCAGGGAGGTTGTGGCTGCTCCCTGCCTGGAGGTGTTCAAGGCCTTGAGTGACCTGTTCTAGTGGAAGGTGTCCCCGCACATGGCTGGGGTGTTGGAACTAGACAATCTCTAAGGTTCCTTCCAACCCAAACCATTCCCTGAATCTATGGATTTATGAGTGTTTGGGCTTGGACTGGACCTCTAGAGGTCAAGTCCAAGCAGGATCACCTAGGGCAGGCCACAGAGGAATGTATCCAGAGTCTCCAGAGAAGGAGACCCCACAACTGCTCTGGGTAGCCTGGAAATTTAACCTCAGAAACCTTGGATGGGCCTCCAAAAACAGAGCTGTGGTACTCTTATCCTTGAGGTGGTAGACCCATAGAACACCAGGTTGGAAGGCGCCACAAGGATCATCTAGTCCAGCCCTTCAGGATAAGATGCCCCATCCCTGGAACCATCCCTGGAGACAGGCCACGGTTGTTTGGGGTTCTGAGCTCCTCTACTTGTTGATGTTGGACCAGATGACCTTTGAAGGTCCCTTCCAGCCCTAAGCTATGCTTCTGTGATCCCCCTGTCTCTGGGAGGGCAGCTGGGGTGCTTGGCACTAGACAATTATGAAGGTCCCTTCCGACTGAAGCCGTTCTGCAGTCCTGCGATTCCTGGGCTGTGCTGCTGATTGCCTCTGCTCTGCCCTCTGCTCTGCTCCCGCAGTGACCGGACCGCACGGTACTACTACTACTGGCACCTCCGGAAGCAGGTGCTGCACTCCCAGTGTGTGCTGCGGGAGGAGGCTTACTTCCTCCTCACCGCCTTCGCCCTGCAGGCCGACCTGGGGGACTTCAAACGCAACAAGCACTACGGGAAGTACTTCGAGCCCGAGGCTTATTTCCCTGCTTGGGTAAGCATGGTGCAGTGAGGTCACCATCTGCGCTAAACTCGGGTGAGCCTCCCTGGGGCTCTTGATGTTGGGTGGCTTGGAGGCTTCCCGGGTGGCTGGCGTCCTGCTGCCTCTTCATCCCTAGTTTAGTTCCAGTTATTAATAGCCTTGGACAACTGTGGGCTGCAAATAGCTGCGGGCAGGGAGGGTTGGAGGTGGTGGATTAGCTCATGCCGCTGCTGGGGATTTCTCTGCATGTCTCAGGGATGCTCGCGAAGGCTTCTCTGCCTGCCACGTGCCATCATGGCATCAGCACGTAGTCATGTGCAGCCCCTTGGAAGCTGTGTTCTCTTTGCTTTGTAGCCCTTTGGAAGCTGATGTTCTCCTTGCTGGCAGTGGCCATATGGTATAGGCAGCTCTTGGGATATCCTGGAGGGAAAATGAGGCAGGGTATGGAATGACACCCAGCCCCAGGTCACTTCCAACCAGCAGGCAGAGCTGAGTGCTGGGGTAATGCCATCCCAACAACCTTGAATGTGAGTGGAGTAGGTAGAGGTTGCGTATGGCAGAGCTATATGCAAGGGTAATGCCATCCCAATGACCTTGCGCAGGAGTGGAGTAGGGAGAGGCTGCGTATGGCAGAGCTGGGTGCTGGGGTTGCATATGGCATGGCAGTGCTGCTCCTCAGAAGCCTTGCACTCCAGACTCTTCACCAGCTTCACTGCCCAGCCTTGGACAGGTTGCAGCTCCAAAATGGAGCATATTGCCCCGTTCCCCTTTATCCCTGAAGATTGTGGCTGCCCAGGAGCGGCAGGGCTGGTGGGCAGCCATGGGTGACTGTGGAGCAGCAGCAGCCTTGGATAAGCTTCTCTTCTCCTCCAAACAGGTTGTTGCTAAGAGGGGCAAGGACTACATCCTGAAGCATGTCCCAAACATGCACAAGGATCAGTTTGCCCTGACAGCCTCTGAAGCCCACCTCAAGTACATCAAGGAGGCTGTCCGGCTGGACGATGTGGCTGTGCACTACTACCGGTTGTACAAGGTGAGCCTCAGCCACCAGCCCAGGCTGGGCTTGGGATTCAGGGTTGGTCTTTATTGAAAGGAGCACCTGCCAAGCAATTCTGAAAGGTGTTTTGGGAAAAGCTATGTTTGAATTGGCTGGAAGAGAGCAGTCTTACAGGCAGGGCTTTGCTCCCAGAGACAGGGAGATCACAGAACCATAGCATGGCTTGGGCTGGAAGGGATCTTCAAAAGTCATCTGGTCCAACCCTGCTGCAGTCAGCAGGGACATCAACAACTAGAGAAGCTCAGAACCCCAGACAGCCATGACCTGGTTCCAGGGATGGTTCCAGGGATGGGGCATCTTATTCTGAAAGGCTGGACCTCTCTTGTGAGGAGAGACTGAGGAAGCTGGGGTTGTGCAGTCTGGAGAGGAGAAGGCTCCCAGGTGACCTTCTTGTGGCCTTTCAGTATCTTGAGGGGGCTACAAGAAAGCTGGAGAGAGACTTTTTAGGCTGTCAGGTAGTGATAGGACTGGGGGGAATGGAACCAAGCTGGAAATGGAGAGATTGAGACTGGATGTTAGGAAGAAGTTCTTCAGCATGAAGGTGATGAGAGCCTGGAAAGGGTTGCCCAGGGAGGTGGTGGAAGCCTCAGCCCTGGATGTGTTTAAGGCCAGGCTGGATGAGGCTGTGGGCAGCCTGATCTAGGGTGGGGTGTCCCTGGCCATAGCAAGGGGGTTGGAACTGGATGATCCTTGTGGTCCCTTCCAACCCTAACAGATTCTATGATTTTGTGATTCGATGGTTCTATCCTTGTGGACACTTCCAACCTGGAAGCATGAATGTACCACAGCTCTATTTTTGGAGGCCCATCCAAGGTTTCTGAGGTTAAATTTCCAGGCTACCCAGAGCAGTTGTGGGGTCTCCTTCTCTGGAGACTCTGGATACATTCCTCTGTGGCCTGCCCTAGGTGATCCTGCTTGGACTTGACCTCTAGAGGTTCAGTCCAAGCCCAAACACTCATAAATCCATAGATTCAGGGAATGGTTTGGGTTGGAAGGAACCTTAGAGATTGTCTAGTTCCAACACCCCAGCCATGTGCGGGGACACCTTCCAGTAGAACAGGTCACTCAAGGCCTCATCCGACATGGCCTTGAACACCTCCAGGCCTTGAAACTCCTCCACAACCTCCCTGGGCAACCTGTGCCAGTGTCTCACCACCCTCACTGCAAACAACTTCTTCCTAACATCCACTTTCAATCTCCCCTCTGCCACTTCAAACCCATTCCTCCTCCTCCTGGCATTACCAGACCTTGTCAATAGTTCCTGTCCGTGTCACTGGCAAAGAGGTTAAACAGCACTGGTCTCAGTACTGATCCCTGGGGGCACCACTTGTCACTCGTCTCCAGTTGGACATTGAGCCATTGATTACACTCTGAGTGTGCACCTCCAGCCAACTCCTTGTCTAGTGAGTTGTACACTAGTATGGGAAGTTGTACACAAAGTATGGAAAAGTCCATACTTTCCAATCTGAAGACTGTGCAGTGCTGGAGCCCCCAAGAAGGACATGGAACTGTGGGAGCCGGTCCAGAAGAGGCCACCAAGATGAGGACAGGCTGAGAGAGTTGGGGCTCTGCAGCCTGCAGAAGAGAAGGCTTCCAGGAGACCTTGGAGTGGCCTTGCAGGATCTGAAGGGGGCTGCAGGAGGGCTCAGGAGGGACTTTTGACAAGGGCTTGTAATGCCAAGAGGAGGAGGAACGGGTTTGAAGTGGCCTTGAGCAACCTGTTCTAGTGGGAGGTGTCCCTGCCTATGGCAGGGGCTTGGAACTGGCTGAGCTTTTAGCTCCCTTCCAACCTAAGCCATTCTGTGGTTCTGTGATTCTATCATTCCAGTCTCTGGCCAGTGGAGGCCAGGGGATGTGTGACTGAAAATGAGCCTGGGGAGGACCTCAGTGGATGTGTCTGGGAGTTGTGCACATCACTAATTAACTGCTTGGACTTGACCTTAAGGCTCTTTCCCAACCTAAGTGATTAAGGTGGCACATGTAGCCACGGGAAGTGAGGTGGCTACACCGAGGCGGTCTGGTGGCCAGGTTTATCCACTTCATGCTGCAAAGTGTGTGCTTAAAACTATCTCATTTTGTTCTCCCGTAGGACAAAAGGGAGGTGGAAGCCTCCCTGACTCTGGGACTGACCACACGGGGCATCCAGATCTTCCAGGTAGGTGGCTCAGCGAGGGCGAGTGCTCAGCTCCCTGCCCTCTGCTGGTGTCTTCAGTTAGGCTTTGTCCCTTCTCCTTTTGCAGAACATGGACGAAGAAAAGCAGCTGCTCTATGACTTCCCCTGGACTAACGTGGGGAAGCTGGTGTTTGTGGTGAGTGCCACCATCCCTAGGAAAACCATCGCTGTCCATGGCACTCCTGGGCTCAAAGTCCTGCACCTGGGTCAAGGCAGACCCCAGTGTCAGCGTAGGCTGAGGATGAAAGGATGGACCAGCAGTGCTCAGGAGAAGAACTTGGGGGTGCTGGGCTGATCCCCAGCAGTGTGGGCAGCAGGTGGAGGGAGGGGATTCTGCATCTCTGCTCTGCTGAGTCCTCAGTCCTCACCTGCAGCGCTGGGGCCAGCTCTGGAGTCCTCGGCACAGGACAGGCATGGAGCTGTTGGAGCAGGGCCAGAGAAGGTCACAGCAATAAGAGGAGGGCTGGAAGCCCTCTGCTGTGAGGTCGGGGTTGCTCAGCCTGGAGAAGAGAAGGCTCCAGGAAGACCTTCTGGTGGCCTTCCTGTTCTAAAAAGGGGCCAGTAAGAAAGCTGGGGACAGACTTTTGAGCAGGGCCTGTTGTGACAGGACAAGGGGTCATGGTTTGAACTAAAAGATGTGGATTCAGACTGGAGAGAAGGATTTTTTTGTACTGAGGGTGGTGAGACCCTGTCCCAGGTTGCACAGAGAGGTGGTAGATGCCCCATTCCTGTAACCATTGCAGGCCAGGTTGTTTGAGGCTGAGCAACCTGCTCCCGTTGCAGATGTCCCTGCTGACTGCAGGGGGGGTTCGATTAGGTGACCTTTAAAGGTCTCTTTCAACCCAAACCATCCAGTCACTATGATTTGGGCATGAGCTGGTGCCACGCAGACCTCAAGCCAGGTGGTTGCCAGCTGAGGGCTCAGGTGGGCTGCTGCAGGGCTGGGTGAGAGTGAGAGTACTTTTCTCTCTCAGCTGATGTCTCCCCTCTGCCACACAGGGGAAGAAGTTTGAGATCCTGCCGGATGGGTTGCCCTCAGCCAGGAAGCTCATCTACTACACAGGCTGCCCGCTGCGCTCCCGCCACCTCCTGCAGCTGCTCAGCAGCAGCCACAGGCTCTACATGAACCTGCAGCCCATTCTGCGCCAGGTCCGCAAGCTGGAGGAGAATGAGGGTAGGTGTCCCGGTGCCCCCTTCCAGGGACACAAATCCCACCAGTGCTGGGCTCCCACCCAGCTTCTCTATCTCCGTGAGCACCTGCTCCTCGCCCCTGCCCTGTGGCTTGGGAGTGTCTGTTGGTGGCTGTCCTCATGTCCCCCTTGGCCGTGCATTGGTGCACCTTGTCCCTGCTCCACCTGCATAGCCACTCCTGGCTGGGTTGGTGTCAACAGGCCTCTCACAGCTGCCTAGGGCTGGGCACAAGCCCCACTGTGGTCTCTGACGTTCTTTCCTCCCAGTGCCTCAGAGCAGTGTTCCCAGTGCCCTCTGTCTCATATCTAATCTCTAAAAGGCCTCATGCATGCAGAAGATATTTCTCCTCATCTTCTTCTTTCCCCTCCTCATCTTCCTCCTCATCTTCATCCTCCTCTGCTTCCCCTCATCCTCATCATCTTCCTCCTTCTCTTTTTTCCTCTTCTTTTTCATACTTCTCCTTCCTCTTCTTTCCCATTATATTCCTCCTTCTCCTCCATTAGAGGGATAGCACATCACAGAGCACAGCAAGTTTGAGGCTCCCCACCTCACCATCCCCAGAGGGTGCCAGGACAGGGCTGGCTTCCAGAGCGCCACCTTACTGGCCTTGGGCAGCAATGCTGTTGGGTGCCCCTGGGTTTGGGGTGGTGGCCATGGCACCGTGAAGGGCTGGGGTGCAGGTTGTTGCTGGCTTTGCAGAGAAGAAGCAGTACCGGGAGTCCTACATCAGCGACACCCTGGACCTGGACATGGAGCAGCTGGAGAAGCGGTCTCGGGCCAGCGGCAGCAGCGCCGGCAGCATCCGGCACAAGCGTCTCTCACGGCACTCCACCGCCAGCCACAGCAGCTCCCACACCTCGGGCATTGAGACTGACCCCAAACCCAGGGAGATGGGAGCAGAAGATGGCTTCTCAGGCGCTGGTGTCCACCGCAAGCTGAAGACTTGCAGCTCCATGACCAGCCACGGCAGCTCCCACACCTCAGGGGTGGAGAGTGGTGGGAAGGACCGGCTAGAGGAGGACTCTCAGGACGATGGTGAGACACCAGCTGAGCATGGGCTTTGGGCCTCACCAGGTCACTGAGAGCTCTTTGAAGGTGCCCATCAGTGACTCATCCCACCTCCCCCTTGCTTGCAGAAATCGAGATGCTGGTGGATGACCCCCGGGAGCTGGAACAAGCTGGTGAGATGGAGGTGAGCCCTGACATGTGCGTCTACATCACAGAGGACATGCTGCTGTCACGCAAGTTCAACGGGCACTCAGGTAAGGCTGAAGGAGACATAGGATCTGTTGGGTGAAGCTGTGAAAAGGAGAGGCTGCCCAGGGAAGGTGAAGGGTTTACTCAGAGCAGGACTGGCCACAGAATCTCAACATGGTTGGAAGGGGTTGGAAGGGACCTCTGGAGATCATCTAGTCCAATACCCTGGCTAAAACAAGGTCACCTGCTGCACGTAGCCACCCTGTGGCACAGGTGTGTGTGCCCAAGAGTGCTGGGTTATTTGGAGGTATCACCAGGGGACAATGTAGGAGCTGCCCATGGGTGATGGACTTTGTGATGCTCTCAATTGCTCTCCCCAGCTCTCATTGTCCTGACAACTCTTTGCTTGTTCCCATGAGCACAGGTGCTGTTACCACACTTGTGATTCTGGCTTATCCAGAGTTAGAATCATAGAATCAACCAGGTTGGAAGAGACCTCCAAGATCATCCAGTCCAACCTAGCACCCAGCCCTATCCAGTTAACCAGACCATGGCACTAAGTGCCCCACCCAGTCTTTTCTTGAACAGCCCCAGGCATGGCGACTCCACCACCTCCCTGGGCAGCCCATTCCAATGCCAATCACTCTCTCTGCGAACAACTTCCTCCTAACATCCAGCCTAGACCTCCCCTGGCACAGCTTGAGGCTGTGTCCCCTTGTTCTGTTGCTGATTGTCTGGGAGAAGAGCCCAACCCCACCTGGCTACAGCCTCCCTTCAGGTAGTTGTAGACAGCAATGAGCTCTGCCCTGAGCCTCCTCTTCTCCAGGCTAAACAACCCCAGCTCCCTCAGCCTCTCCTCATAGGGTTTGTGTTCCAGGCCTTGTGATTCTGGCTTATCCAGAGTTCTGCCTGTACCCAGAGCCACCTGCATTTCGATACTGGGAGCTACCGGGAGCTCTCTGGGGTGCCATGCTCCCTGGTAATGCCGTTTTGATGCAAATCCAGGCTGCTTTGGAGGTAAAGCTGGTTGCAATGGAGCTGTTGAGCTGAAGGCACCCCATCAAGCTGAGATCTGCTCTCACCCCAAAGCAATGGCAAACCCCGAGAGTAGCAGGAATGGATCCCAAGTGACCTCCACACCCTCCTCTTCCTCTCTGCTCCATGCAGGGCTTATCGTGAAGGACATCAGCTCCTCCACCTCCAGCTCCTCAGAGACAGTAGTGAAGCTGCGAGGACAGAGTACCGACTCCTTACCCCAGGTATGTGGCGCTGGTGGAGCTTTGGTGCAACCCAAAGCCCTGCTGGCAGTGGGGTTTTGGGTTTCCCTGACCTCCCTGGCTGCCCAGCAAGTCCTGATCCTCCCTTCTGCTTTGGCCAGACAACGTGCAGGAAGCCGAAGACATCGACGGACCGGCACAGCCTGAGCCTGGACGACATTCGGCTCTACCAGAAGGACTTCTTACAGCTGGCCAACCTCTGCCAAGATACGGCCCAGAGCTACACCTTTGGTTGCGCCCACGGCCTGGAGGAGGAGGGGCTCTACTGCAATGGCTGCTTGGCCCAGCAGTGCATCAATATCCAGGAGACCTTCCCTGTCAAAAGAACCAGCAAATACTTCTCGTTAGATCTCACCCATGATGAAGTCCCTGAGTTTGTTGTCTGAGTGCCATGGGGGCCAGGACTGGCAGCCCACCTGTGGTGGGGAGGCTGAGGCTCCTTGGCCTACACTGGGGGCCATCATCACTGCCTTTCCCCCCCACCCCCCACGGCTCCCTGCCAACCAAGGCTGTGGCAACCTTTGCACTTGGAGGATCGTGGGATGGAGACTTCCAGGCATGGCGGAGTGCCACCAGCGGTCCATCCTTCGGAGTTTGTGCCAAATTGTCTTATTTCTGCTGGGAGAAGCCCAACTCATTTGAGGTAGCAGAAGCCAACTGTGTGATTTCTCATTGCCTCATGGAGAGGTGGCATCTTCTCCTTGCCCCCATCCTGAACGCTGCCAATGGCTCCACCGGTGGCTTGGTGGTGACCGAAAAAGTGCCAGACTGTTGTGTTCCACATCAAGCCAAAGAAATGTAAATACCCTAAAGGCCAGTACGGGGAGGGAGGATTCAGCAATAACCAGCTGGGAATCTCCAGCCATGGGTGATGTCCCATGGGGGAAAGGCACAACCACCAGCAGAACATCAGCCCAGCTGTTCTTCCAAAACCACGTGCCGGGGTTCAGGCCGGCGTGGGTGCAGCGAGGTGGCTGGGAGCTCTCAGAGCTGGTTTGCAGCTTGGGTTTTTTTTTTCCTTCTTTTTTAGAGAGAAGAAAGAAAAAACAAAACCAAACTCAAACCTAAAAGCAAAAAAAAACCAAAACCCAACCAAAAACCCCAACCAAGCAAAAACCAAACCACCAAAACCAACCCCCAACCACCCAAGAGAAAAGCGAAGGCAAAGAAGGGAAGAAGGGAAGGTGAGGTCACCTGGGAAGACACTTGGGAGGTCACCTGTAAGGATACTGCAATAACACATCCCAAACTGCCGCGTCTATAGAGGTGACATAAATATATCAAGGCTTGTATATGTCTTGGATCTTACAGACCCATTCACGGCTTCACTTCTGCTCTAAAGTCCCTTTTGTACAAAGAGTCTGCCTCTCAAGGCACCCTACAACCAAACCTGTTTTGGCCAAGGTGAGGCCAAGGTGAGAAAGACTTTTGAGAAGGTTTCGTAGACAACCGCGCTGTGACTGTGGCTCTTCCTGCTGTGACCTCGGTCGGGTTTCACCAAAGCTTCTCATCCAGCTCTGTGTCTTACAGTTTGAACAGTTCCGCTAAAGGATGATGGTCAGGTGCTAGAAGAATCCCAGTTTCAGCTTGGGGAACCCCAGGTTGACTTTTGGTGCTGGAGCCCTGGAGCAGGCTGCCCAGAGAGGTTGAGGAGTCTCCTTCTCTGGAGGGATTCCAAAGCCACCTGGACATTGTGATCCTGGGCAAGCTGCTGTGGGTGAGCCTGCCTGAGCTGGTGGGTCGGATGAGATGATCTCCAGAGGCCACTTCAGTCCCTGGCCAGCCCACTCTGGAAATCTGAGTGCGTTCCAGGGACCAGGTGTGATGGTGAAGGTGAAGCATTCCAGCAGGTGCCATGGACAGCACAGTGCCTTTCTCGTTGAGGTTTTTAACCCGGAGGGGAGCGACTGACAGCCAAAAGTTTGCCGCATTTTGATACAGCACCGTTTTTAACTGGAAACTTTTCTTAAACAAACAACAACATCTGATTTTATAAATAAGCACAATCTTATTTTTGTAAGAAATGTTGGGGGAGGGAGCCAGGGATGGGAGCTGGTACCAAAAAAAAAGGGTGGTGTGGGGAAAAAACCCAACAAACCCAAACTAAAACCCCTGCATCGTTCTTGGGATAGAAGGAGCTGGAGGGAGGAAGAACACCAGGTGCTGGAGGACCATGGCACCGGCGTGGTGTCTGCTCCCTCCAGCCCGTGATCTCACCTGGTGGTGTCATATGGGGGAATTCTGTGGCTAGCCAAATGCTGGCAGGGTGGTGGCCCCAGAAAGTCTCTTTTGTCTTCCCAAGCCCACCCAGCACAGCTGGCGGGATGCTGCCGGAGGACTTGGGGCTCTGCACACTATTCTGGTTTTGGGGGAGCCCCAGAAAACACCCCAAAAACCTCCCTTGTGGACACCACACACAACCCAGGTTGGGTTTGCTAGCAGCATCCCCACTCCAGCCCTCCATCCTTGGGCAGGTTTGCACCAGCAGTGAGGGTTTGATGGAATTCCGTGGGCTGCTACAGGCAGGAAAATCCCCCAGATTCGTCCCTGTCCTCGTTTTTTTTCCCTCTGTGCCAGGCACAGCTTGGCTGCAGGGCCCAACTGGGGAAGTCCTGGGGTGTCCTTCATGGGACCTTCACCCACCACTCTGACAAAATGGCTTTAGAGGGAGGGAAAAAACCCTGTACAAAGAAACACAACTCCAATCAGGAAGCACTGGGCGAGGGGAGCAGCTGGATCAGAGCGTCCCCATTTCTTCCTACCCTCCTCCCCCCTTGCCCCCACCATTGCCCTGCAGCCAACCCCCTGACCAAAAGTTGTCCAGATAGGGTTGGAGTGATGCTGGAGGCCATGGTGGAGCTCCTGGGCAAGCAGGAATGATGCTGGGGGAGGTGGAAAGTGGGGGATGGACACAGAGGTGCCATTTATTCCACAAGTGTCCATGGATGGGAGGGATGGAGATGGGGGGGTGGGGAGGGGTGGCAGTGCCCTTGGTGCCTCTCTCCTGGCAATACTGAACTGTCTGCCCCTGCATGAACCAAATAATCCTTTCTGTGAAAGGATCTTCCTATCCTTGAGATGGGAGAGCCACTCGCTTGTGCTGCCAAAGGACAACACAAAGGGAAATGCTACCCAACCTCCTTCCTCCCCCCAGAAAATCCCCACCCCTAACCCACCAACCCCCTCCCCACCCCACAGCAAGAGAGATGTGTTTGTACCCATGAAGTCTGTAGAGTGCCTTTTGGGATACGGCTGCAAGGGACAATAAAGTGCGAGTTGTTTGCATTGCTTTGGCTCTTTGAAGTGCTCCCTCGGGATGAAGGGAGGAGGGAATAACAGGGATGGATTTGAGGAATATGTCACGTTTATTGTCCTCTGCTCTTCAGCAGTGCCCATCACTGAGGAAGAGGATACAACAACTCCTGCTTTGGGCAAGGAAAATGGGGGGTTGATCCTTTCCATCCTGGGCTTTGGTCCTTTATGGAAGTGGGATCCAGTGCCAGCACTTCCACTGGGGAAGAGATGTGGGGAGGACCTGCAGGATTTGTCACTGAGATTAGTCTCCTGTCCAGCTTTGGATTCCTCAGCACAGGAGAGACATATATCTGTTGGAGTGGGTCCAGAGGAGGTGACAGCAGGGATGGAATCCCTCTGCTGTAAGGCCAGGCTGAGAGAGTTGGAGTTGTTCAGCCCGGAGAAGAGAAGGCTCCAGGGAGACCTTCTGGTGGCCTTTCAAGACTTAAAGGGGGTGATCGGAAAGCTGGGGACAGACTTTTGAGCAGGGCCTGTTGTGACAGGACAAGGGGTGAAGGGGTTAAACTAAAAGTGAAGAAGATTCAGACTAGAGAGAAGGAAGACATTTTTGATGCTGAGGGTGGTGAAAGACTGGCCCAGAGTAGTGGTAGATGCCCCATCCTGGGACCATTCGAGATCAGGTTGGCCTGGGCTCTGAGGACCCTGCTCCATTTGCAGATGTCCCTTCTGACTGCAGCAGGGCTGGACTAGATGACTCAGGACAAGAGGAAATGGCCTCAAGTTTAGGTTTAGGTTGCACATTAGAAGAAACTTTCACTGAAAGGCCTCTCAAAGGCTGGAGCAGGCTGCTCAGGGAGGTGGCTGAATCCCCAATGCTGAAGGTGTTTAAAAGATGCAGAGATGTGATGTGGAGGGACATGGTTTAGGACCAGACTTGGTAGAGTTAGATACTGTTTGGACTCCATGATCTTAGAGGACTTTTCCAACCAAAATAATTCTGTGATTCTATGACCTTTAAAGGTCCCTTCCAGCCCAAACCATTCTGTGTGGTTCTGTGAATGGAGACGAAGAGCCTCTCCCATGGCGAAGCAGCAGCAGTACAGCTTCCTGGGCAGTTTCTCTCACCACCTCTCATTCTTTCTGCCACCATCCTACAGGCCTGGATGCAGCCACCTGCCACACTAGCGCTGGGACCACTGCGGCTGCACCCACCTACCAGGGTCCTGGGGCACCCGTGGGACCCAGTTAGCCATCCACCCCTCCTCCTGACACGCTGGCACAGGGGTGGGCATGAAAGTTCTCTAAAAACAGCCTTTGTCCTCAGCAAGGCAGATGCTGGCCACAAGTCTGGGTGCCTAATTGTCCCCTAATTCATGTTTGTCAATATGTGCAGGGTGAGTGCCAGGAGGCTGGAGCCAGGCTCTGCTGGGGGATGCCCAGGGACAGCACAAGGGGCACTGGGTGGAAGCTGAGGCAGAGGAGGTTCCATGTGAACCTGAGGAGGAATTTTTACCCTGTGAGGGTGACAGAGCACTGAACAGGCTGCCCAGGGGGGTTGTGGAGTCTCCCTCTCTGGAGACATTCAAGAACCACCTGGATGTGTTCCTGTGTGATCTGCTCTGGGTGATCCTGCTCTGGCAGGGGGCTGCACCAGATGAGCTCTGGAGGTCCCTTCCAGCCCCTGACATTCTGTGATTCTATGCTTCTAAAGGTGCTGCTCCCACTGGACATTTTTGAGGCAGGAGGGAGCAAGTGGCTTCTGGGAGGGGCTGCCTTGTTGCTAAGTTTAGCCTCCAGATTTCATCCTTGACCCCTAAAAGGCTCAAATTTCCTAAAGCCAGATGTTGAAAGGTTTTTCCCCCCAGGGGCAAGAGAATAGGTTGTACCCTCCCCGTGGGCTGCTTAGCAAAGGACTGTACCTCCAGCCAAGACTCTAATGAACCTGCCTCCCTTTGAAGGCATTTGATGACTTCACTTCTCTTTCATCTCACCGCAGGAGAGGTCTCCAGGCGGGTGAAAGGTCCTCTGGTTCCCATCTCCGCTTGTCCCCAGGCAACCTTGCACCCACACTGGCCTTTTCTGTGGGATGCTCCTTCTGCTGCTCCACATGAACTCAAGCTCTCACAAAAAAAAAAAAGGCTGCACTAAAGCTTTTTATCTCCACTCACTCCACTACCAGAGTCTGCATCTTCTGCCACCACTCTGTGGCAGCCTGAGAGGTCCACTGCTTGGGATTTGTAGGGTGACAACACACAGATGCCACCTTTAAGGAGCCAGCTGCAACATGCCCTTAAATAAGTGAAAAGGCTCAGAAATGTCTTTGCTTTTGTGTTACATTTTGCTGCCGGGTCCAAACCGGTGAGTCTTGCCCCTCTGTTAAGCACTGGTGGTCACCTGCAAGCAGGTGTTTCTTGAAGGCCTGTAGAGGTCTCTAGGGCTCTGCGGGGGACTCTAGGGGTGTGTAGGAGTCTGTAGGGGTCTGTAGGTGTCTGTACAGGACTGTATGTGCCTGCAAGACCCCTTCAGATGTCTACAGACTTTAAATAGATGTCTGCAGACCCCTACAGATGTCTACAGACCCCAACAGCACTCTACAGAACCTTACTGACCCCTGCAGTGCCCTATACAGATGCCTGCATACCCCTACAGATCTCTGTGGACCCTTGCAGATGTCTAGATCCCTGCAGATCCCTACAGACACCTGTAGACCCTTGCAGAAGTTTACAGACCCCTATAGACCCATACAGAGCTTTTAGAGACCCTGGCACCCTGCTTTTGTCAGCCCTTCCAAAGCCAGAAGCCTTCAGCATCACCCAGTCAGGCACCAAAGACCAATTGGTGACAATTGCAACCACCCCATGCTCCAATGTCTCTTGAGGCTGGGGGTCCTCTGCAGCCTGAAATCGTCAGCAGTTCCATCAGTGACCTAGATGGAGGGTCAGGGTGGCCCCTCAGGCAGTTTGCCGAGGGACGACACTGGGAGGAGCACCTGCCCCCCCCAGGCTGTGCCGGCAATCAGTGAGACCCCCGGGCTGCGGAGCTGGGCAGTTCGGCAAGGGCAAGCGTAGGGTCCTGCACCTGGGGAGGAATAAACCCTGCAGCGGCAGAGGTGAGCAGCTGGCCTGCTGGAAAGCAGCTCTGTGGAGAGGGATCTGGGAGTGCTGTTGGAAAACAAGCTCACCAAAAGACAGCAATGTGCTCTTGTGGTCAAGAAAGTCAATGGCATCTTGAGGTGTGTGAAGAAGAGTGTGGGCAGCAGGTCCAGGGAGGTTCTCTTCCACCTCTACTCTGCCTTAAGGAGGTCACAGCTGGACTACTGGGTCCAGTTCTGGGCTCCCCACTTCAAGACAGAGAACTACTGAACAGCCCAGTGGAGGCTACAAAGATCCTGAGGGGACTGGAGCATCTCTCTGAGGAGGAAAGGCTGAGAGCCCTGGGGCTGTTGGGCAGGCACAGAGGGGATCTGATCAGTGCTCAGCAAGAGCTACAGGGGCTGGGGGTAATAGGATGTGGCCAGGCTCTTTCAGTGGTGCCCAAGGACTGAAAGGAGGAAAAGCTTCACTTGGACATTGTGATCCTGGGCAAGCTGCTGTGGATGACCCTACTAAAGCAGGGGGTTGGACTAGAAGATCTCCAGATGTCCCTTCCAATTCCTGCTGCTTGGATTCTGGGATCACCATTGGATGCAACACTTAACCTCTGGCTTGTGTCTGGGGTCAGTGGCTCCACATCTATGGGAGGAAGGGAGAGGAGTCACAGCCAGGCCCAGCCCTGTGTTGGGTGCTGCCTGGGATGGGCTCCAGCTTCCCTGGGTGCTGTGGGCACTAGAGTGTCCTCCTGCAGGAAGGAAATCAATCAGGGAGTGTTGCTGTGGAAACCAGATGGGGAAACCCAGTTTATGGCAACCAGTGCCCCTCTGCCCACCACTTGTGAGACTCAGTGATGCTGCTGTGGGCATGGGCATGGCTTGCATGGATGTTTTGGGGCTGCAGATGGAGGAAAGGAAAAAAGCCACCTTATAAAAATCCCAGCCAGCCCTTACCAGGGCTCTGGAATCTTCCACCTGAATTCCTAAAAACTGGCACATTGATGGAAAAGATAACATCAACTATTGGGTGCTGGGTGTCCCCCAAGCTGTGTCTGGAGGCAGGGGGCCCTTTAGGCTGCAAAGACTTTGAGGGTGGCAAGCAAGGGGCTGGGGGCTGCTGGAAAGGCTGTGCCAGTCAGGATGCCCCACAGCAGGGCAGAGGTGTGAGAGATGGGGAGCTTGAGGGTGCTCAGGGAGGGCAGGAGGGGGGATGCAGGCATGGAGTGTTTGGAGCTGCGAGGGGAACTGTGGGTGCAGGGCTGGGTGTGTGGAGTGCAGGGTGTGTGACTGGGGGGAGAGTATGTGTGGGGTGAAGGGTGTGGGGGGAGGTTGGGGATGCAGGGTGTATGATGAGGTGCAAGGGAGTTAGTGTAGAGGGTGGTTAGGTGCAGAGGCTGTGATGGGTGCAGGGAGATTGCGGAGTTCAGGGGGTGTGATGGGGTCTGAGGGGGTTGTGGGGTGTAGGGGGTGTGATGGGTGCAGGGGGATTGTGGGGTGCAGGGTGTGTTATAGGGTTTGAGGGGGGTTTGGGGTGCAGGGGGTGTTATAGCATCTGAGGGGGACTGTGGGGTGCAGGGTGTGTTATAGGGTCTGAGGGGTTTGGGGTGCTGGGGGTGTGATGAGTGCAGGGCGCTTGTGGGGCTCAGAGTGTGTTATAGAGTCTGGGAGGGGTTTGGGGTGCAAGGGGTGCGATGGGTGCAGGGGGATTGGGGAGTGCAGGATGGGGGCACAGAGGGTGGGTGTGAGGATTGTGGGGTTGCTATGTGGCATGCATGGGGTGCAGGGTTAGGGGGTGGGGGATCATCGGGGACAAGGGAGCAGGGAGGAACACCAGCAGAAATGGGCAGAGACAGGGAGAGGGACCAAGGGAGGGGGAGTCTGGAGAAGAACGAGCTGCAAAACCCGGAGATGGGGTAGGATAGGGTGGGATGGGAGGGGGTGGAGCGGTAGAAGCAGAGGAAAGAGAGAGGAGCAGCAAAAGCAAGAGAAGCAGGAGGAGGAGGAGGAGGAGGAAGTCAGGGCCGAGCCGCTTCCTGTAGGCAGAGGGATGAGCGCAGACAAAGCTGGGTGGGGACTCGCCGCTCGGGGCTGCTGCTGACCACCTTCCTCCTGCCTCCATCCCTCCATCCATCCCTCCGTCTGTCCAGCGTTCCGTCCGTCCCGCCGCAGCTCGCCCCGCGGGGGACTCAGGGCAGCACCTCCAGGTACCACCGCGAACAGGGCGGGGGAGACTGGGGCTGGGCTGGGGGGGCACTGGGAACACCGAAAGGACTAAGATTGGCAGCACTGGAGCACAGCGGAGCTGAGCAGGGCGGTTCCCAGCCCCGTGGACACTCGAACCGCTCCTAAATCAGCCGAAAATCCACCGCCCCACCTCCAGGGTACCAATCCCCATCCCATGAGGGGGTCTTGGGTGGCAATGGAAGCTGCGATGCCCATCGTGGGGGGGGACACATCCCCCCAGGAGAAGGCGCCTGGCACCGAGAGTTTCCGCAACAAAGACTCAATTTAGAGGGCTTTATCCTCAACTAATCAGCGGATTTGCCATCACAGGAAAGGGTTTTTCGGCGGCTGAATGACCCATAGTGTTCTTTTTCCTCTGAGAATTTTCCTCTCTGGGAGGCTTTCCCAACCCTAAATCCTGACAGGAACCTCAGCCGGGATGGATCTGCCCCCAGCTTGGCTTGGTTTGGGGAGTGACGATCATGCTGGCACCCACCCCTTCGTGCCCGCTGTGGCTGCTCTCTTCCTCATCATCACTCCCATCAAAATCCTCGTTTTTCCCAGCCACGGCTTGTAGTAAGGCTGGGAAAATCACTGGGAAAAGGTGCCGGGGGAAATCCCAGTTCAGGGCTTGCTTGCCCTGGCAGAAGGTGGGGGCATCTACCCAAAACTTTAGCCTCCTGGGTGGGAGATGGATTTGTATTTAAGGAGAACCTTGGAGCACAGTGATCCCCACAAATTACTAATGAGTTACTAACGAACTTGGAGCTTGCCACTGCAAAGGGCGTGGGTCAGTGGCTGCTGCTCTACCTGCTGGAGATCAAACATCTTCCTTGTTCTCTGTTCCCCCCGAATCAGCAGACAGGCATCGCCCCACAGCAAGCCCACGCTCGTGGCCAGGGCGTGCGGGCGGCAGCGGCACATGCCTTGGCAGCAGGCTGTGGCCAGCACAGAGGACTCTTCCTCATAACTGGATTTCCCTGGATTGAAATCCTCTTTCCCACCATATGGCTGCTGGCTGGATTGAAATATGACTCAATTAATTATTGCCAGGAAAGCTCCGAGGTGAAGCCTTTCTCCAGGACGATGCTCCTGGGGTTTGTCAGGGGGCTTTCCTCAGCCTGTGCCACGCAGTCTGGGGGGCACGTGGCTCAGCTCCAGCCTCCCCAGCTCCCACGTTGGACCCATGAGGCTGGGCATTGGCCACGCCACTCCCTTGGCACCAGTTATGGTGCTTCTAGGGGCTTTTTTAGCCCTGCAGGAGGAAGCAGGGTCCAACACTTGACTGCATACTGCTGGCTGCTCACTTGTGGCATGAGTTTGGCAGCCTCAGCATTGCCTGGGTGATTCCTGCAGCCAGCTTCACCTCCAAAATGGAGTAACCCCAGCTTGGAGGGACCACTACTATCACAGGGCTACCCATCCTCTCTCCCCAGTTCCCTGGGAGCTGCCAGCTTTGCTCCCAGTGATCTACACACTGGCAGTAAGGATGCTCGGTGCATTTCCTCGTTCCAGGTGTGCGCTGGTGGTGGCCCCGTGGGGCACGTTTTGCATGTGGACTCAGAGGAGAGGCTGTGCCAAGGCACAGTTAGCCCAGGAGCAGGGAATCACAGTGGGATGCCCAAATGGATTCCCAAGGGTAGAGGGCTGTGAGCTGGTGACAAGGCTGCTTTATCGGTACTGTCGTTGTTGTTGTAGCTGACACGATGATGATGATGATGATGATGATGATGATGATGATGATGATGATGAAGAAATCCGGAGGCAGCCTGCTGCTTTGCCACCCTGTGCCACTGCTGTGGCCTCCAAACTGCAGTGGCCAAGGCACCGCTTCTCCTTTGGACACCCAGTGAGTGACCAAAGGAGGACAGTCAGGCGCCGGGGCAGGCTGTTACCATAGTAACTGTGGCTGCCAAGAGCCCCATGGACAGCCCTAGTGTCCCCCAAAATGCACTGCCCTGGGGGGTGGCCCTGCCTCTCCATCCCACTCGTCAATGCTGGGATGCTTGAGACTGGCACACTCATGACGTGTGCTGCCAGCAGGGACTCCCAACAGCCTGTTGCCCCATTTTGGGTTGGGAACAAGAGGAAAAGCATCATTTGGGGCATGAGCTGCATCAATTCTCAGTGTGGCTTCTCCAACCCTTTCATTCTTGTGCCTGGAGCAGGATGCAAGAGTGGGCTACATCCCTGTGTGTTCACAGCCAGGCATGCAAGGAATAATCAATGGGATTAGGGTGGGTTCCAAATTCTTCTTGCTTCTCAGACTCTTTCCTTTCTGTTTCACCCTTGCTGGTTTCTTGCTTCATGGGGTCACAGCAGCTGCTGGGAAGAGGGATGGGATGAAGGGCAGCAGAAGATGCTCCACGGGTCATTAGGAAAGGGATTTTTGTCCCTGTTCACTTTCCAGTGGGGATTCAGCCCTTCCTCAGGGATATTTTCTCCTTCTTGCACCTTCCTCAGGTGTATTTTTTCCTCCTGATATTCAGGTGGAACCTCCTGGGTTCCAACCCTTTGTCCCATGTCTGGATACCATCGGAAAGAGTCTGGCCCCAGCTTCTTCCCACCCCCCCCTTCAGCTCTTGATGAACATTGAGAAAATCCCTTCTCAGGCTCAACAGCCCCAGGGCTCTCAGCCTTTCCTCCTCACAGAGATGCTCCAGGCCCTCCAGCAACTTTGTAGGCTCCACTGGACTCTCTCCAGTAGTTCCCTGTCTCTCTTGAAGTGGGGAGCCCAGAACTGGACCCCGTAGTCCAGCTGTGGCTTCCCTAAAGTAGAGGTATGATGGACTTCAAACCCCAAACCCAGTTTTTCACAGGTTCAGTGGGCAAAAAAAACCCAACCCTGAAATGGCTTCTTACCAAACCTTCAAAACAAGTTATTGCCACGGGGCTGGAAAAGCCTCCACACTTGCTGGGCAGCAGCTGCACCAGGACCTTCTTATCTTACCAAACACCATTAATTCTCACCTTATCTCGTCCTTCCCTGGCTTTTCACACAGCAATTCTCATCTCTTGTTTCCTGTCATCATCACTGGAACTCAGGCTAATCAGTTCAGCCAAGGGAAGGTCCATGCGTTGCTGGGCGCCAGCATTGTGGGGAGGTCTCCAGTGGTGAGTGATGCTTTTGTGGAGCATCCAAAAGCCTGCTGAGATGCATGGAAGGGTTGCTTATTCTTAAAGGGGTGGTAGGAACCCCAAAGTGGTGGAGCCAGTGCAGGGTGGAGGTGCTGCTGTGGTGGATAAGCTTCTTTACATAAGTCAATGTCTTGGTTTAACAGGTTTATCATCCCACCCTCGCTTCTCTGAGGGCTTTAGGGAGGAAAGTTGTCTCTGCCCCTCCTGTGATGCTCCCTGGCTGGGAAGATCTTGGCTGGGCAGCTGGGTTGGTAAGAGGGACCAGCGTGGGTGAGCTGGAACAGCCTTGCACAAGCCTTAGAGCTTCTCAAGGTTCCTGAGCATTCGTGCTTCTTCCTGGACCAGGAGAGATCCCACTAAGGCAAAAATCTCCGGCACAGCATGGGGTACTCACACTGCAAGCTCTGCTGTGTCCACAGCGCTCTCCAGACCAGGGCTGCCAACCCCAGCCCTGAAGCCTGGCAGCTGCCTGTGACCCATCTCCATGGGCAGAGCCATCAGCTGCAGCAGGGACTGTGGGGACATCGCTGCCCTGTGCCACCACCGGCACTTCTGTGCAGAGACAGAGACCTATTTATGGAAGAGGCTCAGAGTAACTCAGGACTGAGAAAGCCCTTTCTCCTCCTGCTCATGCAGCTCTCCCGTGGCTGGCACCTTGGGGAAAACAGTGACAGGGTTTGAGTAGGTTTGTGACCTAATTATAGTTGGGCTATGGCCATATTGGTCCCTGTAGCATCACTGTGTCCCATCCCTGCACCTCTTTGAGGCTCTGAAACCACCATGGTGAGGGACCTGGAATGGGGCTCATGAGTGAGTGTGGGTTTTGGTTTAATGCCAAGTTGCAGTGAATTGCAAGCTGCATTACTCCAGGCCCTGCAAGGGCAGGAATTGTCATAGAATCATGGAATCCGCAAGGCTGGAAGAGAGCTCCAAGCTCAGCCAGCCCAACCTAGCACCCAGCCCTGGCCAATCAACCAGACCATGGCACTAAGTGCCCCAGCCAGGCTTGGCTTCAACACCTCCAGGCACACGGACTCCACCACCTCCCTGGGCAGCCCATTCCAATGCCAATCACTCTCTCTGACAACAACTTCCTCCTAACATCCAGCCTAGACCTCCCCTGGCACAGCTTGAGGCTGTGTCCCCTTCTTCTGTTGCTGGCTGCCTGGCAGCAGAGCCCAACCCCACCTGGCTACAGCCTCCCTGCAGGGAGCTGCAGACAGCAATGAGCTCTGCCCTGAGCCTCCTCTTCTGCAGGCTGCACACCCCCAGCTCCCTCAGCCTCTCCTCACAGGGCTGTGCTCCAGGCCCCTCCCCAGCCTTGCTGCCCTTCTCTCAACACCTTCCAGCACCTCAACATCTCTCTTCAATTCAGGAGCCCAGAACTGGACACAGCACTCCAGGTGTGGCCTGAGCAGTGCTGAGCACAGGGGCAGAAGAACCTCCCTTGTCCTGCTGCCCACACTGCTCCTGAGCCAGCCCAGGATGCCATTGGCTCTGCTGCCCACCTGGGCACTGCTGCCTCATCTTCAGCTCCTCTCTACCAGTACCCCCAGGTCCCTCTCTGCCTGGCTGCTCTCAGCCACTCTGTCCCCAGCCTGTAGTGCTGCTTGGGGTTGTTGTGGCCAAAGAGTAGTGTTTTAACACTGCCACCCAGGTTTGTGGTATTAAGTCTCAAGCTGTGCCAGGGCAGGGTCAGGCTGGATGTTAGGAGGAAGTTGTTGGCAGAGAGAGTGATTGGCATTGGAATGGGCTGCCCAGGGAGGTGGTGGAGTCGCCATGCCTGGAGGTGTTGAAGCCAAGCCTGGCTGGGGCACTTAGTGCCATGGTCTGGTTGACTGGGCAGGGCTGGGTGCTAGGTTGGGCTGGCTGAGCTTGGAGCTCTCTTCCAGCCTGGTGGATTCTATGGTTCTATGTCCCAGAGTGCCACATCTACACATTTTTTTTAACACCTCCGGGGGGTTCGGGACTCCACAACTTGCAGGCAAGCAAGAGCAGTGGTCATGGTGGGGGCAGAGATCTTGCAGCTCCCCCAGCCTGGAGAGCTGGGACAGGCAGAGTATCTCCATGCACCTACCAGCATCCATGTGGCTGTGCAGAAGCCATGATTTCTCTTGCCTGCTCCCATCTGAGCTGTGCTGCAGCAAGATGAAGCTGGATGAAGCACAGGAGCACGAACCTGTTGCAGCCTCCCCCGTGATGACATGTCCAGGCATCCAAGAGTCATCAGCCTGCAGTGCAATCCCCTTAATGGGGATGCTGAAAGAATGCTTCAGGCTTTGATCTTCTCAGTCATGAGAACACCTCCCTGGAGGTGTTTAAGGCCAGGCTGGATGAGGCCTTGAGCAACCTGCTCTAGTGGGAGGTGTCCCTGCCTATGGCAGGGGGTTGGAGCTGGATGATCCTTGAGGTCCCTTCCAACCTAAACCATTCTATGATTCTATGATTCTATGATTCAGAGTGCCACAGAATCCTTTTGGTTGGAAGCCACCTTTAAGATCATCAGGTCCAGCCATTAACCCAGCACTGCCAGGTCAGCACTAAACCATGTCACTCAGCACCATGATTACACAGCTTTGAAATCCCTCCAGAGGTGGTGGCTCCACCACTACCCTGGGCAGCCTGTCCCAGGGCTTGACAACTCTTTTGGGGAAGAAAATCCTGCAGACTGAGCAGATTGTTTTCATCATGGGTTTGGAGAAGTTGGGCTTTTGGGAGCAATTAGGGGTAAGAAAGCACCAGTCACCAGCAGATGTGGGATGCTCAGTACTGACTGAAGTCCTTTCTGGTTCCAGTGACTTTGGTTGTGCTTTGGAGTAGATACAGTGAAGGTAGGAGAGCAGAATAAGGAAGATGTCGGGAGGCAGAGAAAGGATCTGGTATGTAACAGGGTGCCAGAAAGCTGCCTTCATGATCCCACTGTCACCAGGAAGGTGCCAGTATGTCTCTGTGCCATCATTAGGGCTTTGTTGTTTTACCCCAGTTTGGGGTGAAGAGCACCCATGAGATGAGGTCTGGGCTCTGGGCTTTAGGCAAGTCTGCATCCTCCAAGAGGTTGAACCCAAAGTGAAGAGCTTTGGCACAGCTGCTACAGCCTCAGGGTTGCTGTGGGGCTGGATTGTGTTGGCTCAGACCCTCCATGGTGAGTTATTTATCACCCATGGGGGTTGAGATGAACAGGATGGTGATTGTCAACCATGTCAGGGTGGAAGGCCAGGGCTTCAGCTTGCTCTCCTTGCTGGAGAAGGCAACATGGGAGCCATTTCACTGCAGAAATAACCTTGCAAATGTTTTTTCTCCGTTTCAATGTGTTCCCGCTCCGTGGGTTGGGGTCGTGTGCTTTAGGCAGGGCTGTGTAAGCAGCAGGCACTGTGGGGCAGGAGAAGCATGGGGGAGAAGTTGAGGAGACTACCTTCTTCCCTACTGCTGCTTTAAGTTTCACATCTTCAGACACCATTCTGATAGGGAACAGTGTGTGCCCAATGCCTGCAGATGTCTCAGGTCAGCGTGGCACTAGTGGCTCCTTAAGTATGGCCACGTTGAGGTTTATGGCTTGGGAGAAGGTCAAATGTCCCTGGAGGTCCTTCTGCACTCATGGAGTCTGTTGGCACCATCACCTCACTGCATTGCTGCGCTCAAATCCTCCTGCCAGATCCTTGTTGCTTTTTGCCCCTTGATAGGGTCAGAGGGACACTGTTCCCTTGTTCTGAGCCTCCTGAGGACCAAGGCACCAGGCAAACCTCTCAGTGCCTGCTTTTCGAAGGCACTAGGGGGACACAGGCAGCCCAAGTGCTGGTGGTAACTGTAAGGAGGGGGTAGCTCCTCCCTGGGTGTTTCCTCTTTGAAGCCTTGGGAAGCCCTGAAGTGTGGTCTGAATGTACCAGGAGCTGCTCAGAGCCGGTTAGTCACTCTGGAGGTGAATGGACTTAATCTTCAGCTGCCTGCTTGTAAACCTTGTGAGATTCCCTGCTCTTCACATCTGACCACACCAGACCTCTTGTGACCTGCATAAGGTTGAGCAGTGCTCTCACCACAGATGCTCAGGGCAAGTGTTCCGGGCTGGTGCTTCCCCTCCACTCTCCAGCAAGCCTCTTCTGAGCCCTGAGCTGCTGCAGGACACCAAGAACCACAGAATGGTCTAGGTTGGAAGGGAGCTCAAAGCTCAGCCAGTTCCTACCTCCCCTGCCATGGGCAGGGACACCTCCCACTAGAACAGGTCACTCAAGGCCTCATCCAACCTGGCCTTGAACACCTCCAGGGAGGGAGCAGCCACAACCTCCCTGGGCAACCTGTGCCAGTGTCTCACCACCCTCACTGCAAACAACTTCTGCCTAACATCCACTTTCAGTCTCCCCTCTGCCACTTCAAACCCATTCCTCCTCCTCCTGCCATTACCAGACCTTATCAATAGTCCCTCCCCAGCCNCAGCCCAGCACAGGGTTGCTGTCTGGGCTGCACTCACACTGCAGGCTCCTGTTGAGCTTTTCCTCACCTCAGACCCCCAGGTCCTGTTCCTCAGGGCTGCTCTCAGCCATTCCCCTCCCATCCTGGAGTTGTGCCTGGGATTGCAACCACCCAGGTGCAGGACCTTACACTTGGCCTTGCTGAATGTCATGAGGTTGGCCTGGGCACAGCTCTGCAGCCTGTCCAGGTCCCTCTGGATGGATCTTTGCCCTCTAGCAAGTGACTGTGCCACACAGCTTGGTGCCATCTGCACACTTGCTGAAGGTTCACTGATTCCTCTGCCCATGTCACTGACAAAGCACTGACCCCTGAGGGAGCTACTTGGTGCTGCTCTCCAGTTGGACATTGTGCCCTTGATCCCCACTCTCTGTGTGGGACCAGATCCCCAGGGAGATGCATCCTTCTTCTCAAGGTCCCAGTGGCTGTGCAGGGAACTCCTGATCATCACATTTGCAAGCTAGCAGCACAGTGGGTGGCCAGGGCCCTCCACATACAAGGAATTTGGCTTTCATGCCCTCAGTTGTGTTTTGGCTTTCTTACCTGCTCTGGAGGATGTTCCATCAGCACATCAAGCAATTTTAGCTCACTGGCATTGTGATTGCCTTGGCCCCAAAGGCTCCTTCTGCTTGTTTTGGTTCTTGAACCAGACCCATTTGGGCAGCAGCTGGATGCACAGCACAGAGTGATCATAGAATCATAGAATCATAGAATGGTTTAGGTTGGAAGGGACCTCAAGGATCATCCAGCTCCAACCCCCTGCCATAGGCAGGGACACCTGCCTCTCTCTTGCAGTCTGGTCCAGCTGGAGATACAGGAGTAGGCTGGTTGGTTTTCAGACCAAGTTCTGGGCGTTGGTCGCATTTGCTGTGGAGGTGTGTTGTGGAAGAAGGCTCCAGCTGCGGGTTTGGCTTTCTCCAGGCTGGGATGTGTCAGTCCCAAGAGCTGGTGGCCATGGGAGGAGCTGCCTGAGGATTTGTGCCACACACACCCCTTCACTTTGATGTTGTTTTCTGGATCCCTTGGGGGCTTTGCAGTGAGTGATCAGGGATTTCAGTAACGAACCAGTATGGGCACTAACTCATTTAGGATGGAAGACTCTGGTCCCGGCTGCTGCTCAGATCAGGGCCAATGCCAGGGGCAGATAGATCAGCATTGTCCCCACAGACACCATCAGAGTTCATAGGGGTGTAGGTGCCAACAAGGTGCCCTACAGAAATGCAGCCAGGTCTCCACATCTCTGTGTGCCTTCTTGGAGACTTCCTACTCCCTCACTGGGTCGGCAGTGGTTTGAGGTCCTTTAAGGGGTCGTCTGCCACCCGCATTCTGTAAACCTACAGAGACCTCTTCTAATCAGTCTGCAGGACTGTGGTGCTGCTGGAGCAGCTCTGCTCCCTTTGGAAAGTACCCAGGCAGAAGTGAAAGTTCTGGTGGAGCCAGAGCCATGAAATCTCATTGGTTGAAAGAGACCTTTGAGATCATCGAGTTCAACCTCTAACTCAAGCACTGCCAAGCCCACCACTAAACCATGTCCCTCAGCACCACATCTACACGGTTTTGAAAAGTCCCAGGGACAGGGACTGCACCACTGCCCTGGACAGCCAGCTCCAGGGTTTGACTACCCTTTGGGGGAAGAAATTATTCCTCATGTCCAACATGAACCTCCGCTGGTGCAGCCTGGGGCTGTTTCCCCGTGTCCTACCTCTTGTTACTTGGGAGAAGAGACCAACATCCACCTCACTCCAACCTCCACTCAGTGAGTTGTAGGGAGTCAGAAGGTCTCCCCCCAGGCTCCTTTTCTCCAGGCTAAAGAGCCCCACTTGCCTCAGCTGCTCCTCACAAGAGCTTTCCTCCAGACCCATTACCCAGCTGCACTGCCCTTCTCTGGGCCCCCTCCAGCACCTCGGTGTCCTCAGAGTGAGTGGCCCCAAAAGTGAGCCAAGTATTCGAGTTGTGGTCTCAGCGGTGCTGGGTATAGAGGGACAATCATTGCCCTCGTCCTGCTGGCCACACTGTTCCCCTCCAAGCCAGGATGCTGTTGGCCTCCTTGGCCACCTGGGCACACACTGTCAGCTGTCAACCATCACCCTCAAGCCCTTTTCCACCAGGCAGTTCCCTGTTCCCTCAGCCACAACTCACAAGCTTTGACCCACGGGTGGGACCCACAATCTGTGGTCTTCGCCAAGGGGCCAGAGCTGTGCTGTGTCCCCAGGCCAACAGCTCAGAGGGTTTTCAGGCTCGGTGATCCAAGTCACCCCCCACGCCTGCTCCCCGTCCCCTGCATTTTGCACGGGCACAGTGTCTGTGCAGCGCCGCGGCCTGGCTGCCATCCACATCCACTGCATTACCTCACTGCTGCTCAGCCTCGCCGCCTCGCCTTGGCGGAGGCATGGACTCGTCCCAGTGCTCCCCTCGCGCCCCAGTTAGTGCTGCCTCCTCCCTCCGCGCCAGCCAGCAGTGCACAGACGACACGAACGCGGCAGCTCAGAGCTTACGGGGAGGTGTGAGCAGCAAGTAAGGGAGACACTGGCTTCATTGGAGCCTAAAGCTAAACCCTGTCTGAGTGCTTCTAGTGGATTGATGCTGCCTCTCCATCCCAGCTGGAATCAAAGCCAAAACCACCCCCCCAAAAAGGCAGCAGCTGCCTTCATAGATTTTCATCACTCATGCCAGGAAAAACAGAGAAAGGAATAGCACAGCCTCCCAGGTAGGCAGGGAAAGGAGCCTGCTCTTGGGAAGCAATTCAGCAGATCCAACTCATCTGGAGGAGGATAAAGCCCCAGGGGTAGGCATGGGCAGGGGGATAAATGAAGCATGTGGGTGTCATGGCATGGCCAGGACACACTGCTCCCCAGCACAGGAGATGCATGGGAGGGTGAGGCAGCATGGATAACACATCTCCAGGGCAGAGAGGCACTGGAACAGGTCACCCAGGGAGGTTATGGATGCCTCCTCCCTGGAGATGTTAAAAGCCAGGCTGGATGAGGCTTTGAGCAACCTGTTCTGGTGGAAGGTGTCCTTGTCATGGCAGGGTGGGTTGGAACTGGATGATCTTTAAGGTCCCTTCCAACCTGAATCATTCCATATGTCTATGAGTCTATGACCGGGGGCTGCGCAGTCTGGAGAAGAGAAGACTGAGAGGGGATTTAGTCAATGTCTATAACTATCTGAGGGCTGGGGGTCAGGAGGGGGGGACAGGCTCTGCTCACTGCTCCCTGGGATAGGACAAGCAGCAATGGATGGAAGCTGCAGCACAGGAGGCTCCAGCTCAACACAAGGAGAACTTCTTTCCTGTAAGGGTCCCAGAGCCCTGGCACAGGCTGCCCAGAGAGGCTGTGGAGTCTCCTTCTCTGGAGCCTTTCCAGGCCTGTCTGGATGTGTTCCTGTGTGATCTGTGTTAGATAGCATCGTCCTGCTGTGGCAGGGGGATTGGACTGGATGATCTCCTTGGGTCCCTTCCAGCCCCTGACATCCTGTGAGCCTGGGATCCTGTGATCTTATTTTGAGCTGTCTTTGGCTTCCAGTATTTTACCTTGGGTTTTTTGGTTTTGTTTCTGCTTGAAGCTCAGTATGGGGAGGGTAGGTAGGAGAGCCCTGCAGAGGGACCTGGCCAGGCTGGATGGGTGGGCAGAGGCCAATGGGATGAAATTTAACAAGGCCAAGTGCAGAGTTCTGCACTTTGGCCACAACAAC
>WAAF01019541.1:113965-125011 GCA_013400475.1 Tricholaema leucomelas
GGGAAGTATAGGCTGGATGTTAGGAGGAAGTTGTTGGCAGAGAGAGTGATTGGCATTGGAATGGGCTGCCCAGGGAGGTGGTGGAGTCACCGTCCCTGGGGGTGTTCAGGAAAAGCCTGGATGGGGCACTTAGTGCCATGGTCTGGTTGACTGGATAGGGCTGGGTGCTAGGTTGGGCTGGATGATCTTGGAGGTCTCTTCCAACCTGATTGAATCTATTCTAAACCCACCAGCCAGGCTGGCAGCTCTAGGGTGGCTTTTTCCTCCTGTCTGCAGAATATTGGTGTTTGCTGAGCATGTGTCACTTCGAGATCCAGCCAGATTAACGTGGGCTGGGAAAAAGCAGTGCCATTGACTCAGCAGGAAGTGTGGCTGAAAGGAGAAGAGGAGCTGGTTCAGGGGGTTTGGACTCCGTGGAAAGCCAGATGATGTGTGTGGAGTTTTGTCGGTGAGGAGCACGGTGAAGAAGGTCGGTGAGGATGGAAATGGGCTTGGTGAGCATGGGAAGGGCTCTGGGGGCACAAAAAGAGCCAATGTTGCTGCTTTGCAGGAGCATCATGCTCAGGCGACACGCAGGTGGGTAAGGACATGGGCAAAGAGAAGCTGCTGAGCCTGCGGCAATGGTGCTGATGCCTCTTGGTCCCTCAGCATTCATAGAATCACAGAATGGGTTGGGCTAGAGGAGACCTTAAAGATCACCTGGTTGCAACCCCTGCCATGGGCAGGGACACCTCCCACTAGAACAGGTCACTCAAGGCCTCATCCACCCTGGCCTTGAGCACCTCCAGGGAGGGAGCAGCCACAACCTCCCTGTTCCAGTGTCTCACCACCCTCACTGCAAACAACTTCTTCCTAACCATGTCCCAGTTCTGCCACCATGGCCATGCCCTCCTCTGCTCTTCAGGAAGGACCCAGATGTACTCACTACCCCTCTAACCAGGTCTTAATTTAGACCAAAAAGCAGGGGGGAAAACCATATCAGAGGCAGCAGCAGGCTGCAGAAGTTGAATTTAATTGAGGTAATATGGGTCAGCTCACAGGCCCAGGACAGAGCAGCAGCCTACTTCTCCCATGCCAGCCCCAGCTAACCTGGTTTGCAGCACTGCCAGGGGTCTGAAGCCCTGCCCACATCCCTGCCTGCAGCCCTGCTCTCATCCCCTGTATTCCTGCCTGCAGCCCTGCCCCTATCCCCTGCCTGTATCTCTTCCTGCATTCCTGCCTGTATCCTTGCCGGCATCCTGCCTGCACCTCTGCCCATGGCCCTGCTCTTGTCCCTGTCTGCTGTTTGTCAGCAGGCCAACTGGAGGCCACAGCCCTCGGCCCCACCAGCCACGTTCCGAGCTCTTGGCTGCGAGCAGGCAGATGTGCACCGGGGAAGAAATGTGATTTTCCCTCTTCTTATTTGTTGATTCCCAGAAACCTGCTAGAACCACCCACAGCTAGTTGTGATCCTCCACCTGCACCCTGGAATCTGGCCACCAGCTTGACTCATCCCAGTGATGCTGTAGCACAACAGCTTTGTAGCCAGACCTTCTTAGGGTACCTGGAACTGCCAGATCATAGAATCACAGAATGGTTTGGGTGGAAGGGACCTTTAAAGGCCATCCAGTCCAACCCCCTGCAGTCAGCAGGAACATCTGCAGCTAGAGCAGGTTGCTCACAGCCCCAGACAACCTGATCTGGAATGTTTCCAGGGATGGAGCATCTACCTCCTCTCTGGGCAGCTTGGGACAGGGTCTTGCCACCCTCAGCATCAAACATTTCTTCCCTCCCTCTAGTCTGAATCCTCCTCTTTTAGTTTAAATGCATCTCCCTTATCCTGTCACAACAAGTCCTGACAAAAAAATATGTCCTCATGTGTTCAGATGTGATACTGGGTTCAGTTTTGGACTTCTCAATCCAAGAAGGACACTGAGGTGCTGGAGTGGGTCTAGAGAAAGTCAGTGAAGCTGGGGCAAGGTCTGGAGAGCAGCTCTGGTGAGGAGGAGCTGAGGGAGCTGGGGTGTTTAGTCTAGAGAAAAGGAGGCTGAAGGGAGATCTCATTACTCTCCACACCTCCCCAAAAGGAGGTTGGAACCAGGTGGGGGTTGGTCTCTTCTCCCTAACATCAGGCGATAGGACAAGTGGAAATGGCCTGAAATTGTGCCAGGGAAGGGTTAGGTTGGATATTAGGAGCAATTTCTGTACCAAAATAGTGGTCAGGCATTGTCACAGGCTGCCCAGAGAGGTGGTGCAGTCACCATCCCTGCAGCTGCTCAAGAAACCTGTGGACATGGCGCTCTGGGACATGGTTTAATGCTCATGGTGGTGCTGGGTTGAAGGTTCGAGTTGATGACTTTAAGAGACCTTCTCCAACTGAAACGTGACTCTTATCAACACTTTTGGACACTCAAGGGTCACTAGAAGGTCATCCCAGAGCCTCCTCTTTTCCAGGCTGAAAACCATCAACACTCAGCCTGGCCTCACAGCAGAGTGGTTCCAGGTAGATGTTTTTACCTCACACCCAATCATAGAATCATAGAATCAGTCAGGGCTGGAAGGGACCACAAGAATCAGCCAGTTCCAGCCCCTCTGCCATGCCCAGGGACACCCTACCCTAGAGCAGGCTGCCCACAGCCTCAGCCAGCCTGGCCTTAAACACCTCCAGCCATGGGGCCTCAATCACCTCCCTGGGCAACCCATTCCAGCCTCTCACCACTCTCTCACCGATCTCCCAGAGGAGCTTCTTTCTCCCATCTCCATGCTCTGCAGCAGCAGCTCTCAAGGCAGCAGCTCTGGCTGCCACGAAAAGCCCCTAGAAAAGAGAAAAAGAAGAAAAAGCATCTCCCAGTCTTGCTGCCTTGCTAGGAAGAGAAACACCAGGGAGCAGCAGCACTAGCACTGGGGCTTTGTTTCACCAGAAGAAGGCTGTGACCTGTTTGCTGTATTTGAAGCTTGAAATAGAGCCTTATGAGTAACGTGGTTCAGTGCTTATCACTAATTAATTAATTCTTCTGTACCTAATTAAAGCAGCCCCAGGTAATTCCTGGGGGGTGTTAAGCTAATGGGATGGTTAATGGGGTTATTTCTTTGCTGCTCTAAGCTGCTGGGTGATTCCCAAGGGTTAGAAAGGGTTGTTGGGCTTCGTGTGAGTGGTACTTAAACCTCTCAATAAAGGTTAGGGATGGGTGAAATCATCAAGAGGATGAGGATGGTTTCTCACTGGGCTGGTTCCTGCAGCCTTCGGATGCTGCAGATGTCATTTGGATGAGGAGGTTCTCACGCTGTCAGCGGAGAGAACTGGGTTGGGGTTGTTTCAGCTGGGCTGAGAAATGCTTTGCAGTGAAGCCTTTGACACTGTGTCCCACAGCCTCCTCCTGACGGAACTGGCTGCTCACAGCTTGGATTTGCAAAGATGTGCAGGGTGCCAGGAGGCTGCAGCCAGGCTCCGCTGGGGGATGACCAGGGACAGCACAAGGGGCACTGGGTGGAAGTTGAGGCAGAGGAAGTTTCATTTGAGGAGGAGGAATTTTTCCCTGTGAGGATGGCAGAGCCCTGGAACAGGCTGCCCAGGGGGGCTGTGGAGTCTCCCTCTCTGGAGATATTCAAACCTCCCCAGATGTGGTCTAGGAGATGCTGCTCTGGCAGGGGGGGATGAGCTTTGGAGGTCCCTTCCAGCCCCTGACATGCTGTGATTCTGTGGATGGGTGGACACTTCAATGTGTAAAAACAAGCTGGGTGGGCAGCCCCAGAGCGTGGTGGGGAATGAAGTTAACCCAAGTTGGCAGCCAGTCACCAGTGGTGTTCCCCAGGGCTCAGTGCTGGAGCCAGTTCCCTTTAATATCTTTATCAATGATCTGGATGGGGGGATCAAGGGCACCCACAGTGAGCTGGCAGATGACAGTAAACTGGGAGGGAGTGTTGACCTGCTTAAGAGCAGGGAGGCTCTACAGAGGGAGCTGAACAGGCTGAATCGATGGGCTGAGGACAATGGGATGAGATGCAACCAGGCCAGGTCCTGCACTTGGGTTGCAACAACTCTGTGATCTCTCCAGGCTTGGGCCAGAGTAGCTGAAACCTGCCCAGTAGAAAAGGACCTGGGGCTGCTGGTTGATAACCAGCTGAAAAGGAGCCAGTGTGTGCCCAGGTGGCCAAGAATGCCACCAGCATCCTGGCCTGGATCGGCAACAGTGTGGGCAGCATCCTAGAATTGCAGAACTTCAGAGGCTGGAAGGGAGCTCCAGAGATCATCGAGTCCAACCCCCTGCCAAAGCAGGATCAGCCAGAGCCAGGTGGCTTTGGGAAGACTGTCTCCCTGTCCTCAGCACTGGTGAGGCCAGACCTCAAGTACTGGGGTCAGTTTAGGGCCTCTCACTCCAAAAAGAACATTGAGGTGCTGGAGCAGATCCAAAGAAGGGCAGCAAAGCTGGTGAAGGGTCAGGAGAAGGAGTCTGGTGGGAAGTGGCCAAGGAAACTGGGGGCGCCCAGTCTGGAGAAAAGGAGGCTGAGAGGAGACTTTCAGACTCTCTACAATGCCTCAAAAGGATCATAGAGTGATAGAATGGTTTGGGCTGGAAAGGACATCAAAGATCTTCTAGTTCCAACCCCCCACCATAGGCAGGGACACCTCCCACTAGATGTTGGAGCGAGGTGGGCGTCAGTAACTTCTCCCAAAGAATGAGAGACAGGACGAGAAGAAATGGACTGAAACTGCACCAGGGGAGGTTTAGATCAGACAGGAGGAGAAATTTCTTCCAGGAAAAGGTTTGTGAAAAGCTTTGGAACAGGCTGCTAGGGCAGTGGTGGAGTCTGCATCCCCAGAGAGATGTATAAACCATGCTGATGCGGTGCTGGAGGGCGCAGCTCAGTGCTGTCCTGGCAGTGCTGTCGCAACAGTGTAAAGGTCCCTTCCAGTGAAAATGGCTCTGTGGTTTCAGGGTGAGCCCAGGAGCTTGGCACTACAGCAGGAGCTCCTGCAAAATCCACACCTTGCCAGTGTCTTAGTGTCACAGGGAGGGTGTCCTCTAAGCAAGAGACATGTAAGCTACATTAGGGCAGCCCAGCAGCTTGCCTTGTCTCCTTCTGGGGGGTTGCACCACAGAGTGCATGGGCAGGCAGTTGGCAAGTCTTGGGATGTCCTTCAGGAGTGGGGCAGGCACAGTCAAATAGCCAAATCCTTCTGCAGATGTGATGCTGGGTGATGTGATCTCTTCTTCTTCTCTTCCAAAAACTGTTATTATCCTTTCAGTATCCAAAGGGGGCTACAAGAAAGCAGGGAGGGACTTTTTAGGCTGTCGTGATAGGACATGGCGGGGGTGGTGGAGGAACCAAGCTGGAAATTGGGAGATTCAGACTGGATGTTAGGAAGAAGTTCTGCAGCATGAGGGTGGTGAGAGCCTGAAAAGGGTTGCCCAGGGAGGTGGTGGAGGCCTTAGCCCTGGAGGTGTTTAAGGCCAGGCTGGATGAGGCTGTGGCCAGCCTGATCTAGTGTGAGGTGTCCCTGCCCAGGGAAGGGGGGTTGGAACTGGATGATCCTTGTGGTGCCTTTCAACCCTGACTGATTCTATGAACAACAAAAAAACAACCTTCAACCCTTAAATCAGTTTCATTTTTGGTGCTGTGCAGCAGTGCAGAGCTGAAAAGGTAGTGATGGGGATGGCATGACAGGATGCCTGCCCTTAGCCATACTTTCTGGTGTGTCACACCCAAATGTGACGTGTGAAACCTTTTTCTTTGCATGGGACAGCACAAGCAGGTAGCAAGGGGCCCATCTGTCCTTGTGTGTCACCAGGAAGCACTTCCACCAGCTTGCGTGGGTGTGGAGAGCAGAGGGAGAGCTTGCTGGGGGTCAGCTGTGAGCTGGCAGAGATGGGTGTTGTGAATCTGGATGAGAACTCAGGCTGTGGGAAGAAAGCAATGCTCAGCTGCAGCTTTGCTTGCTCAGACCACTGGACCATGTATTTGGTCATGTGTTTTCCTCATTATTTGGGTGTCCTTATTCCCCAGCACTTCCCCATCCTTATTTTCCAGCAGCTGGGCTCCCTCATTCCTCAGTATCTGGGCATCCTTACTCCTCAATACTTGGCTGTCCTTATTCCCAATTATTGGGGCACTTCTATTCCACTCTCCCCACCTCCCCCCCCCAAAAAAAGAAACAAAAAAATTGCCCTCCTTCATCCTTATCCCTCAGTATCTGAGCATCCTTATTCCTCAGGGTTTGGGTATCCTTGTTCCCTAGTATCTGGGCATCCCTGTTCCTCAGTATTTGGCCATGCTTACTCCCCAGTACCTGGAAATCCTTATTCCCTATTATTTGGGCATCCTTATTCCAAAACGTTTGGCCATCCTTATGCCTCAGGACTTGGCCATTCCTTTCCTCCAGCTTTTGACCATCTTTACTCCCTAGTATTTGACCATCCTTATTTCCCAGTGTTTAGGCATCCCCATTTGTTGAACACCTTTATTCATCAATATTTGACCATCCTTATTCCCCAGTATCTGACCAAGCTCCCAGACCACCCTTCCTCCCAGTGGTTTATCTCTGGGGCATTAAAAAGCAACCATTTTCCCCCCAGTATCTTCCCCCAAATGATGACTTTTCCTTCATTCCCAAAGGCCCTGGGGCAGGGTGGGAGCTGGCAGAGCTTATTGGCTTGCTGGGAATCTCCATGGATTGCAGGAAGAATTTGAATGAAATTTGACAAGGGCAAATGTAGAGTCTAGCATCTGAGAAAGAACAACCCCAGGGAGCAGGATAGGTTGGGGACTGACCTGCTGGAAGGCAGTGAAAGGGAAAAGGATTTGGAGGTCCTAGTTGATGGGAGGTTGAGCATGAGCCAGCAATGGGCTCTGGTGGCCAGGAACGCCAGTGCCATTCTGAGGTGGATTAGAAGGGCTGTGGGTAGTTGAGAGAGGTTCTCCTGCCCCTCTGCTCTGCCCTGCTGAGGCCACATCTGCAGTACTGTGTCCAGTTCTGGACCTCCCAGTTCATTAGGGACATAGAACTGCTTGAGAGAGTCCAGCACAGAGCCACAAAGATGCTGAAGGGAATGGAACAGCTCTGTTAGGAGGAGAGCCTGGAAAAGAGGAGACTGAGAGGTGATCCCATCGATGTTTATGCACAGAGTGCCAGGAGGCTGCAGCCAGGCTCTGCTGGGGGATGCCCAGGGACAGCACAAGGGGCACTGGGTGGAAGCTGAGGCAGAGGAAGTTTCATTAAACATCAGGAGGAATTTTTAACCTGTGAGGATGACAGAGCCCTGGCACAGGCTGCCCAGGTGGGCTGTGGAGTCTCCCTCTCTGGAGATATTCCAGACCCACCTGGAAGTGTTCCTGTGTGATCTGGTACAGGAAATGCTGCTCTGGCAGAGGGGTGGACTGGATGAGCTTTGGAGGCCCCTTCCAGCCCCTGACATGCTCTGGTTCAATGCTTGGCAACCCCAGTGGTGTTGCCATGGTCCTGGAGCCTTGTGTCATCACTGGAGGAGGAGGATGGATTGACTCTCCTTTCCCAGGGAACCCATCTGGAGAGAGCCACCATTTCCTATGACTGGTGGCAGGAGGGATGGAGCAGATGGTGTCTGCTGGTCCCTCAGCTGAACAGGCTGTTTGAAAAAACAAGAAACCAAACCGAGAGGAGAAGGAAGTTGAGGTTGGTTGCCCTTTGGCTTTGTTTTGAGCTGTTAGGGTGCTGTGAGAAAACAGAAGCTGAGACCTTCACTTTTGTGTGTCATCCAGGCCTGGTGACTTCTGAGGGCAAAAGGGACAGCCCTGCTGCCCCCAAAATGAAATGGGGGCTGGAGCAGCCTAGCTCCATCACACCTGCCTTCCTCCTCCTCTCTGAGTCTGGATATCCTTGTGAAGGAGGTTTCACCTGGAGCCTTGCAGCAGACTGTGGATGCAGAAGACATCCTGTGCTAGGCTCTCTGCAAAGGCAGCTCCAGTGCTGAGCTCTTTATTATTTAGTGCCCCAGGAAAGTTAGGGAAGAGAAAGATGTTTGCTGCAGCTTCCTCTGGCTCCATGTGCTGTGCATTGGTAATGAGATTCTAATGTTCCCTTTAATACTTTCATCAGTGGTGTGGATGAGGGGATGGAGGTAGCCTCAATAAGTGTGCAGATGATACCAAACTGGGAGGCAGTGTGACAGAAACACAGAGTCAGTCAGGTTGGAAAAGACCTCCAAGATCGAGTCCAACCTATCACCTAACCCTTCCAATTTACTAACCCATGGCACTAAGTGTCCCAGCCAGGCTTGGCTTCAACACCTCCAGGGACAGAGACTCCACCACCTCCCTGGGCAGCCCATTCCAATGCAAATCACTCTCTCTGCCAACAACTTCCTCCTAACATCCAGCCTAGACCTGCCCTGCCACAGCTTAAGACTGTGTCCCCTTCTTCTGTTGCTGCTTGCCTGGCAGCAGAGCCCAACCCCACCTGGCTACAGCCTCCCTTCAGGTAGCTATAGAGAGCAGTGAGCTCTGCCCTGAGCCTCCTCTTCTGCAGGCTGCACACCCCCAGCTCCCCACAGAAGCAGCAGGAGGCAGGCACCAAACCCCAGGAAAACCACTGGCATGGAGGCTGAAAGGGGCAGACATCCCACCTTGACCCAGTTTGGCAGGAAGGCTGGATGCTGGTGTAAAGTGAAGCTGTTCCCATGGAAACAGGCTCATGTTCCACTTGAGCTCCTTTGGAGTTATTTACTTGCTGACATGTCTCTGAGATGCTCTTTTGGTGGTTTAAATGCCATGGTGGACACAGGGCATAAAAATATAGGCCTTGGGAAAAGGGAATAAAATCCCAGTGGATGAAGACTGGGCATTTGTGGCTGCAGCCAGTGCTGAGGCTGAAGGCTCTGTGCCCCAGAGAGGTGGTGAGATGGGAGGCCACGAGCACATATCTGTCTCAGAACATTTCTTTCGCTTAACGGACTGAGGACACCTGCACTTTGGGCAGTTTGGGACCCCTTTCCAAGCCAGGTCTGCAGCTGGTGGTGAGATCAGTGTGACTGCAGCAGCCTCTGCCCCCTGGCAGTGTGCCTTTTCCTGGCTGCCTTCTTGTCCTCTGGAATATCTTTATTCTTCTCTCTATATTTAGTAACTCTTTCCCAGCTGTGCTGCCTGGTTTTAGTCTTGGCTTTCAGGAGAAGCAGCAGGATGCTCTGAAGAGCCCTGCCTGCCCCAGCAGAGGGATTCCCATGCTCCAGCCAGGCAGGGACTGTGATGGCATAGCTCCAGCTCCCTTATCCACCCTGCACACACCTGGGGCATGGGGAGGAAATTGCAGCTTTCAGGAGATCCCCACTGCCTTGGTGGGGACCTCATTAGCCCTTACTGTGAGACAGAATCGGAGTCAGAGCATCACAGAAACACAGAATGGTTTAGGTTGGAAGGGAGCTCAAAGCTCAGCCAGTTCCAACCCTCTGCCATAGGCAGGGACACCTCCCACTTAGAGCAGGTCACTCAAGGCCTCATCCAACCTGGCCTTGAACACCTCCAGGGAGGTTGTGGAGCACAGAAGCAGCCAATGTGATCTTTGATCATGTTCAGTGCTTCTGTGCTCCACAACCTCCCTGGGCAACCTGTGCCAGTGTCTCACCACCCTCACTGCAAACAACTTCTTCCTAACATCCACTTTCAGTCTCCCCTCTGCCACTTCAAACCCATTCCTCCTCCTCCTGCCATTACCAGACCTTGTCAATAGTCCCTCCCCAGCCCTCCTGTAGCCCCCTTCCAATCCTGCAAGGCCACTCCAAGGTCTACACAGAGCCTTTTCTTCTCCTCTGAAGTCCCTCCAGGGATGGGGAATCCATCACTGCCCTGGGCAGCCTGGTCCTGCTGATGACCCTTTTGGTGAAGAACTTTGTCCTGATGTCCAATCTAAACCTCCCCAAGCACAACTCACTGTCAGGACAGGCTGGGGAGGAGGTGTGAGAGAGCAGCCCTGTGGAAAAGGACTTGGGTGTGCTGGGGGATGAGAAGCTGGACTTGTGCAGACAGTGTGAGCTTGGGGCCCAGAAGGCAAATCACAGCCTGGGCTGCAGCTACAGCAGTGTGGGCAGCAGAGCCAGAGAAGGGATTCTGCCACTGTGCTCTGCTCTGGGGAGACTTCACCTGCAGTACTGAACCCAGTTCTGGAGCCCTCATTATAGGAAGGACATGGACCCAATGGAGCAGGTCCAGAGGAGGGCCACAAAAACGATCAGAGGGTTGGAGCAGCTCTGCTATGAAGACAAGCTGAGGGAGCTGGGGGTGTTCAGTCTGGAGAGGAGGCAGCTCCAGGGGTCCTAATAGCAGTCTGCCAGTGCCTGAAGGAGGCCTGCAGGAAGGATGGAGAGAAGCTGTTTACAAAGGTCTGCAGGGACAGCACGAGGGCAGTGGGTCCAAGCTGGAGAGCAGCTTTAGATTGGATGCTAGGAACAAGTTCTTCATTATGAGAGCAGTGGAGCAGGTTGCTCAGGGAGGTGTTTGAGGCCCCTTCCCTGGAGACATTCAAGGCGAGGCTTGGTGGGACCCTGGGTGACCAGGGCTGGTGGGGATGTCCCTGCTGGCTGCAGGGGGACCAGACCGGGTGACCTCTAGAGGTCCTGGCCCAGAACATTCTATGGTTCTATGAACTTGACACTGTTTCCTCTTGTCATGTTGCTTCTGTCTTGGGAGAGGAGACCAACTTCCACCTCACCCCAATCCCTTTTTAAGGGGTTGTAGATAGTGAGACAGTTTCTCCTCAGCCTCCTTTTCTCCAGGCTGGACGACCCCAGCTGTTCATCACAAGACTTGTGCCCTAGACCCTCCTCCAGCTGCACTGTCCTGCTCTGGAGGTGCTCCAAACGCAGTCTGCAGCACTGGGCTCAGCTGCTGGGATGTGCAGGGGGAGCAGGAACAGGAGCTGGAAAAAAATAATCCTTTCCAGTGCCCACCTTGGCATGCTTCACAGCCAGAAAATACATCCTGGTAGGAGCAAGCTCTCATGCCCCCCAGATCCCTGCCTGCCCCAGGACCATTTGCCTGCTTGGCTGCTGCCTGGGTGGAAGATACTGGTGCAAAACTCGACTCCTTATTTGGAAGCAA
>WAAF01019542.1:0-90267 GCA_013400475.1 Tricholaema leucomelas
GGGCGCTGAGGGGGAGGTGTCTGCTGCGCCTTGCCGGTTGGGATTTGATAGGGGCGGTAGGAGACACGTCTCCTGTTTCTAATAAAGGAATCGGCTTTTATTGAAGGATAAATGCAGAGAACCAAAGTCGTGTGGGCTGCAGCCGCTGAGCTTCGTTAGCTGCCGATGTGACTGTGAAGATAAAACGCTCCACAATAACTCGAGCGCGAAGAGCGCCGAGGATGGAGACGCATAGACCCCGCCAGCCCCAGACCTCTGGCCCCGTCTTGCGTCTTCTGCCCCAGCCCCACGGCGGAAGGTGCCCGGGAAGCCTCAGACCGTTCTAACGGCTCGGGCTTGGGGCTTTGCCAAGTTCCTCTGACTTAGGGGAACTCTGTGGATGAGTAATTGCGCCCGGAAAGGGTTTGGGAAGGTGGTGCGTTGGGTTTTTTCACTCGTTCCCATCTTCTTCATTTTTCCCCTTGTCAGCAGCTGCTGACCCACTCACTTTGAGAGCATGGCACCGACAAGTTTCAGAGAAAGGAGCCGGGGCAAGCGAATACCCCGGGGAGGCCTCGCGTCTCGACTCCCTGCTGAGCCGCCCTGGCTCTCTAGCGCCGAGCAGGACGGGGCTTCATGGTATCTCCACTATCCCGGCTCCTAGGCCAGAATATCAGAGCCCTTCATACGGGTTTGTCAAGGCTTGCCCGTGCCACACACACTGCATCGTGTGGAGGTTTCTCAGGGGAGCGAGGACATGGTGTGGCAGCGCCTCGCCCTGTGGCAGGCATGAAGAAACCTTTTCTACTCGGCATCACCGGTTTATTGCAGGTGTCCATGGCTCAAGGACAGGAGGGAGGAAACTGCGGGCCTGCGGGGAGGCCTCCGGGGACGGGGAAGCAGTGTTTAATCCTGACCCTGGCCGTGGCGGGCGTGGGCGCGCCGAGGCCAGCTGCCTAGCGGCAGGGAGGAACGGCGCCCGCAACCTGCCCGCAGGCCCATGGCGGGTGCGGCTAGGCCTTGCCCGGTGCCGCAGAAGGCAGGGCCACCGCCAGGAGCCGTGCGCGGCCTCGGCGTGTGCTTGCCGGGCGGCGGGGCTTGAGGCCAGCCGCGGGGTAGGAAGCAGCCTAGAAGGGCTAGAGGGTGGAGGGAAAAGGAAGCAGAAGCGACTTGATGCCGAGCGCAGCTGCTGACAGCGGATCCTGCGGCTCGTCTGGGGGCAGGCCGGGGGCGAGCATCTCCGTGCCTCTCGCCCCGATGCTGTCGGGGCTGCTGCACAGAAAAGAGATGGAAGTGTCTCGCTTTCTACCTCACTCGTTGCCGGCGTGGGGCTCTCGTCAGTGCAGCTCCCTGCCCGTTTTATGGGTAGCAAGGGGCCAACCAGTACGGAGGACCACGGCTCCCGCCTGCGACGGGGAGGGCTGGTACGGGAAGCTCCACGGAACAGGGTGCGCTGCTAATCTCGACGACTGGCGGGTTTCAGTCCTCTGATACCTGCGTGATTTGCGCGCTAAGAAGCAGTTCCAACCCTGTTTTGGGTGCGGACGAGTAAGGGTAAACACGGCATAGGGAGATGAAGTGAGGACGAGGCTTTCAGTGGCATTTCTGAACGGATTTTTTTTTTTTAAGTTGCTTTCGAAACGAACATTTTCTGTGATAAGACGTGACCGATCAGAATCGCTGGTGGGGGAGAAGGTTGTAAGCAGACGTTTTGCCCCAGCTTACTGTTATCTTATCTTTCACACTTGCAGGGCGAAAAAGTGTCTTATCTTTATACCCACCCCCCTCTCGCCTTAATTGCTAAAAAGCACTATGAAGTGTTAAGTACAGGACTGAAGAATCTCTCCGCGTGTCTGCCATGCGAGTGAAGAGAAGGGAGAAAAGAGAAAAAAAAAAACAAACGTGAAAAATTAGGGGATTTCTCTGGAAAAGTACACACGTGTACACAGCGAGAGCCCCTCCCTGCCCCCGCTCTGCTGCCGCTTTGATGTTGCAGGCTCTCATTTCATACGTATGCACCCCGGCGAGCCACCCGCTGTTGCCGGTCTTCCATCCGGGGTGCAAATCCCGCTCCGCATGCCGGTGAACCCTGAAGCCGCGGGGCGAGAAGGGAGGCAGAGGCTGCCCTTGTCACCTCTGAGGCGGAGTGAATAACCCCAGTGTTTATGAATCCGGGCGCGGAATTGGTATTCAGAGCCGAGCCACGGCATCGTCTCCTGGCTTTCCCTCCCCACCCCCTCTGAAACAAAACACAACACAAAAACAAAACCAGAAGGAGGACGGAGGTGATTCATCGACTGTATCCAATTATTAACATACACACTGTAGTCTGCACAAACACACCTTCAAACCATGGTGGTTTCCTCGGCCGCCGTATTATATTTAAACTCGGGAGCGTGGTGGGTGCCGTGCCACCGCTGAGCCACCGTTTGCTGCTGCTCCTTTACAGGCCCGAAGGCCGGGAACAGGGCGCAGCCCGCGCCCTCCCGTGGCTCAGGGACCCCACTGGAAAAGGGGGTGTATCTTTACCAGTACCATTCTCTGTTCCGGGTTTTGTCTGGCTTCGGCTCTTGTCCCTTCCCCGGCACCCTCCTCGCCTCGCTCCATCGCACCGGTGGCTGCCCCTCACCGGGCTGAGGGGAGGCAGGGGATCGACAACCTCGCCAGCGCTATTTTTACTTCTCTCCAGACATGTGTGGCGCACGCCCCCTCCCCTGCAGGGCCTTGTCTTGCGGCTGCAGCTCTCTGCTGCCTACAGCAGCCGGGGCTGCTGGCGGTCTTGCTTCCACCTACTCCGGCCCAGCCGGCCCGCCCGCCCCGCCACTAGACAGGCCCCAGCTCCCGGGACAGCGCAATCCTGTGCCCAAGGGGGATAGTGCAGGAGCGGGGTGCAGTATGGGGGTTCGGGGACACAGGCGCGCCGCAAACAGACAAAATGGCCGGGGTATGCAAGTGGGAGAGGTGGAGGGGGCAGCTCGTAGCCAGCTTGCCCTCTTTCTGCAGCAGGACTTCCAGAGCTGTCGGCCTTTTCCAGCCTGGAGTAGGGGCCGTGCCTCCGGACCTTCCCCCTGCGGCCGCCCTCGTGTGCTCATTGCTGTGCCTTCCCCACTGACTTCTGTCCGGGCCTGGCAAGCACTTCCCATGGCCCCGGTTGGCGGTCGACAGGCCGAGCTTCCCGGCTGCAGGCTGACTGAGCCGTTCCTCTGTTTGTCTGCCTGTCCCTCTCGAGCTGCCGCTCCGAGCGACAAACAACTCCTGAGGGATCCACGGGCATCTCTGCGCTGTTGTGGAGTGGGGAAAGGGTGCGGAGCAAAGCAAACACAACTGGGGAGCATTTATCATTCGTCTTTGTAAGAAAGCAGGATTTAGTCCATGAACCGAGAGGGTCTCGTGCTCTTCTGGGGAAATGGAAAGAAAATAATATATCTCCTGCCAACAGAGTAGCCTTGAACTATGAAGTAAAATTATGGTACTTTTGCTATCTAAAACCCCCTTGATTGCACGGGGAGTTTGCACGGTGGTGTAACAATATGCTGGCACCGTGTCAGGCCTGAAAGCGCTGCAGACCCTGTGTAACGCCAATTGAAGCTTGTCTTGTTTTGTTATTCAGATTTCTACACTTCCATTAAAAACAGCCTTACAATAAGCAATGATAAAGGTCTGATTTAAGACACACTCGAGCAGGGCAATTCAGATCTTAGGACAGTGATCTGTTATTTATGGGCTTTTCCTAGCACTCATCACCAGGCTGTCTGAGCACCTCTCTCGCATTAATTCATTTTACCTTCGCAAGCGCCTCTTTCCCCTGTCTCTCATTTCCCGTGCCCAGAGGACCCGCTTGCTCCAGCTGCCGTTTGTGTGGGCAGGGGAGTGGAGTGTGGAGGGGGCTGGGGGCCTGGCCTCGCCGCTCCTGAGGCTTAACCCTCAGCTTTCTGAGGTGCATGGCCCGGGCGCGGAGTAGGGTAGGCTTCTAATTAGAGGCAGTGCTGGAGGTAAATGGGAACCGGCGTAAAGCAATACCACTTGGAAGCCTCCTGCGAGAAGCCCATTCTGCCATTAACAATGGATTTGTCTTTACGAGGGGGTTAAGTACTTAGCATTATCGGAGCAGCAGTCTTTGCTAGCGCATCCTCGCTCGGGTCCGCGGCGTAGCATCCGTAGAGATATTAGCAGCACGGAGCCCCGAGCATCTGTGCGGAGAGCCCCCCCGCTCCGCTCCCGGGGAGAAAGCAGTGTGCAGCAGCCTGACCCGGGGGTCAGCTCCCTCCGGGGCGTGTGGGAGGCGGGGGAAGGCAGCCCCATAATCCGCAAGGCAAGAGCATGCTCTGAATTTTCCGGGGTTACGCGGCGGTGCCTGGCATACCCACGCCAGGGGACGGCGGCGCGGCGCGCAGCCGGGCCGAGCCAGGCCGCGGGAGGTGCGAACTGAAGCCCCAATGTCCTCGCCGGGAGCCGACAGCTTCCCGCTGCAAAGCTCGGGGACCCCGGGAACAAAAAGGGTACAGAGACGAACAAGCGCAGGTCTGTTCCTCCCCGACACGGAGGCAGCTTCCTTCACAAAGTTTAACTACGGTTAAAAATAAAAACGGAGCGAGTTTACCCCTAGATAAATTGAAGTTATTAGTTAATGAAAGAAAATAATAAGAATAAAAAAGCCAGCCCCAACCACTTAGCACTGCGCTGCAGGCGCACACATGTGATGCGGAGTTTTCAGCCCGGGGGAGGGGAAGTGGGCGACTTTTGCCATGCAAGTGCCGGCCCATGGCATCGCTGATCCCGACCTGTGAGGAAAGACAATGCCCAGATCAATGCTGCTGGGAAGCAACCACCTCACTGGGACAAACACTAGTTCTTTCCTACCCCAAAAAAAGCAATTTTAAAGCGTTTTTCCCTAGGAAGGGGAAACGTACAAAACCCTTAAACAACAGAGGTCTTTCATCCATCTGTGTGCCTGTAACTCACTTGTGTTCAGTCTAATAACTTTTAATGTCTAGCCCTAAAACATCTTTATAAAAAAATAGCTTTACAGTGTAGTAGGCCAGGTGTCCGCGTGCTTGTTATCAGGGATTAAAAAACCGTGTGGGAGCCTTTTCAGATGCATGGCCTGACGCTGTGTGGAATCAAACCTGGCCACTGCCCGGGGCCATGTAGGGGCCCCAGTGGCCGACACGGCAGGACTGCAGCACAGCGGCCGTACTCAGCCGCTCTCTGGGCTTCCTTGCGAGGAAGCCGAGTGGTGCGGATGGAGTTTCGGATTTCATATGGTGGATATTTCACTTCTGTTTCGAGGCGAAAGAATTTTTAAAGAGAGACGTAGTGAAAACCTGAAGGCCTATAATGGCAGTTTCATGAAATGCCATAACAACCTTTTGGTCGCGATCCGTCTACATGTGTGCACTCTCTGTCCGTGTCCCCAAGCATCTAGCAATCCCCTCGCGTTTTCCAAAGGTGGTTTAAAGTCCTGTTTAAAAACTCTTTTTTTTTTTTTTTTTTTTTTTTTTTTCCTAAACTCCTAGCTGAGGAGGAGGCTTCGGTAGGGACAGTTTTCAGGAATTCCTGTTTTTCTCTCTTCGGAGATAAGCAGCGGCGGCGGAGGGCAGGCAGCTCGGGCAGTCCTGCTCCGGTACTTAATACTACGTGTCTTGCTTGCTGCTTGTGTGCTCTCGGCGAGGAAAGCGTTTACAGCTCGCAGCATCTCCGCAGCCTTTTTCCTACAGGGTCCTAAACATGGCGATTAGAAGTCTCCCCCGGGGCGAACTGTCCGCGTTAATCGCCTGGTGTTTGGTTGGCAGTCTCTCCTACACGGAGTGGAGGCGAGAAGGGTTCGATACGGCGCCGCTGACAAAACTCTCGCTTCCCCGGGAAGGCGCCAGCAATGCGGGGGAGCTACGGGGCCGCAGGCCCGGCTGGCCCTGCCGCCGAGGCTGCCCCGGCCCCCTCCGCACCCCCCCCGAAAGCTCCGTGGGACGGAACTTCGGAGTATTGGCGGGGATGGGCGTTACGAACGTGAAATTTACGAGTCGAGCAAGCCAAAAGTTGCACTGCCAGAGTAAATAGATGCAGCCGATAACTACCAGCCCAGAGATTAAAGGGCTCCACAACAAGGGCAGAAATCTTAAAGCAGCAGTAGAAATGCCAGGGTGGGAAACGACGCTTCAGTGGCCACCCCAACCCTCGTTGCCACACAGTCCACACACGGTTTAAGTGTGCTAAGGCCTGCCGAAGCCGCATCGGGCGAAAACATGCTTTAATAAGGTCTTCCCCCTGTGCCCTCTCCACCCAGCTGAATGCAGACACTGAGAAACGAGTGACCTTTTTTTCCCATACCGATTCAGAGCTGAGAGAAGCTGACTAGATGGAATCACGGAAATCAGCACGGCTGAGCTGCGAATCACGCGAAGTTAGGGGACACCGAGTGGGAACCAGATTTGGGTCGGCGGGGGAACACGTGCTTGAGTGGGAGGCTGCGGATGAAAGGGTCCGTGCGGTCTGTGACCTCTGCGGAGATTAGGACATCTGTTAGGCTCTCAGTGGGTCCCAAGGCAGAGGGGATGCCCTTGCATTACAGAGGTAACTCAAGTTTGGGGTCTGGGTAGGGGCGCGGGCTGGAGCTCTGGGGGGAATCCACGGTGCGGCAGAGAGGGCTTTGGGAGAGTGGGGTAGAAGAGACGGGAGCGTTCGGTAGAGGTGCTGGGGTCGATCGGGGCAGCAGGAGGTGGCACGGCGGTGCAAGTCGCCACGGTGCCTCGCAGTGATGTCTGGCAGCGTCGCTGCCGCTGCTGCCGCCGACGGGATTTTGACAGCTTGGCGGAGCGGAGTGAGCGGAGCTTTATGGTAATTGCGGTTCTCCACTGGCCTTCTGGGTAGCGAGCGAAGGGGAATATCGGCGGGGCGGGGGGGCGGTTTTCCTCTCTCCGCCGGCCGGGGAGCTCGGAGTCCCCCGGGGCGCCGCAGCTTGGCAGCGACCTCTGCCAGCCGCGGGGAGCGGGCAAGGCGAGGGCCTTGGCTGCACAGGGCGGGGGGTGGGGGGTAAATCAATTAGCTAGGGTAAGGGAGGGATATCGGGCAAGCTCTGCCTGGGCAGGAAAACGCAGCCAGGGGAGGGGGAAACTTGCAGAGGGAAAAAGCGGTGGCGGCGCTGCTGCTGCTGCTGGCGGCGGCTCCCTCGGTGCAGCGCCTGCCCGGGGGGAGGGGAAAGGAGAGGAGGGGAGGCGGCGGCTGGAGGAGGAGGAGGAGGAGGAGGAGGGAGAGAGGGAGGGGGGATGCGAGGGGAGCGCAGCGTGCAGCAGACGGAGCCCGGTCTCCCAGCGGCAAGGTGAGGAAGAGCGGCTTTCCCGGCGGACTAAAGAGGGGAGGGGGGGAGAGAGGAAGAAAAAGAGAGAGAGAGGAGGAGAAGAGGAGGAGAATTAAATCCCCAGCCACACACACACACAAAGCCGCGGCGGCCAGGGTACGGGAGACGGCGGCGCAGGCGAGATGTGGGGAGCGCCGCGCTCGCCAGCGCAGGAACTTCGCCCGGAGCAAGCCAACAACATGGCGCTGCCAACCCAGAGACGGCAGCCGGAATAAGCATCGCGGATTGCCGCTCCCGCCGCTGAGCCCATCCTAGCCGAGAAACGAAGCCCTTTCAGCGGGCACCTGCCCCGTCGGCGCAGGCGGCGGCCGCGTTCCTGGTCCCCGCGTCCTTCAACTCCCCCGCCTTCTCGCACCCCTTACCGGCCCGTCCGCGCCGGGGTAAGCTGTGCCATACGCATCCACGGAGAGGGAGAGGACGATCGGGAAACTTTTCTCGCCTCTCCCTGCCACCCCAGGCAGGACTGCCCTTCACAGAAGAGCAGTAGGGCGAGACGACGGTGTGGGAACTCACAGCACGGACCGTGCACGCCGCAGTCCCGCTGCGCGACAGGAAGGTCAGTACTCCGCTCTGCGACCAGCTCCCGTGCTGAAAGCGCCCCGTCTCCGCCGGGTCCCGCATTGACCGGGCGGTCGAGGTGCACCTCTGGCGCCGCTGCGGGAACGGCAGCGCAGCGGTGGTGCCACAGCCGAAAGTTACGGCGCGGGGCAGCGAGGCTTGGGCGGGAGCGGCGGACAGAAGGCGGCGGTAGGGGAGTGAGTGGGAAGCGGTGAAGGTGGGGAGAGGGGTCTCCGCGTGCGCCTTCAGGGGTGCAGTGGCAAGTTTGGAAGCAGTTGATTGTAAAAGATGCTTGCTGGAGCGGCGTAGGTGGAAGCCGCCGATCGCGCTGTCGGCTTCGGTGCACTTGTGTAGTGGTGTTCCGTCGTCTTACACTTTGCGATTAGGAAGGCGCCGGGGCAACGGCTGTGCACGGCTTCTTGGGGATGAAGCGAGCAAGCAGCGGCGCTGCCCACTCGCGGAGCGGAAACGGCGCCCGCGCCGGGAGGGACGTTCTCCGCTCTCCCTGCCGAGAGCAGCAGGCGGTCCCGGGAGCGACTGGGCAGGTGAGCGGCGGCGGGAGCCCGCTGCGGGCTGCTTTTGCCTCGCCAGGAGAGCCCGGGGCTCCACTTCCCCCCCTGCACTTCCCTCTGCTTCGGGGGGGCGGGCGCCGTCGTGCACGTGGGGCAGGGCGGCCCCGGGCTTTCCCGTGCGCGGAGCTGTGCTGGCGTGAGGTCCGGCGTGACACGGAAGTTTACTCAGCCCTAAAATGTAGTTTGAGTTGGAGAGCGAACCGGAGGGAGGCTCAGGACTTGCCATCAAAGGCCCGTCGGGAGGGGGACGGCCAGGCATGGAGGTAGCGGAGGCTGCTTTGTGAAGCTGAGGCCAAGTGGAGCGTCTCTGCGCAGCATATGAGGCATGCATTTGATGTTCGCGGAGTGAGTCCGGGGGCGAGGGCTGCGAAGCGTTCGCGATCCTCTTTCTCGATATGTGTGTGTTGTGTTTTTTTTTTTTTTTTTTAAACCCCAATCCCCTTTTCTACCTCGTTTCCGCAATGTCTGTCGGATCCCGGATTTGGTGATCGCGGAGGGGGCGGGGGGGGGCGAAGAGCACCCCCGACTGGAAAAAAAAAGCGACCGGGCGGTAGTGAGCGTTGTAAAACTGACAAAGTGTGGGACTGGCTTTAATGGTATCGCCTCGGAGCTCCTCGCAGCGTTAATTCCCACTAATGAATCTTTTCCAGAAACTCTGTTCATTGCTTTCATCTGCTCTTTGGAGCCTGCAGCTTTTGTATTCGTGTTTGTATTAAAAGGAAAGGGGGGGGGGGGGGGGGGGGGAGGAGGAAAGCCCTGCCCGCACCACATAGCCTCGTAGTAAAGCCCGGATTTTCCAAAGGTTTCTATTAAGTTTCCCCCCCCCTCCGCCCCCCATTCTCGGCCCTACGGCAGGGGGTGGCCGAGGAGAGCGAAGCCCCGCCAAGGCCGCTTGGGAACAAAGCTGGGGACGAGAGCGGGTGGGCGGTGCGGGATCTCGGCCCCTGGTGCAGCTCCCGCACCTCCCGTCGGTGGCTCTGCCGTGCCCGGACTGCCGCCGCCCGCTCTTCTGCAGCTTCGTGAGCGCCGCTGCCCGCCGAACCCGTCGTTTCCGTGTCCTCCGGCTGCCGTTCTCGCCTGCTTTCGTCCTCGAGACTCTGGTTTCTTCTCTGTCTGGAGCCCGGTGCCGTCGCGCTTGCGACACACCGATTCTTTCGATTCTGCTGTCCGAGTCGCCGTGTGTGTTTTTTTTTTTTTTCCCCTTTTTTTTTTTAAAAATTTTATTTTATTTGTTGTTGTTTTTCTTTTTTTCTTTTTTTCCCCGAGAGGTAGCCAGCGCAGCGCTCACCCTAATTGCTTTTAGGAGGATTAGGAGCAAATTCCTTTCCCCCCCGCGCCGCCTTTCCCCCCGCCCCCCCGGATTGCCTTCACGCGCCGGGGTTGCAGTTTATCCCTGGTGCAGTTCTTTGAATTGCTGTCACAAATAGGTGACTCAGAGTTAATTAGGAAGTATGCACCGGATCAATGGGCTGCACAGCTCATTAGTTATTCCCCAGCCTTTTGCAGCATTGGACCTCCGGCTTCTCGCCCTGTATACCTCTTTAATACGTAACCCGGAGGGCTGGCAAAGACCAGGGAGCACGGGAGTACTCCGGGTGAGGGTGGGCTGGGTGTGAAGGGGCGTGATAAATATGGACATTCAAGTTGAGGGGTTGCGTGTGAACGAGCGGCCAGGTCCCCTCCTGCGTACTTCTCTCCAAGCTCTTCCCGCCCTGGCTATCAAATCTGCCTTCACTCACGGGCGTGGTGGGCCTTCGTCCACCCCGAGATCGGAGACGAGCCCGTAATGTTACCAAAAACAAACAGGCACGGAGGGAAAAAAAAAGTCAGTGTGTGTTTATTGGAGCGTACGCTGAGAGAGCAGACAAAATCTCATTTGTCGGGCATGAAGGTGGGCTGTGTGGAAGGCTATAAATACACCGGGGAGGATTGTATCGCGGTCACTTTTCTGTTCTTCGCCATTTCTAAGGTGAGTAGTGGAGGCTGAGGGACGGGGCAGGGGCTTCTCCTGGTATTGTTTGTTCGTCTGTGATAGATCGGTCTAGACAGCCGCTCAGGCTCCCTGCGAGCTCAGGAACTGGAGCCTGAAAGGGAGAGTGGGGGAGTTTGAGAGGAAAAGGTCACCGCGATATATTTTTTTTCTTTCTTTCTTTTTCTTTTTTCTGGTGGCGATGGTTGTTAACCCTTAGAGTCGAGAGGGGATCGGGGATGGCTGCTTGGGCCTGGAAAGAGATTGCAGGAGCAGTAGCGGTCGCAGGGGTGCTGACGGAGCCGGGAGGGACTAGGCAGTGTGTCTTGGGCCCCAGGCGTTGCCCCGGCCATCTAATGGCTCTGTAAAAGCAGTTTCCCACACCAGGAAAAGAGTTCACTAGGCGAGCGCCAGATTATTTCGCTCCCAGGAGTCTTCTCTCTCTGAAAACTCTTAAGAGCGCTGGGCGTCAGGGTCAGGCCTTCGCGGGGCCGGGGAGGCCATCTCAGGCCCTCGGGCTCGGGGGCGACGGGGCCCTGCGGTGGTCGGCAGGCGAGCACCGGTGGCGGAGCGGCTGTCTGCCTCCCTTGACCCTCCCATGGCCCCCACTGCCCCTCCGTTCCCGCGTGTTGCAATGGAAATCCCGCGGTGGAGGTTTCCGGCCCCGTGGTGGTGGTGAGTTTCCGCGGCTGCCCCCAGGTCCCATCAGTTTCTCTCCCGGCAGTTCGGCGCCCTTTGCCACACGGGACTACGCATATGCTCGCAGCGTGGGGCAGCCGTCGACCCGTGTCAATGCATGCAGAAGCCAGGCATGCCTGCCTTGGGGACTTTGCAAGCCTGCGGGAGCATGCAGACCTCGTGGGATGCAAGGGCAGGTGGAGAGAGTGGGTCGGTGTCGGGGCTTGGGTGGGCCAGTTTGTGTGTTTGTGCTTCCTTTTGTACTGAAACGTTCTCGGTGGATGAGATGAGATTGTGGTGTGCAAGCCTGGGCGGTACAGATTAAAAGCAGTTAAGGCTTTAGAGCGATAGATAAAAGCTGGTTTTGTTGGATTCGCCTGCAGTGCAGACCATTCCCATTCCTCTTTGTCTGAGCCCTGGTTCCGGGCGCTACGGCATTACTGGAAAATGCTCCTGAGTAGTCCATGCAGCCAGGGCAGCAGGCAGCTCAGCGCTTATTTGCACGTCACATCTAAACACATCTCTAATTAGATAGAAGCAACGCCGGAAATGGCAGATTTGTTGCATATCTAATAGAGACCAGTGCAAACAGACTCAACAGGGTTTCCCTCTCTTCTCACCTCTCCTTCCNATCTTGAGATTGAACAGCCATTACTTCTCCCATCTGAGTGTATTGTAAGCCACATAGGCAAATGTCTGTATTCTAATATTTAAAGCAATACTTAGGATGTGTGAACTGAATGCCCAAATATGGACTGGGTCTTGAAACAATAGTGGTGCCTTGGCTTTATTCCTGATCTGGTGGACAATCCAGGCTCCTTGTCATGCACTGGATCTGCCTTCACCAGGATGTGCCAAAAGCTGCAGCTTCTCAGGCAGTTTGCAATTGTCATAATTTTTTCCCAACCTCATGATAATTCTCTTTTTAAAAGGTTACTAAAGAAGCCAGGGTCCCCTAACAGGGATGCTAGAGGCAGGAAACTAAACTCCAGGTATTCTTGTACAGTCCACACAAGCAAACTCTGTGGAACTGTGCTGCTGCGAGACTGCATGAAGTTATTGACACACTTTCAGGCTTCCGTTTGTGAAGTAAAAGGACCCAGTCCACCACAGCTCAAAATGAGTGATGTGCATACCAAAGTAGTCTTAGCAATCTGTGGCTGTTGTTTAAAGGGTCTTTCACTTTGGTGGGTGGCCTCTGCAAAAATGGGTGCAAAAAGCCTGCTCAAGCTCAGGTCGTAGCTCTATCAGCCACACTGCCCTTGGAGTAATTGTGTCTTGGAGTAGATTAGTGCTCAGCACAGAGGTATGCCCTGACTTGTGCACATCTTGACAAAGGTGTGGGCTCTTGACGGGACTCTGCAGTGCAGATGAGTTGCACAAGTGATGTGTGATGACCTGTCTTTCCCCCTAAATAGTGCAATAGATCATGTTTTAGTGGGAGTTTAGAAAGACCAGCATGAAGTTGAGTTTAATGCTTTCTTCTTAGGCTGGTGTCGCTTTGGACATAATTGCTGACTAGATAGGGCCTGCTCCCGTTTCTGTTTTTTCATGCTATCCTGAGTGGTGGAGCCAAACAGCTGTCTGGGGGGAGCCCAGCAAACCCTTTTTAATCATCAGATCAGCTCTGTCTGGCTCCGCGTGTATGTGTGCGAGAGGCAGCGCGCACAGGCCTGGGCTGCAGGCAGGGGGAGTTCCCCTGGCCGTGAGCAGCTCCCGTTAATTCTCCTGGCCTTTCAGGGAACCTGCTTAAAGCAGTCGCTGCTCCGGAGCGATCTGTCCCTCTGACCCGACCTGCTCCGGCCCTGAGGCTGCAGAGGGCAGGGGTGTCTCTCTCCCGAGGGAGCGTGCCTTTTGTGAGGATTTCTTCGGAGTGGACAGACAGCACTTCTTTGAGTGGCCGAGCCAGTGAGGTGGGGATGGAAAGGAGGAGGCCAAGAACTCGTAGTAACTATAGATTTAGGAAACTTCTCGTGTTTTCCAGTGGGAGAATTAATTTTTCCTTGTTTGCAGGAAAGTTAGAGTGCACTTCGGTACCTCCCTGCTTGTTTCTCTACAATGTCGTCAAAATTATTTGGGGCTCTTCCTTGGCCTGCAGGAGCTTCTTGTACCCCAAACCTATCTCATGAGCTAACAGATTCGGTGTCATGTGATTAGGCATGCAAGGAAGTCCACTTGGAGAAGATCCTGACAGCATGAAATATAATTTGTGATCTGCAAGACAGTTTCCAGTATAATCTCATTATGCACCACAGACTCCCGGTGTTATTTTGTAGAAGGCGGACAATGATCAATTTACATTGACCTGGGGCTGGGCGAGCTTTTAGATGGTAATTGCCATATTGATTTGCATGCAAAAAGAAGACCTGCTAAAATTAAAGACCGGAAGCTAAATTAGACTAAATTTATTGTCTAGGTGCAAACTAAAAGACTTGTTAAAGTCTAGGGTAGACTTAGAAAGCGATGAAATTCAGACAGAAAAGATTCTCATCCAAATCACTCCGGAAAATGAATCTACATGAGGGAGGCTGGGGCTGCAAAGACCCTATTGTGAGCAGAGGCACACAAGCCGGGGCTGTTCCGTGTAAGCCCTGACTCTCTAAACAATCGGAGAATAAAATATCTCCTCTGTCCAATGAAAATCTCGGCCTGAATGTTGGGATTGTCGTGCTAAGGAAAACAAAGCTTTATTTGGATAAGACAATTAAAGTGGAAAGCGCAGAATCCACCAGCCACACTGGGAATGGCTTGTATAAAGAACTGAGTGTGTTCAATAGAGCGCTGGGGAAAGGGGGAGGCTCGGGGTTGCGCTCAGTGGCTGAGCCTGCACTGGGAAAACCTGGTGCTGTGCTTCTTCTGCCCGCTTCTTGGCCAGGAGGGGCAAGTGTGCATCTAGCCAAACGTGTTCTCGTTTCCACAGCTCCTGCTCTTCTCGAAGCAGTCTCCCGCAGCCAGGAGCTGCACGGGTGCAGCTCTGAACAAGGGTCGTTCTCCATGTACTTTCATACTGCCTGTGGTGGGGGTTGCATTATGCCAGTGCCACCACTTTGATCTTTCTTTTTCAGAGTGTGTTTTGCTTTTCATTTTCTAGCTGGAGTAGCTCTTGCTCTTATCCCAGGTGTTCATTTAACACTTGGGAATACCTCACCTAGCAGCCTTGTAAGTCTTTCAGTATTTACATATTACAAAACATTTGTGCCTCTTATCCTCAGTTGTGAAAGTCATATCTCCTCCTCCATGGGAGTATCAGAGTAGCTGATGCCTGGCACAGCTGATAGCAGAAAGAAGTATGCCTGCACTTGCACAGGCCATAGACACCATTCTGGGATAGCCCAATGGCTTGGCTGGACCAGGTTCTGTGGGGACACCTGTCCCTCACCCACTGCTGTGTTTTCCTCCATGCTCACCAGCAGTGGGGTGGGAGTGCAGTTGGGGGAGAGGGTGAGTTAGCTTTGTGGGGCTCATTTAGCCATGGCTTACCTAAAGAGTTTGTGCATAATGGCATGTAGAGACAGATAAGTGAAATCAAAGCTGGAGAGTGGATTCTCATCTCTCCTTGAAATTCACTGAGAATTTGCTAGTGGCATGAGGAGGGACAGGCTGAGCGTCTCTTATTTCTAAGTGTAAATTCCCTCCCTGAGCCAGACTTTCTCCATGTGAAAGCTCCTGGCTAAGGAGAGATCCTACAGGGATCCCTGATCCCTGGGAAATCCCCTTTGCTCCCACGCCCCAGTGGTGTGCTGGGTTGTGCTCCAAGCCTCTCCAGCAAGCTGAAAGTAAGAGGCTGATCTGGTTATTGCGGGAAGCCCTTTCCACAGGCTGTGGTCCTACTGTCTCACCTTGCTTTGTCCTAATTGTGCTCCCTGCAGTGTTTTCCTGTTCTTCCATTTTAGTAGTCAAGCACAAAGTGGATTAGCAAAACCCCATGCAGAATTGAGCAGCCCAGTGCAAAGTTATGCCGAGGTCTGTCTGGAGAACTCACTTGCTCTCCACCTGCAAACCTCCTGTACTGTACTGTGCTGTGCTAGGGCAGGCCAGGGCAGGTGGGCAGGGGTGGATGCTTCCTGGGATCTCCACACCCCAGTGGGTAAGGATAGAATTAGCTCTGGCTAAAGCTTCGAGCAGCAGGGGAAGCCGGAACAATACTTGCAAGCAGGAAGTGATCTCCTGAGCTAAGTGTTTTAATGAAAGTGTAACCTGGCATTGCACAAAAATCCAACTCAAGGCGGCTGCTGCCAGCTGGGAAGGATGCAGGGCTCAGGGATATGCGTAGGAGGCTGTGCTGTGCCATTCCTTGGGTGCTCACGGCAGAGCCATGTGTGTGGAGCTGGGGGCGGCTGTGGTGTGGCCTGCCCTGAGCAGGCAGTTGAAGGTTGTCTTATTTTAGCTACAGAAATATATCTCTTGATCCGTTACTGTGAGATCTCACTTGCAATAAACTGTATTGGCTCTCCTCTTTATACAGATTGCTGGTATGAAAGAAAACCCAGCCTATATGCATGGAGGCAGGCATGAGCTATTGAGATCAGGTTTCCTACTGAGCTCCCGGAGGAGAAGTCAGCATTTGATTGAAGCTACACTTGGTTCTTGGTTCCCAGGGGACAACAGCCCTGAAACACGAGAGCCCTCCCTCTTCCCCCCCCCCCCCCCTTCCCTCTCTTCTTCCTCTAAAAGCCTTTGTGCTGAAAGAGCCTCAATAGACAGGAATTGCTGGTCTCTCACAAGAGTGCGTTGCAGCCTTTGCTGACATTGTTTGGTTAGTAGTGGTTTTTACTAGGCCAGCAAATTTCTAGCAACATACAGGCAATGAATAGTCGATGATACTGACCTGTGAGTACGTACTGGCATAATTTGTTGGTGAATATGATTCGGAAGTCGATTGGAGATGTATCGCATCGGTGTGAAGCATCATACCTGCCTAGGAAGCACTGCCTTTTGACAGGAGTCTGGCCAAGATAGAGATGTGCTTCCAACACAATAATCTGTTTTTCCTTGCTGGTGCTGGCTCATAAAATGCATATAAGCACAAAAAAAAAAGTGTGTTTCCAGCTTCTGTGGCCTCTTCAAGAGTTTGTGTGGTACCAGTTTTCTGAGGAAGTTGCTGTGTTGTGGTTTTCCCTTAGAGAGATGCATAGTGTGGGTGATACTAGGAGTCGAACTGGACAAGGAAAGGTTTCCTCAAACCGATGTAGTTTTCCGTTGCTTCTGTTCAGTAAATTTCACTTCTCTTCTAACTTTGCCACTGATACAGAAATAAGTAAGGGGCAGGGAAGGAGGTACAGGGATTTACACTCCAGTTCCCGCTGTGCCAAATGAAAGACCCGCTGAGAGCTTGCAGTACACTCCTTTGCTGCCACGTGGTTGTATCGTGGACAAAGTTGGACTCGTGGCTTAGGTTATTTGTATTTTGCTTTCGTGTTTTCCTTACGAGGCAAAGAGGTGAAGGTGGAAAGGTGTCTATTGCCATCCAGCTGCGTGGTGTGTTCATTGCTCGGGGCTGGGCCGGCGGGGGCAGCTGGCCGAAGCAGAGAAGGGGGCTCTTCGGTTGGAGGTTTGCTGCGATAACAGGCCAGGCGTTGCCACTGCCGGCCGGGTGTGAGACGGCGGGACAAGCATTGCGGGGGCCCTGACCCGGCCTTCCCGGGGAAGGGCTGCTCCCGGGCGCGCCGCGCCACGGGGACAAGCTCGCCGCGTGCTGTCGCGCAGCTGCAGGCGCGGCTTTCACCGCTGCTGTGGGGCTGCTCCGAGCCATTTCCCAAAAACCAAACTGAAAGTGGAGCTCAACTTCTGATAAGGCTTTTCGTCGGGCAGGAGTGCGGATTGGAAACGCCTCTCCGCGGTGGGGGAGAGCCCCGCAGCGATCGGAACCGCGCCGGCATAGGGCTGGCGGAGCAACGCTCCCACACTACTGGCCCGTGGTAGCGGCTGCTCCGCCTGGCCAGCCGCCGCGAACAGGCACGTTTCAGGCCCCGGGGACGGGGGGGCAGGGGCAGGGGAGGTGGGTAGAGGGTGTTCCTTGTTTCGAGTAAACCAGCTGCAGTAGTTGATGGTAAAGCAATGAAGGCAGAGACAATACTGCTGTTGTTGGTTTGATCTCTAACTGGGGATTGTTAGGTCGGGGTTTAACTCTGTGGTGAGGGAGGGGGAAGGCGAAGGCTGTTTACTGCCAGCGCAAATAATGTGACAGCTGTTGGAGCGCGAAGCGCCCGCGCCTCGCCGGCAGTCGCACACAAAAGCTCTCGCTGCAGCCCGAAGCAGCCCCGGGGCGACCCCGCCGCTCCTGGAGGCACCGCCTGCCACAGCCGGGGTCCGGCGGGGCGCCCTAGTGCTCCGCGGGCATCCCGCGCGGTGGCGGCAAGGCGCCTAGCCTAGCTCCCCTGCTGCCGCCGCCGGCATCGCTGAAGCCAACACCGCTGGGCGGGGAGAAGCCGCCCCCCGCTTCTCTCCTCCTCCGCTTGATTTACAAGCGCAGAGAGGCTGCGGGAGGAGCAGCCGGCTCTGCGCCCGACGCTGGTCGGTTTCGGCGCTGGGAAATCCCTCCCGGTGGCGGGTTTGCGCTGGCCCCGGTGGCTTTGCGGGAGCTGCAGGCGAGGCGTCCCGGGAACCTCACAGGAGGAGAGAGCAGCCCTGCTCCAAGCCATGGCTGGCCTCGGGCAGGAGGGCACGGTGGCTGGCAGTGCATGTTTGCCTCCGGAGCACGTATTGGTGGAGAAGTTATCACTTGAGATGGCAGCACCTAAGCACGAATAACCTGGACATTGTAGGCACCCCTGGCGCAGATCCTCTCTAAAAAACTCCTGCATAAATAGCCCAAGCAGCTATTTTCTCCTCAAACCCTCCTCTGTATTGAAACCCCTCTTTGCCTGCCTTTTGAGCACAGAATAGAAAATGCTGTCTGTTCTTGGAGTTTGTTCTAGTACCCAAAGTGATGTCATGGCCCTTGCAGAAGAGCCTCCAGAAAGTGGAGGGAACTTGGAGAACTGGGTTTTGGCCTATATTTGTACCTGACATACTTTTCCTACCTACAAGAATCACTGCGTTTCATATACTAAGTGACCTCCAAGTACTGTTGTCTTTTTGATAAGGTGATTCTGGGATGGAAAGAAGGTGAGAGTGGGACATGCTTATTTCCTTCCTCACCCCTCTTTTTGTGATTTTGGTCGATGGGTTGCCTTTATTTCTCTCCAGTCAACCTTTTTCCCCCCTTTCTTTTTCTTACTCTTTTGGCCTTGACTGTCTCCTTAATCTTTTACGGGTTACACTCTGCTATTAGTGACGAAAGTGCACCAGTAGTCATTCAGCAATTTTAGCATCAATTCCTATAAACTGGTGTTTTATATGACATGTGCCATTTTTTCTTCAAGAATACTGCTCTCGAAACTAGTTTCGCCTTGGAGCAAAGGCGGAAAGATAAACAACCCAGTATAGCCAAAACACTGGCAATCTCTGCCTCCTTCCAAATCTTTTAAAGTCACGGAGTAATATTTTCAGGATTATGCTATTGCCTCTAAGGAAGGAATGTCGCTGGCTGTTAAAAAAAAAAAAAAGGAAAAAAAGAAAAGAAAATGCAAATGAGAGAAAAATAATTTTCTTTCAGCGATATGCAATGTATTAGTCACTTGTTATCATGCTTAGAGGCAGACCTCATTTGCGCGTCTGCCAACTCGTTCACATCTGCTCAGAGCATTTTAACCTTGGCGGTGTCGTGTCGTAGTCCCACGGATCAAGAACGAGTAATTAAAGCTCTAAGCAGCAGCAAAAAAATTCATAGCCGCCCATCTGCATCGCAGTTGAGACTCGCTGCTTTGTTTCGGTGCGGAGAGCCGGGATGGGAAGACAGGCCCAGCGGCGGCCTGAGCGCTGCCCTCCCCTCCGGCGGGGCAGCAATCCCACCGGCAACTTTATTTCCCTTTTATGCTTTTTCTTACCCCTTCTACCCCCGTCCCCCNAGTGTTTTCTGTATGCAGAGATGGGCACTGCGCGGAGCTGACTGTGCTTGGCGCTGGACGTACGTTTCCTCTAAAGGTCTGGAGAAGGTGGTGTCAGGTTGGGACACGGAGCTACCGAGACGTTTGCCGAGGTGCTTGTAATGCTGCTTTCACTGGGTTTGGCCAGCACTTTCCAGAAGTGTAAGGAAAGCCATTTCCATCTTGAACCTTTAATGCTGTAAACCCGACATAAACTTTGGGGCGAGGCTAATTATTATGCATTGTTTAGCAGAAACCGAGCTGTTTGTTTGTTGTAAGGAGGAGAGGAAAAGAGAAAGGGGAGTGGGGGTGGGGAGGAGGAAAAAGCCCCAACCTCCCGAGCAGTTTTTCTTATATGGGGCCGCCGACAGTCTCCGTGCACGGAGGACCAGTCCCGGCGCTGCTGTGCAGACAAAGCCCCGCGGGGGAGCGGAAGGCTCTCAGGGCGGCCGCGCTAGGTAGAACGAGAGACGGAAACACCCAAGTTTAATATTTCGCTGTTGTGCGCCAGCCATTTGCTGCATGAGGCGCGGAGCTGCCGTCCCCCGGCAGGGCAACCGTGGAGGAGGCGGTTGGAGGGGACAGTTGAGGGGGACAGTTGAGAAAAGCGGAGGGAGCCGCTCCCCATCCATCAGCTCCTCGAAGCTGTTGCTCCGTAAATGAGGGAACCACAGGCCCTGTCAGCCGCAATTATGCAAAATGAAGTCGTCCGTGATCAATATCTCCCAACGTCCCCGACGGATGCGTGGGGGGGCCGCCCCCGCCCGGCGTACCGCGGCGGCCCCGCGCCGGGGAGCGGTGCGCTGGGGTGGCCGAAGGGAAACCAAGGGCGTACGTCCCATTAATCACTCCACCCCCCCCGGGGGTGCGGCGGGGGCTGGGGGAAGGAAGCAGGGGCCGTGCTCCGGTATTTTTGCGAGGATAACGTTGCGGAAGTGAGCACAGGCTTTCGCCTAGCTCTCTAGCAGGAGCGCTGGTACTCCTGTATTGAATCTGTGGTAGAATCTTCACCCCAGCCCCCTTAAGTTTCTCGATCTATCAGCGGGAGCGGGGTGGGGGCCCATGGCGGGTCTCAGTGGAACCGGTGAATGGAGAGCCCGTGCCGCTGCGGTCGCCCAGCCTCCCTCGGCCGAACAATGGGGGACGGGCGGGGTGAAGGGGCTGGCTTGGTGGTATTTTTCTTTCTTCTCCCCCCCCCTACCCCCTTTTCTTTCTATCCCCTTCTTGAAAAGAAAAAGCCATACGGAATAAAGGCAACAATGAAGGGCTTCTGGGATGCCGAATGCGCAGCGGGTTAATGGGGTGGGGGCGCGCAGGCCTGCGCTCCCCTCGTCCTTTAGTACGGCCCGAAACGCACATTTCTGCCGGCCCGTGGTGCGCGTATGCCCCTCTCCCGCTGCTGCTCCTCCTTCGCAGCCCGAGCTCGGTGGCTGCTTGTTGTCTCTGGCACTAGCAGCAGAAACCCCGCTCCTGTGCATGTATGCGTGCGGTGCGGGCGAGTGTCTGTGCCTCTAAAATGGCGCGGACGGCCGGGGTAGGGAGATGCCGCGGCGGGTGGGCGAGAGAGGGGAGGCCAGGCTCTCGCTGGGGGGCCCCGTCTGCGCAGGAGCCCGGGGTTTTCTGCGGCAGTGTCGGTTTGCGGCTCTCCCCACCACCGCCTCCTCCGGCAGCCCTGCTCACGGCACGGCCGGAGCGGCAGCAGGCTACAACCGCAGGGCTGCCCGGCGCGGCCAGAAGGGCAGTAAACCCCCGCCNCGCGAGGGGGACGGGACAAAACGACGCACATACGATGCTGTAGCAGTGGTGAGGTGCTGCTAGTGTGGCGGACAGGGTCGGTGTTTCCCGCGAATCCCCGGGAAATCCTTCATGTAACGATGCCCCAAAGTTGGGTACCAGCCTCTTCGCCTCCCCCCCTCGGTGTGCGAATATGGGCGCTTTTGGAGCCCCTTTAGCATACCCTCTTGATGCGTTTAAACCGGAAAAGGGAGGGGGAATAGAAACGGGCCCTCCTCCCGCCCTGCAGACGTCCCGTAACCTTCAGGTGTGTGACGGTGCCAGCTTTGGACCTCCGGGCCGCGCCAAAGTGGCGTGTCTGTGGCTTCCTCCCGGGGCTCCGCGGCAAGCAGTGCTGTGTGGGCTCTGAGGGAAGATGGCCAGGGTTATTTGAAGGATCGCCAGCCATTTTAACTTTCCCTTATTGGCCTCCACCCCCGCCCCCTTCCCCAGTTCTTAGGCTTATTATTAATTGAAAACTTTCTCCCCCCCNCTGCTGCAGGCGGAGGAGGTGGCGGGAGGGAGGTGTGTGTTGGATATCCGCCGGGCCGGAGGCAGGAGCAGCGCTACGGCCAGCCCCGGGCGGCGGTGCCCGGTGGCGGAGTGGATGCCCGGCTGGTGCTGGCTCGGCAGCACCGGTGAGCCGTGTTTACAGGGTAGAAAGTCCGGTCGCCGTCCGGCACGTGACGGTGTGGGATGTCTCTGTGTTTGGGGTGGGCGGATGGTGACGGGGGAGGGAACGGCGTTTGCGGCAGGAGCCTTAAAATAGACGCCGACCCCCTTGCGCTGCCTGCCTAAGCCGAAACGCACTACTGTCGTGCATGACTCAATATGTATTTTAAATCGGTTTAGCGATCTCGCTGGCGCATTGTGCTTAGCTTTATGGTTAAATGAAATGCCACACGTCCCGGGTAAAGGTCAAACTTCTTCTCTAATCCGCGGATCCGTGCGGCGGCTACTTAGTCTGCAGCTTCCTCTGGTTTACAAAACGTGTCACTAGCAGTGATGCTGTGTGAGGACTGCACAAAATAACCCGCGGTATAAAATATATATATATATATAAGAAAGGGCAGCCACTCCTGTTCTTTAAACACTTGCCTAATACTAGATGGTTGGCTGCTACTAGGGCTTTATGCGGCGCACTGTGAACGGTACAGCAATACAGCGTCTTTAGAATCTTTGCTAACCGTGGCATAGGTCATTGTGTTTTCATAAGTCGTAAATATGTAAGTCGGAAGTGTAAGATAAACGAGGTACCTAAACCCATTCATAAGCAGCTGCCCGTATTTAAGCTTATAAATATCGTGCGAGGTCTGCCCTTTAAATCAAGCTACAGATGAACGGTTGAGGGCTAATCGAAGTGGATCGCTACGATTGCTTTTTCACCCCTCTCGCAGGGATTTTCACAAATCTAGAAATGATCCTTTCAGTGGCCTGGAACCGGGCGGCGACGGCAGCGGTGTGTATGTGTATCAGAGATGGGTAATTTATTGCATCGTTTTTAATTTCCGAAAGGCCAGGCTGTTTGCCGAAGCGGCTGCCTCTCCGTCGGTGCCAGCGGCGCAAGCAGACTTATTTTTTTCCTGTGTACCCCGGGCAGCCCTCCCTGCCGGCTGCCGTCACGCTGCTGCTGGCTCTGAGGCTTGTGCAGTGGAAACTGGCGGGCTGCCAGCCTGAGCTCGGAGGTGGAAAAGAGTAAAGGCGCCAAAAGGGAACTCGTGCGCCGCTGCCATTCTCCTCCCGCCCCGCTTCCTGGCTCGCTGCAGCCGCCGGCACCGCTAGGCTTTCTCCATCTACCCTTCCCCCCCACCACCGTCGCGCCCCGAAGCTTTCAGCTCGTCCACTCGCTGCCGGGCATCTCAGGGGCAGTGGAGAGGGTGGGGGGACGGGAGTCGGCTGCCCTGTCCCGTGAGCCGCTGCTCTCACCTCCTCTGTTCCCCGGAGGCACAGGGAAGCGGCGTCTTCCTCCTTCCCCTCCCCCCCCGTCCCCGCGGGCATCGGGTTTTTCTCGTTTCCACGCCAGGAGCGTGTTAACAAAACTTTGCTGCTGCTGGCGTCAATGGTTGCCAAAAGTCTGTTGACGTTGCGAGGGAGACCCAAACGTTTCCCTTTTTAATCAGCTGCCCAAACACTGCGGTGTGTGCCTCTGCCTGTCTTTGCGGCGCGGGGCCGGAAAGGCAGCGCGGGGGGCGGTGGGTGTTCTCGGCTCGGCACGCAGGGGCCCCACTCGGCAGCACGTCGGGGAGCAGGTTAGTGCTTGCAGGCGCTTTTCACAACTGGTTTCACACGGCGGCATCGCTGCGGAACCTCGTGTACGTTGCGCGTCTCTCCCCCCACCCCTCCGCCTCTCTCCTCCGTGCATCACCGTCTATATTTAGCTGCAAATGGCTTTATCGGCCAGACACCTCCCGGAGGAAGTGCCGTGCGCGCTCCGGCGGCCCGGCCCAGCCCCGCTCCGCGCCCAACCGCGCAGTGGGGGGAGTCGGGGGAGGAACGAGACAGGAGACGGGACTGCGGCTCCCTAGGGCGTGCTGATAGTGCCGGGGTGCGCCGGCGGGGTGGTGGGGAGAGGGCGGAGGGGGGATGGCCGCGGTAGCTCGGCGGGTAGGGGGGACGAAGAGATACGTCCTCGGGCGCTGGGGCATTCAGCCTGCCGTCGGAGTTGTATAATGGAGCAGGCTACGCCCGCCCCGTGGATGCTGGACACCCCCCCCCCCCGTCCCCCGAGTTGCTTCTCCCCGCGCCCTGTCCCCGCATCATTTAGGGCTTATAGACATGCCGGCGTTCGGCCGAGCTGCTGGATTTCCCTGTAAGCCGCCTGCCCCTACGGGCGGGAGGACGAGGAAGAGAAGCGGGGGGAAAGGACATGCAAAGAGTTAAAAGTCTGCTGCTTGTTGCAATGAAATTATGGCTGGCAGTGGCGCCGCTGCTCGTTCAGCAGAGCTCCACTTCTAAACAGTTCACAAGAAGTTCATCAGGGCGGCGATTATAACTACGCACGTTGCATGCACTCGGGACGCTGAGCAGCAAGGGATGGCTTTGGGGAAGGGGCTGACACGTATTGTGATGTGGACTGTGACCTGCCTGGGGCAGGGTCATCCCAGCACCCTGTGTTCTATCGTTTAGGTTAGAAAAAGAAGATCATCGAGTCCAACTTGGTGGATTTTGCCGTATAGTGGCGGTGGTGGTAGAATATGTGCCTCCAGATTACCCACCGTAGCTGGGGAAGCTGTCGGCTGCCCGTGCAGCTTTAGCGTTTCGCTATCTGCACATGTTAGGGGATTGACAGGCTCTAATTCGGGCACCGTGCCTTATCTTAATGATACATTTCCACTGAGGAAGCTAGCCTGGGCGCAGGCGGCCTCTTCGAGGAGCAGCATGGGTTAGCCTCATGCAGCCCTGATAAAAGTAAGGCCATGTGCCACCAAGGCCCATCTTCTTTAAACCACCAGCATCCTATCCCTCAGCGCATGGTGCGGCTACTAACCTTATGTAAAACCTTAAATCACTCTCTCCATACTGCTTCTGCCGCTATTGAAAACATTACGAGCAGCGCATCTGGAAAACAGTAAATCTGTCCAGAAACCGTCTTTCCAGTGAAATAACTCCTTTTGAATGATAGCCTGGTATCTAATCTCCATGGATTTTTGTTTCCTCAGAGTGATTTTTGCGGACTTCATTAGGGAAAGCTAACCGTTCTGGAGAGAGGAGGGTCAACATGCCGTTTCATTAATATACATTTGTTCCAGACGTGGAGTTTTGCACAAAAGGCCTCTCTGAGAGGAGAAAAAAGTGTTGTGGAACAAGGCTTTCCTGCCGTTTTAGTTCTTAAACCTCTCTGAACCTGTGTGAAGTATTGTGTTAAAGGCCCAATCTGGGCTTCTTCCCCATTAAATGCCAACGTGATCATTTGCATATTTTGTAGCCTTACAAAGGAAATGAGTTTGCTGGGGAAGCATGGATGCTTTGGGAGACGTTAGGCTTTAAACTCCCAGTGGTCAATCGCCCGTTACTGGCTTGTGTGTGTGTGTGTGTAAAAAGAGTATCATGCCTCCTGCTTAAAGGCTTCTATTTTTGTGAGAGAGGAAGAGCTGAGGGATATCCTGTGCATTAAAGGCTCCCTGTACTTATTAACCCAGCATTTAGCAGCAGGATGCAGGCTGAAGCTCAGTCAAAAGAAACGACTCAACCTCCGAAGAGCAATTAAAATCTTGCACTGGAATAAATCATGCGCTGCGATAATCCTGTTAATAAAACGCAGCTTGTCCTGACGCTTCGCTCATGCAGCAAACTAGAATTTAATGCGAGTGGAGATGGCGTTAGGCAAGGTACAGGGAGAAAAAGCCTTTCCCTTTCCACCACTGGACGCGAAAATGCAGTTACCTTTCACCTGCCTCTCTGGCTGCACACGGCGCCGATCCTCTTGGACTACTAATACTTCTCCAGCGAGCCCCGCTAATGATTTCTTTCCCTGGAGTGAGCAGGCATCATTGAATTACTGAAAGCACTTGCAGCAGCAGCAGCTCCGATGCAGAAGCCACCAGGGCTTGGTGCTTAATCAAATCACGGGTGGGGAGCTCACCAACCCACTTACTATTTTTAACCCCTTTCTCCAAGTTAGTCATGTGCAGACACTAAAGGAGAGGTTTTTATTTAGGTGGCTCCTGTAGCAGCGTCTCTTCAGTTTTGAAGTCCTTGTGTGAAAGCTTTATCATCAGTCAGCGTAGCTGATACACATGGTATGCGACTGTTCTTGCGATGCACTCCTGCTCCTGTGTGTTAACAATGCAGAGATTTTGTTAAGGCCTGTGGGAAGTTTCACATNAGATCTGGGGACTACTGTATACTTGGCCATCTGAGTGATTCCTTGTGGAAATGAAATGTAGTGGAGAAACTTTTATTTGTCGATACCATGGAATGATTCTTAATTTTCTGGATGTGTGCTGGGAAAAAGATCCATCTCCTCTGACCTATAAATGCCCTCAATTTGCTCCTTTATTGCAGGGTATCTCCCTTAGCGGTTAACGTAGGCAGCTCACTCCCCGCACCAATCCTGCATTCATTATTAATTACCTGGAGGGAGACTGGCTGCTCTGCCACGATGTTTGCACTTCCTCCTAGACAAATCTGCTCAACTTTCCCCCCCCTCCTTTTTTTTTAATAGAGTACAAAACTGTGAAGAAAAGCGACAATTTTTAAGGAGACGTCATGCTTTCTGCAACTCCCCTGTATGGCAACGTTCATAGCTGGATGAGCAATGAAAGGGTCCGCATGTGTGGAATTAATGAAGACAGGTAAATATTTAAGCTTCTGGCAAGTTAAACCACACCATAATTCTGCAGCGTGAGGTCTCAGAGTTTGCTCACTTCCCTAATACTGGATACATATAGCTACTGCCTTGCATCGAGATCAGCCCAGCTTGGAGGGTGGGGAGGAGAGGGAAACAAGATGTGCCTGAGAGCAGTAGAGCAGCAGAGCAGCTGCTGATTTACTATTTAACAGGCAACCTAGGTCAGTGAAGCGGGGATGCCCTTTAAAGAGATTACTCCCCAAAGCAGCCTTTAAATGTGCTTTTACAATTAATTTAGTATTTTGTATTCGTGAAGGGGAATTAAAGCAAATAGTGCACGTGTTCTTGTGATTTTATGGCAGTGGGGCTCCTGCCTGTGACTTGGTGTTCCCTGTCTTTGGGCCAGCAGCTTGTCCTATGAAAAAGGGACACTGGCCTTCCTGTCTCTCACAAGTGAATTTCTCTCCATCCTCACCTTTTTCCTGCTGGATAGCATTCATTCAGTGATTAAAATGACAGTATTGTAAAGTTTTTTTCAGTGGGTCGATAAAGGCACTGGCCTATGTCCTCTGCCCTTAAACCACTGCTTTTCAAGAAAGTAAAATGATACTGAAGAGAAGCTGCAGGTTTACCTGCAGTTCTCTCTGCCAATTCAGTGTGCTTTTAGTGTTTTTCTGTATTTGAATCTGTGTTCTCAGTGTTGTGTGAAAAGCCTCTGAGAAGCTGAGGAAAGTTTTTGGTTATTGTAGGTAATGCTATTTGCAAACATACGCTGAAGAAAAAACAGCCAAATGTCTCACTTTCCTCCCAGTTACTTAGGGATAATAATTCTACACACTATTTGCAGACAAGGTGAATCTTTCAAAACCAAACACATTAAAACCAGATTTCTGCTTTGAGGTGATGATGTGCCTTTAAGCACTTTGGTTGAAAGGAGTTCTTTTGGATAACGCTGAAACTTCCCTTCTGATGCATGTCAGTGATTTTTATGCTTGAGATTAGAAGTTTGGCACTAAGGTGTATTTTTTATTAGTGCTTTCTGTGATACCGAGTCTTAGTGCTGCAACACTGCTGTGACACAGATGTGCAGCTCCTTCTTTAGAATGGAACAGCTGACATTCATATGATACTAGTGTCTGTGTTTTGGGTGCTCTTGTTTGCATTTATGGATGACACATGAACAAAGTAAGTTTAAAATGGGATATTTTGTCCTTGGAGAAAGAAAAAGGACAAGGGCAAGAAGAGGAGACTTGACAAAACCCACTTGTATTGGAAGAGGCTACCCTGAGATGTGTTTGGTGTGTTCTTGTGTTAAAACTCTTCATAAATATTTTCAAATGATCTTTGCTTTCTAAAGTAGTTGCTGTGTATGGCTGTTCTATACAGAAGGATAAATACAGTATCATGGCACTTAGCAAAAGTAATATAATCTTGTACTGAGGTAATATAATCTTGTACTGACATGAGATGTACAGGATATTTCCAAATAGTAAACTTCTGTTTTTTAATAGGAAAATTCCCGTTAATGATGGTGATGCACCGAAAAGCAGACTGGAGTTGAGGGAAGAAAATCACCTGAATCACAGTGTGGTAAGAAGTTAATAGCTTCATGCTGCAACTGAATCCATGCCTGTCCTCCCCACTCTGACTGCTATCAACTCGTCCTGGTGTTATTACATGATCCATTTGGAGGAATGATTCAAACGTCTTTCTGTTGCAGCTCCAGCTGGGCTTGGGCACATGCAAGTTGTTTCTGTGGTACAAAGAAATGGGACTTTATTTATTTATCTTGTTAATCTCTTGGCACTGTGGTAGTGTGCTGTTGTATGACATTACATGAATATGACATTCATTCCTATTGCGTTGTTATGAATAATGTCATGCAGCTTACCTGCATGTCTAACAACAGTGGTTCATGTAGGCAATAAGTACATCCACATTTCAGCAAAGTTGGTGGTTTTCTCCTTCTTTAAGTGTATGTGGGGAGCAGTGAGTGGGGAAGAAATTGGATATCAGACCTATCATCGTATTGCCTCCTGAGATGGCTCATGTCATAAATAGTATGGTGGTGGTGAGCCCTGGCATTCTGAACTGTAGTGAAGAGAGAGGTCCTGGAGGAGGAGAGGGAAAGGCTTTCCATTCTTCTCTTCCTGCTTTCCATGTCACAGTTCACACCTTCTTGCTCTGTCAGTGCTGGGACTGTGGAGCAGGTTGCTACACAGCAGCAATGCCACCAAGCATTGTCTCTGGGCTGCTTCTGGCTGCTTTGGCTATGGGCCCTCACAGCTTTGTTTCTAGCTAATGAATTTTGGATGCAGAGAGAATTTTTCTATTGTTGTTTCTAGTGATATATATTGCTGCAGTTTCCTGTTCTCCCCTTTTTGAGCTTGGTCATGCTCTGTACATTGTCACAACAAAATACGTATTTTTATTTCTGTTGTTCCTCTTCTAAAGTACTGATGTGTTTGTAAGTTGAGTGGTAGTTGTGTCAGTGAAATGTAAAAGTAATATACTTCTTGTTCTGTAAAGGTGGATGCGACTGCAGCACATCGCATTGACAGTCTCGCAGCTCTGAGTATGGACAGGTCTGGACTCATGCGAGAAGGACTCCGAGTCCCCAGTAGTATTGTCTACTCCAGCTTGTGTGGACTCGGCTCGGAAAAATCAAGGGATGCTACGAGTTCTATAGCTGGGCTTGGATTTACTCCTGAAAGGAATCCAGAGATACAATTTAAGTCTAATCCCCCTGAGCCAGTAGAAAACACAGCTGTCTCCGGAAAAGCCCCGAATGGCTTCAGTGCTATATACAAAACACCACCTGGAATACAAAAAACCTCTGTCCCATCAGGGGAGACACTGGGTTTGGACCGAGCTGCGGGTGACAAGCAGAGTCCCCTCGGTGTCAATGGTGCTAGTTACTTAAGGCTCCCCTGGGTAAACCCCTATATGGAGGGTGCAACGCCCACCATATACCCTTTCCTTGATTCACCAAATAAGTATTCGTTGAACATGTACAAGGCATTGCTACCTCAGCAGTCCACTTACAGCTTACCGCAGCACCTGGCTTACTCGCCTGTATGTACGAACGGTGAACGTTTTTTATACTTGCCTCCCTCCCACTATGTTGCCCCCCATATCCCTTCGTCGCTGGCATCGCCACTGAGGCTTTCGACTGCTTCAGCTTCACCAGCAATCCCACCTTTGGTGCACTGTCCAGATAAGAATTTATCATGGAAGATGGGTGTCACCCCTGGCAACCCTGTTGATGCACACACCTACCCTCACATCCAGAGCAACAAGCAACCCCGGGTCCCTGCTGCCAAGCCGGCCCCCACCAACATACCAGCGGACCCTGCACTCCTGCTGCCACACTCGCCCCGGCCATCCCCCCGCCTCCCTCTGCCTGCCCAGGTTGGGGATGCCTACACTGATTTCCACAAACACTTTCCTAGGATCACCACCTCTCCCTCCTCAGCCGTTACCCTTTCAAAGCCCTATGTGAATGTCGGCAGTGAATTTCCACCTTCCCGCCTCTCCAATGGAAAACTTCCCAAAGGCAGTGATGCCGGGGAGGTTCCCCCACCAGCCACGCCCCACGTGCGGAAAGCTGGCCAGGACCGGAAAGATGTCAGGTCCCCTCCACTTCTGGAAAAGCAGACCCCAACCAAAGATGTTACTGACAAACCGCTGGACTTGTCAGCAAAAGTTGTCGACGCAGAAAGTGCCAGCAAGTCAGAGCATGGTAAGAAAATGACTCCGACAGTGCTGGTGCATGGCAGGGTGGGAGGGGGAACGCACTTGCCTGGCAGCGAAAGTGTTCAGAAAGAAACAGTTTCTCCTGGGAATGGCTGCCCCATCTACAGGCCTGAAATTATCAGCACGGCGCCCTCCTCATGGATTGTTCCTGGTCCCAGCCCCGGTGAGGAGAGTGGGAAGAATGTCCAACTGAAAAACAAGGCGCTGGACTGGGTGATCCCACAGCAGCGGAGCTCTTCCTGCCCCAGGATGGGTGGCACAGAGACAGTTGTTGGCAGTGTTTCGGGGTCTGTGTCAGCAGGGGGAAGGCCAGCGTCAGCGTCACCAGCTCCCAACGGCAATGTGGATTGCACCAAGATGGCCAGGAGCTCTGCAGAGAGCACCGCCTCAGTTATACAGCATGTTGGGCAACCCATTGCCACCCCTGTGAAACACAGCAATAAGGTGGCCAAATCCTGTGGCCAGGAAGCCAACTATAAGGCGAATGAGACTGCCCTGGCCTCCAGCCCCATTTTCCTACCACCCAACGAGGCATTTCGTTCTCCACCTCTACCCTACCCCAGGAGTTATCTTCCATACCCGGTGCCAGAAGGGTTAGCCATCAGCCCTCTCTCCCTCCACGGGAAGGGACATGTGTATCCTCACCCTGTCTTGCTGCCCAATGGCAGCCTCTACCCTGGCCACCTGGCTCCCAAACCTGGCCTCCCCTACAGCCTGCCGGCAGGGCGGGGAGAGTTTATGACCTACCAGGATGCGCTGGGGATGGGGATGGTGCACCCCATGCTGCTTCAGCATTCGGCTTTGGAGATAAATAAGGAGGAGAAAGCGGAAAGGAGGTCGCGCTCTCATGAGAGGGTCCGTTATGAGGACCCAGCTTTGCGGGGCCGGTTGCCAGAGCTCCTGGAGAGCAGTGGGAAGATGCATTTTGAAGTACCTGGTGACAAGAGTGTGAAATTGCACCAGAGCTCTGGTCATGGCAAAAACTCAGCCAAAAGTGACAAACACCTCTTCCCAGATCTTCTACGAGATGAGCAAGAGGCTAAAAGTGAAGCAAACTTGCCCAAAGCCAGCTTTGCTATGGAAAGCAGTAATCAGGCTAATGACTCTACAAAGCACAAGGTAGAGCAGGCGTCGCAGCACAGAGATTTTATTGTAATGAGAGAGGAATTTGGGCGGAATAATGATCTTCACGAAACCTATAATTTCAAGCAAGCCCAGAGTTCATCCGTTTTTGGCTTAAGGAAAGACGATTTATCCGTGAGCCAGCCTAAAGAGAGAGTGGCAGTCCAGCCTTCGCCCACTTTCTTGGAGAGTGCTCATGAGAGTGAGACTCCGTCTCTGACTTTTGGCAAAGTGCAGGAGGATGCAAAGCCATTCTGCATGGGGAACGTGCCGCCGAGCATCGATGCCAGTCAGACCTATACCAAAGACGGAGCCGATGATGCAGAATCTGCCGATGGCAAAATACTGAAACCCAAGCCATCTAAATTGGCCAAGAGGATTGCAAACTCTGCTGGTTATGTAGGTGATCGATTCAAGTGTGTGACGACTGAACTGTATGCAGACTCCAGCCAGCTTAGCCGGGAGCAGCGGGCGTTGCAGGTGAGTCCATGTGGTCCAACGACCGCTGTGCTTTTTGTCATTATTATTTGTCTGTTGGAAGTTGCAGTCAAGTATTAAAAGTTGAGAGGAGGCAACGCAGGTGGGGTAATCAGAAATTTGATTTGTTAGATCATACTTGCCAGAAACAAATAGCAAAGTTAAGTTTGTTAGTGAGAACGAGGTGATGTAGAGAACAGTGTGTATGGCTTTTACATATGTATGGACTAGTAAGCTTTAAAGGGCTTGTACTGAGACCAGGTGAAAACGTTAATGTACATGTGAAATGTTTGTGCAGTTACCGAGGGGAGTTGGACAGGCATGCCTGTTACCTTGGCACTAGCGATGGCTGTAATTTCTCAGCTGACCTGTAGTGCCAGCTAGCAAAACATACCCAGAAGCTGTGATTAGTATGCCAAAGTGCCGTTGATGGAGAGGAGTCGCAGCTGTGTTTTAGTGGGTCTAAGGCAAATGTTTGTGCCAAGCAAGAGTAGGAGCGGTATTGAAGTTGATGCCGAGGGGTGACAGACAGATACTGTATAGGAATATCCTTAAGGTATATTACTTTTAATGAAGGAATGAGTTAAACCAAATTGTTTTGCATTGTTAAGAAAAGAATTGGTTTATGCTTATAAAAATGGATGAAATTATCTAAATGATCCATTGAGTGCCCATTTTAATTACATAGATGGAAGGATTACAAGAGGACAGTATTTTATGTCTACCTGCTGCTTACTGTGAGGTCAGTTCTTCAAATTTTTATTACTAGACTCTTACATAAACCTTTGAGTTAAATTTCATTTCCAAATACACAAAGGGAAGTTTGTGGGCCATGGTCGTCTTTATTCATTGTACAGTTTTGTGTTGTATTTTTTTTCCCTCTTTATGTTTTTGTCTCTTTTAACCTCCAAAATGGATTTTTTGTTTGTTTGTTTTGTTTTGTTTTATATACAGTATACATTTTTATATACATATCTTTTATATATATACTTATATATGAAGGAATTCTGTGGCTATTTGCATATAGATGCTAGAACACTGTTTTACAAGTCAGGTGTGTTAAACTCCTGCCCTCGCTGTCTATCTGAAACCTTGGTTTTGAGACGATTTTTCTTTGGAAATGCTTTCATATAAGGTAAGGTAAATGAAGTAGCTTTTGTTGCAAGACTTTTTTTTTCATATCACTTCTCTTTCTAGCGTGCAATGATGCGCTTCTCAGAGTTGGAGATGAAAGAGAGAGAAGGCCAAACAGCTACCAAAGACTCAGAGGTCTGCAGATTCAGCCAGGCAGACTGGGAAAACTTGAAAGGAAACAGTGAAAAGAAGCCAAAGTCTGTCACTCTGGAAGATGCCATTGCCGACCAAAATGACAATGACAGATGTAAGCAAATTTAGATGGCTTTCTGAAGCGCGTACGTGTCTCTGTGCCCTGGCAGCTTGCAGCAAAGCTGCGCAGGCAGTGTAATCTTTGTGTTCTTACAGTGTTGCTGGTTAAAGTCACTGACCTCAGCCTTTGCAGGACCTGCTGCGGCTGGTGGCCTCTGTGCTGGTTTCAGGGTCTGAAAGCTGACTGGTTACAGCTGTACCTGCTGTTCAGGAGATGGTTAACTGTCACTGAAGTTACTGTCTTGAAGAAATTTTCCTTCTAATTGTTGAGGTACATCAACCAGTGAAAACAGTTGTTCAAGGTTGTGTATTTTAAGCGCAGGTAGAAGATTGTAGGGGGAGAGAGGCAAGGAGTTCAGGTTCATTGAAGTTGTTGTAGTGGTGAGAGATGCCAATATTGCAGCTTTCAGCCGAGCAAGAACAGAGGACAGAAGGTGACAGGGAGTGGGAAAGGACATGGTCTGCCAGGGTGGCTTATCCATAAAAGCTGGCTGTAAGACTCCAAATGACACAAAATTAGTTTGCCTTGGCAAACTCTTGCTGCACTGGCCAGGGTGTGTGTGCGCAGATCATTAAGGAGTGGATCATTTCCTGCTGCTGCTACTTTAACATCTCCGGAGAAAAAAAGCCCAAAACTTACTCTGAAAGTAGTGCAAAACAAGAGGAAATATGTTACAGATTGTGCTGTATGTGTGCAGTGTGTAACTCAGTGGTTAAACTTGCTTTTCTGGAGGTGGAGATTCATGAGTAGGACCAGCAGAAAATTGCCTTCAGTAATTGAATAACTTTGAATTATTTTTCTGGGTTTTGGCTAATGCTTTTGGCAGTGAGCATGCTGGTCAATCGTACTTTCTCAGTTATTCACCTAAATAAAGTTACCTTGCTATTACTGTCAGTGAAATAACAGTCTCAACACAAATTGACCTGGCAAAATAGCAAGGGAAAGTTTTAATTGTTGAAGTGGAGAAGGTAGCAGGGTGGGGAGGGGCAGGCTGAGCCTCTGGAAGCTGGGTAGACATTCTTTTCTCCAAGCTATATTGAGGCAGATTCAAGGAGGAAGGCTATGGGAGGCTATGATCAATGTGCTAAAGCTGAGAGCTTGGCAGACTGCAAACCCATCTCTCCCTCTTGCAACCTTCTTTGTTTGTCAGAGGACTCATGGTGCCCTGATATCCTGTGTTAAATCCCACCCTTAGATGTCCTGGAAAGTGTAAGCAGCAGGGTTCTGCTTTATTCTGACTGTGTGGCAAGGCAGATTGAGCTGGGGAGAAAGAGATGGATGTTGGTCTGCAGGGTCAGTGGTTGGGTGAGGGGGAGGAAGAGCTTACTTGATGGCATGGGGTGTGCTGCTCAGAGGGGCTGCAGAGACAAAGAGCAATGGAGCATTGTTGCGTGCTGAAACACCCTGCCTCCTTATCCTTGCAAAAGGCTGATGAGATGGTACATTCTTAAATTCATCGTTTATTGAGGTCTCTGGCACTTGAACCTGCTGGCTAAGATGTGTTTGAGACTATTAAATAACTGTTGGAAGCAGGGAAAGCATGTTCAGTCTTCGGTTAGCTCATTCCTCGCCTTTACTAATTAGCTCTGACTTAACAGGCTATTTCAGAGTTTGGCTGAACGTCTAGACTCCTGAAAGTACCGATCTGTTCTGCTGAGGTAGCTGCTCTTCAATATGCCTGCCTGCACAGCAGCAAATACTTACTGGTACAAATTCAAGTCTCAGTAAAAGTTTTTTATTGTGGTGGTTCACCTCCTGCCCCTCAGAATAGCAGCTGATAAATCAGGAAGCTGAGTTTCATGCTACTTGAATGCCTCTAGTGTAGTGGCTTGAGCTCTGGTGGGGGATGTATCTTCTGCTGAGTGACTGGCGAAAGGTGATGTGCTCTGCCTGCTCTTCCTCTTCTTTTATTAAAACCAGTGAGAACCAGGCCTACTTAGGTCTTGCTTTCCTTTCCCCTTCGGTTTCTAACCATGATGTTGGTGCGTTGGCTCTGAAGTGCTTGAATGGGAACTAGTTGACGGTTTGCAACCTCTTCCGTTTTCCTTTCTGCCTCTTGCAAGCAGTCCTGCTGCTGAAAAGACATTTCACCTCTTTTTGCATAGCATTCATCCAGTGCCAAGTAAAAGCAGAGTGTTGTGCCTGTAGATGTGTGAGCAGGAAATGTAGGACTGAAAGGGGCACGGTGTTAGGTGTGATCCCCACTACGATCATGCACTTCACCTGCCCGGGGACGCAGGGACGAGGAAAACTGCAACTGATTGTGGCTTGGAGCTGGCTTGCATAGCTCCTTCGTTGGCCACCTCTGTGCAGCTTCAGCCATGCGTAGTGTGGAGTGCAGGAGCTGATCAGGGCCCTAGCAGCTGCTCGCCCCCTCAGCTACTCTAAATCTGTCAGTGCCACAACAACAGACTAAATAACACAGATAAGTGATGCTTACAGGGACATCTTTTCTTGCTGTATAGTATGTATATGGACTTTGTGAAAGCAAACGAGGGCACAATATCTGATTCTTAAACTTCTCCTCTGACTTGGTGGTGCATTGTTTGGCTGTACTGAGGTCTTAAGCTTCATCGTGCCTTTTGGAGAAGGGTAAAAAATGTGGTGGGTTTTTTTTGTTTTATTTTGAAGGTTTAGGCTTTTTTTTTTTTTTTTTTTGTTTTGTTTTGTTTGTTAAGACCGAGTTTAAGGGAGGAGGCTGTGTTACCTAATTAATAAGCAATTAAAGCCAAGGAGTAAAGTAGAAGTGCTTCTCCCATCTCCTTTAGGTTTTGTTGGGCATTCTCAGAGCAGCCGTGAAGCTGCTTTGTTGCCAAGGTGACTTGTAAAGGTTGCTGAGGTGATGCAGCTCCGGTGCATTTCCATAGCACAAAAGTGATAAATTATGGGATGCATATGTCATGAGTCATAGGATTGTTCAGAGATCAAGTGATTTAAGCTATTGGCACAGACATGCGCATGTGATGGTCGCATGTCGGTTCATAACAAAGCTCTTACAGCCGTATTGAAAATCATACCCTAGTGTGGAAGATTAAATAAATTCTACAGGCTGTGAGTTTCTTTATGAGGACTATGTTTTACCCATTTATGTAATTTTCTAGGAGGAAGACACTATCCATTTAAGCCTTAGCTGGGAAAAAAACAACAACCTTGATATGTTAAAAGCATGAGGTCAGGTGGAAAAAGTTAAAAGAATTTCTGTGTGTGAAAATAAATGGTGTAGTGTGCCAGAGCCTTCAGGGCTGATCTTTGTGTCAGAGTTGGGTGCTGGTGTCCCTTTGCCTGGTAATCCCCTGCTTTTCTCACTGGGCTGAACGAATGCAAGATGGAGAGAGTAAACATGTCCTTTGCTCTGGTCAGCTATTACCTTCCTGCCACGGGACACAGTGTAAAATAAACGGGGAAGAAACAAAAGTTTGTGCAGGGAGAATGGTGGTTGCTTGTTTGTGCAATGTGGTAGACTTGGGTAGAAGGAAACAAATGTGCAAAGCTTGCAAGTAGAGGTGATTGGATGGAAAAATGAAATCAGCTGAGTTCTCTCTGCCCCATGGGATACTCAGAATTGGATGCTGAAGGTGATAAAAGGAATTTCTTATTGTTGTTGTGATCTCCATGCTGAATACTGTGTTTTAGCATTTGGATAGTCTTTACTGTCCTGGACTAATAAAGGGTGTCTTGCATAAGTGAGTGGCAATGAGAGGTTGCTCCAGGGAAGAGGAAAGGCTGTTTTTAGCTGCCATGTTATTTGAACAAAAGAATTGCAGCTTAAACACTAAGATGTATTTCCTTGTGTGCATCGAGCTGGGAGGGCCTGGGCTCAAGCAGCTGACAGCAGCAGGAAGATGGAAAAATGAAGGAAAGTTTTTTTTTGGTAGTGTGCTTGTGCTTGTGTATAACTGTTTCTTATGGGATTGTAACCTGTACACTGAGATACTGCTTCAGGTGGAAACTATATGAGAAGCATCTTTCCTTGTTTCTAGTTGGGTAGGACAGTGAGAAATGGTTTGAATTGTTGGTGCTGTTTCTCACATCTGGTATGAGACTGGCAAATGCTGGAGGCTTGAGGAAGGAACACGTTTAGGAGTTTAATCTCCTTACTCATAGAGGTGTGTTGCTACGAGAGCTCAGCATTTATCCTGTGTTTTTGGCTACCTCATCACTGTTTGAATAATGATGATATGAAAGCCCCAAGTATTTTGTTTGTTGTTTTCTTCCTCGGGCGGAGAAAAGGATGTTGTAGATACATGGCAGGGGGGAGGGGAATCAAAAGCAAACAAATTCTCCTTGTCCTTGTTGAGCATGCACGATATGCTTATGTTGCTGTGCCTCATGTTGACATTTATATCTTAATTTGGGGAGACATCGCGTCTGATCCGGGTTGCTTGCAAAACAGTTTGAGGACACAGTGGAATCTAGTGGTAAAATATTAATAGAGCCTGTGCTCCGCAAGGCGGTCACTGCTGTGCCAAGGGGAAAAAAAACTGGGCGTGCGATGTGTCCGTACAAGATGTGTGGAGAGCCTGACAGCCTGTGGGTTGCGCCGTGTCCCAAACAGCAACTGACCTTTGTTCCTTCACGGTGAAAATCCGGCTGTAGAAGAGGCAGGGAGCATCGGCAGCAGAGCGCATAGGCAAGGACGTGTCCCATGCAGCTCCTTGGCTTCACAGTTGCTGTCCTCCCGTGTCGATGCAGGATGATTACACAACGCAGATTAACGTGCGGAGATGTCGCTTCTCTAATGGTCTTAACTGCATCTAGCAGGATGGATTTCCAAGGCGCGTGTGCAGCGAGCAGTCCTCGAGAGGGATTTCTGGCTTGGCAGCCAAAGAGACACAGCTTTGGCCGCCTGAGGTTTCCCCCTTGGATGTGACCAAAGAGTGGAGGCAAAGTTGTTACAGAGCCACTGGCAGCGAGGGCTTTTTGGATAAACTTCAAGAGGTGTGTGGTTCTCCTTGGCACACAGACCCCTGGAGAAACACTGTCAATGATGATCTGTTAGCGAGGTTACAGCAAATGTCTCTCCTCTCCCTTTTGTTTTTTAACATGGATGGTCTGAGGATCGGTGCTCATCCTCCCTGTGCTGAGTCCTTTTGCAGATAGAGAAGGGATTAATCTGCAGTGGGTCACTGTCAGTGGTGGCAGGCTGGAATTAGCTTGCTGTTTCCTGCAAGCCCCAAAGATTAAGACCATCAAACCCCCGCCCCTGCAGCCTGCTGCTACTTCCTCTGACCCTGCGAAAGCTTCTCTGGGAATTGGTCAGGATGTGCCTGCCTTTTCTCAGGCCAGACAGTGTTAGGAGCAGGAAAGCTGCCCCAATCTAGTGACCGTAGCAGAAAGCATGGTGTGTAGCTGCTGGAACTGTTGGAGATGTGAAGGCTATAAACAGTGGGAGCATGGCAATGAGTGCCTTTATCTGGTCTGTTTGGGAAAACTGAGTGTGTAACATTTTCTTACATGAAAGGGGAAAATGTACCAGATTGCCTTAAAAGTGTAAAATGAAATCTGATAGAAGCGTTTCTAAAGTGATACTTACTTAAAATGTGGCTAGTCCAGCTTCTTTTATGTTGTGTGAGACAGGACTGCCGGTGCTGCTGGTGTGGTTATAGGGTACAGCTGTTGGGCAGCATCCTCACGCCAGATGTGCAGTCATGGGAGTATTGCCAAATTCATTCTGGTTTCGGGGGGAGGACACTGGCGATTTAGAGGCATAGTCATAGTAAGCTGAGACGCCTGTTTTCTGGAACATGTCAGCATTGCTGGCTGGAAGAAGTGTGACAAACTGTTTTAAAGTCTTGAAGGGAGCAGGTGTTGGCCAGACGGCCTTGTGGAGGGGAGCATCGCCAAATAGCAGAATAGCTCAAGCATCCCGCTCGCCTGGAAAAAGTCAACTTTTGTTTTGATTTTTCTTGGCCAAATATCTTCTGCTGTTTTATAAAGCAGCCCTGCAGGCAGCTTCCCAAGCAGTGTGAAAATGATGCCGGAGTGTCTTCTCGTGCTCACAAACTTCCCCAGAGCCCGAGGGGCTGCTTGGAGACATTTGCAAATCGTGGTGAGGAAAAAGATCTCATTAGAGATTTTTTTTTTATAGCTACTTAGCGTTACCTTGCTGACAACAGGTATTTCAAGGGAAGTTGTGAATCCAGAAGATGTTGGCACAGCTGTAGGAAGGTGTTCTCAAGATAAGTTGGGATGCTGATATGGTGAGTCTTGGAGGGGAGAGTGGGCTGAAGGGGAGCAACATCTGCCCTTGCAGTGGGGAACAACAGAGGAGCTGAAGGCCAGGCTGTATGGGGGAGGAGGCTGAGTAAGGACGAGGAGGATCTGGGGAGAGAAGGGAAATGGAGCTGCCAGGAATCAGAGTAGGAAATAAGTAGATGTGTTTGGAGGAGGGGAAGTGGGAGGAAGAAGAAGGGCAAAAAGGAGAAAGAGGAAGGTGGACAGTGAGCTGTGGGGAAGTAGGACAGAACATACAGAGAGTTTGCCAAACAGTGGTAGGCAGGCAGAAAGTGTTGGTCAGCCAGGAGGGCTAAAACGCGTGGGAAAACCAAGCTGTTTGTCAGAACTGTAAATAGGAAGCTGATTAACCATGTTTCAGTCTGTACTGCATGTCTGCCTGTGTCTCAGCTCTAGTTTTGTTAAACGCAAGGATTAAAAAAAGCAGAGATGACAATTAAGTGTCGTTTTAAGTTAAGCATCCATTTAAAACTGCTTAAACAGTCTCTAAATTTGGGGCAACAGTATTGGAGAGGGGAAGCATGGCAACACAGGTGTTTTTTTGTCTAATTTGTCAGAGCAGTTTCTAATAAGCTTTTCAAAGCTCACTTGCATGCTGCTGCTTGAAGTATTCCCTGAAAAAAAGAGGCCTTTCTTAAAAAAGGAGGTGACAAGGATCATGTGATGTAGAGTGACTGGCTGGTTACTTGGAGTGAGGAAGCCTTTTTATAACCTTGGATTCAAGTAGTGCTTTTTGCAAAATATCACAGCTATTCTTAGTGGTATTGCTGTGTTTGTGTGTGCGTGCTCTGTATCCCGTTTAGATTCCAGAAGAAGGGGAAAACGCTTTTCAGCCAGACTTTGCAGCTGGATGAGAGAAGTTAGGGAAAGTTTAGGAAGTAGTGAAAGACTAATACTTTATTATCATCAGAAGGTGATTTTGAAAACAGAGGCATTGTGGATTGGAGTTTGGATTATTTCTTACTACAGTTTTAAAGGACAAGGTTGCCTTCTGAAAAGGATCTGTGCTTTGCATATCTAAAGCTGCTTCTTGGTTTTAAAGGGTGTGTTGTGATATTTCTATGGACCACAATATTGTGAATATTCTAGTCCTTTAATTTACACAAAGTGATGTATTTTGGGAGGGTTTGTACTTAACTATTGAGAAACTGCTGCCTTAGGCTGAACAGAGGAGAATCATTTTTGCCTTGTGAGCTGTAAGTCATGATGGAGATAGTGTACACAGAAGAGATCAGTGAGCGTAGCTTTCTGACAATGAATTGTTTTATATTTATTAGGTCTTGTGGTGTTTCTTTTTTTTGTATTGTTTTAGGTAACTTTACTAGTGCAGAAAACAACCAAGGTCACCTTCCTGAAACTCCAGAGGAAAAAGATCTCTCAGATAAGAAATGTTATTTAGAGAGACATTCTATATGTGAAAAAGCAGAAGATCAGCCAACAGAAGATATTGGCCAATATCCATGTCCACGTCTGGACAGGAAGCGTAAACACTCTGGTGAGAGAGTGCAAAATGATGGCAGCCAAAATGAAAACTTTGTGGATGAGCTGCAGGATGAACTTGTATCAAAAGCAAAAAAGAAGAAGAACTCCAAAGGTAAGACAGCATTTTGCTTTGCTCTCTCTCAAGGAATGTCTTGTGAAGGGAACATCCCTTTGGCTTAATGTGTTTCCATTTTTGAACTTGATAGTTACTAATGTGAGCACTGTCATTTCAGTTAAAATTATATATATGTATATATATGTATGTATATATATGTATATATATAAAACGTGGTATATAAGGGTAAAGCACTAGTCATTGGACACTGTAGCCACAGCAGTGCAAGTTACTGTAGTGCATGTAACCCTTAATGAGCAAACCTTTAAAATGCATAGTGTGGTGGTAAAGCTGAGACTATATGCCCCGAAAGTGAAATGTAGCTTTTGTTTTAAGTTGAGGGGGCTTTTTGATTAATTTTTAGTTATTTTTCCATTAGATGACTGGCCTGAGAGGGAAATGACAAACAATTCCTCTAACCACTTAGAAGAGCCCAATTGTAATGAGGTGACCAACCTGAAGGTGTGCATTGAATTAACAGGGCTCCATCCCAAAAAGCAGCGTCACCTGCAGCATCTTAGGGAACTATGGGAGCAGCAGGTTTCACCAGAGAGATCCCCGTCCGGCAAGTTGGGCCGGCAAAGCAGGAAAGATTTAGCTGAGGCTGTTCAGCCAGAGGCCACTGCAAAGGTCAAAGACTTCACAGAAGAAAGGCACACCAAGAAAAGGTCAGAGGCCAAAAGCAATAGAAGTTGGTCTGAAGAGTCCCTCAAAACAAGTGACAATGAACAAGGTATGCAGAGACTACTAGGGAAACCAGTTGGCTTTAGCATTTACAGTGACGCATGCTGCCACCAATGTTAAGGAATTGTCAAGAGCTTTTTTTATTATTTTAATTTTATATAGAGATAAATATATATTTCTGTAGATGTCCATTTGTTTAAGGACTGACACCTCATCTTTAAGAATTGCACCGTAGCTGATATTTGGCAGACAAGAAAATATGTTTGTGTATGTGTGTGTAACTGTGTTTGTGTGTGTGTGTGTGTGTTTTGGCTTTAAATTGTCTTTCGTAGATAATGTGAAAATGAAGTTTATATCTCTAGAGGATAGCTGGAGGGTGTACAGTGAAGGCATGCTTCTGGGTGGAGGAGGGAGCAGACAGGCTGATAGTTGGTGTGAGTGTTCAACCACATTAGGATTTGAGGGGCTGTGACCCTCTAAAACAGCGTCAGCACAGATAGCAGCTCTTGATATGGGAACACAACACCTCCAGCACCCTCGGCACCGCTGGGTTTCCCTGCCTCTCTCGGGGCTTATGCTCAGAGCAAAACTCATCCTTCTCCCAGAGAGGATGCCTTGCTGGTTCATCCTGAGCATACCCTGTAAACACCTGTCTTGGCCTTTTGGTAGAGATTTTCCCAGTGGCACTCTCCTTAAGAATCACTTCCTCAAAGCACATCAGATCTCATTGACTTCTTTCTGTATCTTTTCTCCTCTTCCCAGTTCTTTCTTTTTCCCCATCCTCTTCCCCTTTGCTGCCTGTTCTGTATTCTGGGAGAGCTCATGGAGGCAATCTGCCCAGTTTCCTTTCGGACAGACAGTTCACTCTCCTGTCCTGGCTGTCCTCGGCCTCTGGGCACGTTGTCTGCTCTGTCTGCTCTTCCCCTTCCCTGCAGTGTTTACTGCTATAGCTTGGTAGGACTGATGGGGAATGTCAGCACACAGTCCACGTGGCAAATCCCCTTTGTACATCCTCTGGACCTCATTGTGAACCTGAACTAGGTCTCCTCTGGGCACAGCAAGGAGCCCTTGTTAACTCCTCAGGCTTTATAGAGAAAAGGTTGCAAATACTTTTCTTCCTTGCTGTCTTTCTCTTACCCCACCAAGTCCTCTACCTGCTTTTGAGGAAAGACTGTTTCTGGGAAAGGGAGTTCCAGGTTGAATATTTAGGCTACTTCCTCCTTCACAGACCTGACAGCTTCATCAAACTGGTGGATATTCACCCTCCATCTGACCTAACCTGTAGCTTAGCTGAGATTCCCTTTAAAAAGAGAAGCATGAGAAGAGTAGATCCTCAAGTCTGTCGTGTGTCATGGAATGGACCGAGTCCTGGTCATCCTGAATTGGTGAGAGTTTTCCTGAGCAGCATCTCTGAAATAGTCACAGGAAAAGAATCAGCTTCCCTTCTGTCCTAAAGCTTTTCACCCATCTTTCCCCAAGGGCAACCCCCCCACCCCAAACTGATGTTTATTGATGAGTCAGGTTCTCCAAAGGGATTTGTGGAACAGGAGATCAAAAGTTAGTTTGAAAAGAGCTACTTCTTTGCTTTATGCACTGTCTTGGAGGGCATGGCATTGGCTCAAACATCCCTGCCCACCTGTTCCCCTTTGTGCTTCAGGAAGATATACTTTGTGGAGATTAAACAGAGGTCACTAACAAGGAGCCCCATTGTGTAAGGATGCTCTGGCGTTCCCCCTGCAATGCCTCCTGTAGCAATGACAGGCTTCTCTAATGCAGGAAAGATAGGGAAGTGGCTCCCAATTCATGTTACTTTCCTAGAGACGTTCAGATTCAGTTGTGCCATGACTATGAAAAAAAAACACCTTTTCATTTTGGAGGATGTTATAAAACCATAAACGTAACCAAATTATTCTTTGCCATTCATTGTGCAGAGGCATTGGAAGTTATGCAGAAGTTTGCCCTGTTGAAGTGTAAACCTTTGAGTCTCTTTTTCTTAGTTCACTAGAACAAGGCTATTTTTCACTGTTGTGTGACAGAACATCCTCTGTGTGACAGCCGCATGGGGATGGAGGCTTCCAGCTTGTGTTTCTTGCTTGGGACTAGTCCTCACATTTTCCTTAAACAAGCGGGTAGCGTGAACACTACCCCATCACTTGCAGCTTTTTTTTTTCACTCTGGGGCTGGGAACAGCTGTTCCCAGTGCCCAAGCACTGCCTATGAAGCTGGTGGTATCCCAAGAAGCAGGCTGTAACATGGTGTCAAGGTCTGCCCCTGTGACTGCGAAGCCTTAGTCTAACAGCAGGATCATTTGCTGCCTGTGCCTGCAAATGTCCAGGAAGATGGAGGGTGCTGACTTCTGGACTTGTTGCTCCTGTGTGTTCAACCCAGAATTGTAGTGTGGGAGGAGTCCTGCATTGGGTTGGAGACTGCCACTAGACTGTCATCCTTCTGTCCCCTGGTCAGTACCTGCTGGCTGAGTGACTCAAGCAGTGGCTGGAAGTGTTCCCCTGGTGGCTTTTCCAGTTGTCATCTCCTTCCAGCCCAACTTGTGGGAGTGAACCACAAAAGCCAGGATGTGGCTTGCCTGAAATAATTTCAGGGCCCTGCCTCATCCCACTTGCCAGGTGACACATTGCCTGTGCTGGCTGTCTAGAGTGCAGCAGGTTCATAAACCTGGGGATGCCTGCAACCTCCAGGGTATCGTGCTGCTTGCCTGAACCTGTGGCTAAGGCAAGAGCCATGGTCTCAGCTGAGCAATAGCCTGCCGGTGGTGCAGTTGCCAGCTTTTCTGACAGTCCCTCAGGGAGCTGCAGTCACTCATCCGGCTCCAGGAGAAAACAAGAAAAATACATAAACACAAACCCCAGGGAGAGGAGCTGGGAGGATCACACCCACTGGCAAAGCAGCTGCCTGTCCCTCGGAGCTAAATCAGGTTCCTGGCAGCATGGTGCCCACTGGCTTGGCATACGGGGGGGAGGAAGCAGTCTGTAGGGGAGCTAAACAAGCAGGCATTTGGGTGACGCGGCAGCAGTTGCTGTTCTGCGTGGACCTCTCTGTAGCCTGCTCCTGCGTGAAGGGAAGCAGGTTCTGCTCTGAGTCAGGCTTGCCACAACCCACATCAGTCGGAGGTCTGGGTTTTTGGCTTAGTTGTTTTATGTATTTATTTATTTATTTGTGGGTATTGGGAGATATTCCTGCCCACTTTTGTTTTGCTTCTGCCTTCGTGTATGTAGTGGTCAGAAAGATGGAATGGGACTCCTGGATTAATCAATTGCATTTTTTCTGTCCATGTGTCCTGCATTTCCCAGGCTGATGCTTGGCTTTCTCTGGATAGCACTGGGCTCTTGCAGTGTTGCTGATCCCAAAGCTCCTGAGCGTAGTGCTGCTGCTTTCCGTATCTTGGCTACAGTGCCCAGTCAGCGTCGTGCCTGCTGTCAACCACTGTGGAGGGTCAAAGTCGAGTACAGAGTTTATGTGGGGCTTGCAGGCTGGACTGTGTGTTTTTTGGTAACGATTTAACTTTGCATTTAATGGCTCAGCATCCCTGCATGAGAAAGACTGCAGTTCTTTGAGATAGGCTTCTCTTCCTGTGTTTTTTAACTCAATCCTTTTGGTATTTTTCTTCCTCTTCAGACGTGTGAATTCTTTCTATTCAAGATTTTCTACATGCAGCAGTTTCTTACTTCCCTTTGCACTCACCAGATCTCGTTGCTGCTTTCTGTCCTCACAATTTTTTTAGTAAGTGATCAAGTAGATAACGATCATCCTTCTGTGTTGGAGTTGGGCTTTTCATGTGCTACTCCAACTAAGTTAGTTTGGACCAGGGGAATTTAGCGCTCCTTACTTCATACTGTTTGCAGAGTTGGAAAGGCAGCCTTGCATCTATGGGCTCAGCCTGTGACTAGGACCTTCCTTCAGGATCACACAGCCTAAAAACCTTCACTGGATTTTTTGCTGAATGATCTGCACAATGTGTGTCCTGTAAATTCCCTGACATCTGCTTGGCAAGCTGCAGTATGCATCTTTTTCTAGAGACTGGCTTCAAAGAATGGAGGAATTTCTGTTTTCATCCTTAAACTAGAAAGCCTGCTGCAAATTGCTTTCACAGTTCTATGTAAAGGAAAACAAAAGTGTGAAGGTGCCTACCAAGGGGATTCTAGATTTTATTTTCTTTTTTACAGACTGGCTCTGGATTGAGTCTTTTCAAATAAAGGTCTCTGCTCTGAGCCTTACTTGCTTCTGCTTTTGTTCTGAAAGTAGCATCACTTTTGAGACTTCTTTGAGCAAAGGGGCTTTTTTCAAGTGCTCAGGGTGTTTTCTGTGCCTTCCTTCAGTGTTGTGGTATTGTTCGGCTGAAATGTCCTTTCCTTTTGAGCAAACCTTTAATTTTTATGCAGAGGAGTTGTTTCTAAGGTCACCTCAATTCTCTTCCCAAGGGAAATTCAGACTATAAAATGTTGGCTTTTCTGTCCTTGTTTTGTTTCAAATCTGCTTCTGCTTTGCAAAGAGAGAAAAAAAGTAACCATGCTTTTAGTATGTGGGATCCAGGTTGTTAGAGTTAACCCCTGGAGTAAACCCAGCCTTGCTAGTACCCTGACACGAGTGGCAGAGCACTGGCCTTAGTTCCTTAGTGTTCCAGGGCTTTCTGGTCTCATTGAAGGACTCGCATCTGGATGGAGTCCCTGAGAAGGCATAGCTGATAGCTTTTCCTGCAGAATCACTCTGCTTCTTGATAGAGAGTTTGCATAGGGCCTCTGTAGGGGTGACTCCTTGAATAGCCTTTCGTCTCTTGGTAAAAACTGCTGCTGTCCTTGTTTTATTGCCGTCTTAGGGCAGTATTACCCCTTGTGCTTTCACATCAAGAGTTCATTCATGCTTTTTGCCTCTCTTGCTTTCTCCTCCTCTCCCACCATCAATGCGTCTGCCCTGTGCCCACCCTTAGCCAAAGACAGACAAGCCTGGCTGGGCCCAGGCTGCTGGAGGAGTTGGTTCCCCTTCAGATATAGCAGTTCCAGGTAAGGAGGTGAGCTTTTTCACCCAGCAAGGCAATGCAGCGGTGACTTTCCGCTCTGCCTGGAGTGGCCAGTTATGATAGCACCAAGCTGGCATGTCACAGCACAGCATGGTATAGCCTTCATGGTGCCCTGGCACCAGGGTATTTAATTTAGTGATGTTTATCAGAGCATTATAACTTAACGTAACGTTAACTAGCAAGATGCTATTTACAATTTCAGTGTGGAATGCTTAAAATATTAATGACTTGAAAATGTAATGGGTAGAGTTCTTAAGCGGTTGAGAAGCTCATATTAAGTGCTAGCAGTGTGTTGTAACACACCATGCAACGTGTAATGCCTTTCCTTCCCATTTAGGCTTGCCTGTATTCCCAGTGTCTCCGCACATGAAGAGCCTTTCATCCACCAATGCAAACAGCAAAAGGCAGGCTCAGCCAAGCTGTACTCCAGCCTCAAGGTTGGCTGCCAAACAGCAGAAAATTAAAGAAAGCCGGAAGACAGATGGGCTGTACACAGATGAAGAGGAGGATTTCCAACATGCATCTCTGCTGCAGAAATACAGCGAGTGTGAGAAGCCATCAGGGAAACGTCAGTGTAAAACAAAACACTTGGCACTGCAGGAGAGGAGAAGGAGGTCATCTCTGACAGGGGATGACACCACAGATATCGAAAATGCTGAAGATAAGGTATCTTTATTTAGACTTAATTGTCCACCAGCCCCTCAGAAGGCAGAGCTAGCCTGCTTAAAACTAACGGGCTGTCATGCTTGCAGGGCAGCGGGGATTGCGTTCACAATCAGTTGTGGATGCTTTATACATTTTATATTGGCTTTTCTTAACCCAAGTTAAAGGCACTGTTGCAGGGGGCAGGGCATCTTGGCATTTAAAAGCTGTAGCAGGTCTTTCTTAAAAATCAAATACAAGTAGAAAAGTGTAATTCCTTGCTGGGAAAATACAATCCTGTCGCTGATTTTTGGAAACGAGGATTAAAAAACCCCACAATAATGGTTTTGACAGGTCACGGTAACAAGGAAAGTCAGGAAACGGCCAGAGCCTATTTCGGATTGCGACTCCTCACCGGCCAAGACATACGAGCAGCAGAAGCCATACGATTGCCTGCAGCAGACTCCCTCATTGCTACCTGTCTCACAGCTCACGCAGCTGCCGATCACAAGCCCCCCCCGGGAGACCACCCCGAGCCGGCCCATGCCGCCTGAAGCACGGAGGCTTATTGTCAATAAGAACGCTGGGGAAACGCTACTGCAGCGGGCAGCACGCCTGGGCTATGAGGTAAGAGTCCCTCCACACCCTCTGGGATGATCTGGTTTGGTGTTTTTTTTTAATTGCAAAACTTAAATGCCTTTTTCCAGCTGTATAGATGGAAATTTTGCAAAGCAACAGCTTCACAAACAGTGGTGGATGGAGTTTTCAGGCCCACCCTCCCCTGCTGCATTCCCCTCCCTAGCACGCGAGGTCTAGGGGGCAGGTCGCTGCAGGAGTGGATCCCCACCACTCCTGGGATGGCTGGCGAGGATGCAGAGTACACAGCATCCTGTGTGAATGAGCAGAGGGTAAAGTTTTATTGGTAACCCTTGCTTCCGTTTAAATATAAGCCATCTGCAAACAGAATGGATGTCTTTCCCCCCCCCTTTTTTGTTTCTTTAAAGTATTCTTTATGGTGATCTTTAATGAGCTGCACCATTTTTGCTTTTGTCATTTGCAAATAGCATGCAGTTTAGGGAGAAGGGGTTTATTTGTTGTTTTCTCCAAGGAGTATCTGGTATGTGACACAGGATGTAGCGCTTGGAGTGTCCTCTTGCACGATCACATGCATCATAGGAGCACTCTGCAAGCTTTTCGGCTCGGAGTCTGGAGCTACTTGGCGTAGCTGGAACAATGTTGTCTAATGAAATGGCCCCCCTGTTGCTACAAAAATCAGAACCTGATGAATCCCCTAGCTCTGCTGTTTTGAAGCATGCTTTTTATTGGGGGGAATATGGGCATGTAGGTATGAGTGTTGTTGCTTAACTTCGGATCTTGCCAAGAGGTGTTTCATTGCAGAGAGCAATTGCTGCTTTCAGTGCAGCCGCAGGATTTGCCTTGGTGGTCAGGGGACTGCATGGACATCAGAGCTCGGCTTGAGCCTCATGCTGAAAGATGGCATCAGCCCGGACCCAGGCGGGGCTTGGCCTGCCTCAGGAATTTGCTGAAACCTTGAAATGCCCTTTGTATAGCTGGAGAGCTTTGTGTGGAGAGAGGCTATCTCCAGGTCTGGAAGGCAGGGTTTTTGGAAAGGTTTTGTTTACCCTAGACAAAGGCTTCTTCTAACCCGTGGTACTTCAGCTCTGGCTAGGAGGAGGAGAAGTGGTTATTACAGTGTTGCTACGGTAATCTCTGTAATGTAAATAATTTAATTTCCTGTGGATCTAACATTTCCTATGGATCTAAAATCAAAATATGTTATAGCATGTGCCCCAAGCTGTCAGTGTATTCTTCCTGTGCTGTGTCAAGATGTTACACTTGGCCACTTTGGTTTCTGTGCCTGTGTGCTCTGCTGAGGGATGGGCTGAGGTCTGGCATGGCAAGGGCCAAGTACTCTCTTATTTGCTTTGCTGGTGACAGGAGCTCTCTGCAGCATTGGTCCTTAGCAGGCTGGATGCAGAAAGATGTAAATGCCCAAGTTCATCAAGATGGGGGTCCCAGGGCAACCCTGTGGGTTCACCATGCCTTCCTGTCATCAGCTGATTGGAGATTTTGATTTTCTGATTTGAATTCGCCTGAAAGGTCAAATGATCACCATTTTTAAAATAGGTTTAAATATTCCAATAATTTGACTTGATCATGTGGCCAGTGTTGACAGCAGGGAGTCCTGTCATCAGTGGAGTATGATACAGGAGAGCTGAGCAGGGCAGGGGGGAGAGCCTGGTCTGTGCACCTCAGCTGCCGTCAGGATTTGACATCATCCATTTCTTTCATGGCATGGAGTGGTGGGTGGCTGCACCACACTGTTGGGACTCATTTGGTCTGTGGTGAGCTGTGGTAGATTGGTCAGCTGTGGAAGCTTTCTAGCTGTGATGTTTTTCTTGCTAGTGACCAAACTACTGCAGTTAGTAAAAAGATGAACTTCCTCTGTCTCCAGAAAAAGTAGAATGGTCAAGAAGTTATAAATTGCTGTCTTAGAAAAAAAAAAAAGGGAAAGAAAAAGATTGTTGATAGGTCGAGGTAGTTTGCTGGTCTGTGACCTGTGGCAGCTGCACGCGTCTGCTTTCTGCAGTCTCCATTAGCAGGGCAGCAGGCTTTGGTGGCTGCAGCGCAGTGACTGGGCCTGATGCCTAAGTGGGAGTGCTGGATGCTCATGGGCGTATGAGGGCTTCTCACAGCTGCTGAGGGTGCAGTAGGCATCCCTGTGGCTTCTCGCCAGCTTGGTGGCAGGGGCGGTAGATGAGTTTGCATCGCCAGGGTCACAGCTGGCAAAGGGACGCTGAGTGCTGATGCAGGTCTCTGAGCTGGAAGTGGCTGGCACTGTGAGGCACCACCGAGCCCTGGAGGCAGCAGGGATGTTGTATGGACAGAGAGACCGGTTAAGCTCCTGCCTGCCCTTGGCAGCCTGCCTGCCTGCCTTTGCAGCAGGGATGCCCTGAGGCCGTGCTGAGATAACTGGATGCTGGAGTTGGTAGGAAGCTTTTCCTTTTCTTCGCTAGGTTTCTGCATAAGGCTTTGCTTCCATCAGGGTGTTAGCAGTCCATGGCAGTGTGTGGACACTCTCAAATCTGTTTTCTGCCCTTGAAACAAATTACTTGAGTAGTCTTAAAACTGTAATTTATGTTTTTGTGAGGGGGGAATTACAGGGAGCATAAAGTCTTCTGGGAAAAAAAAGTCACAAAAGACTTGCGTAGTGAGTTTGATGGGAGAGGAAACAGAGTCTGTGCCTCTTGCTCCTTTTTGGCATGTGCCTGCACCTGGAAAGTTTTTTGGGAATTTAGGGTTAAATCTTGCCTGTGAAGGCAGGGAAATTAGAGGAGAGTGTGGTGTATGGTAGGGATAGGGGAAAGATGTTTCTTTTCAGAGGGTTTAACACTCGTGAACACAGGGCTTATTCAGGCAGGGGAGGGGAGTTTGCCCTGGGGATACCTCACATCAGGGTCTGGCCCTGGATCCTTGGTGGCACAGGATCAGAAGTTCCTAGCATTAACTTTGCTCTTTCACAGTTCGTGTAGGACTCCTGCATCCTGGCTGGGAACAAGCATCGCTTTCCGGGGTTTGGCGTGGTGCTGTGGGAAGCGTTATGGCTCAGCTTGTTATGCCTCACCCAAGGGCTATGCTTGGAGATCGAGTAGAGTAGAGCTTCTAGGTGGCAGCGTGTATGCCCAGGGCATGGGGGATGTGCAAAGGGATGCTGACTCCCTTCTTTTGGAAAAAGAGCAGGAGCTCCTGCAGAGAACGGATGGGAGAGACTAAAGCGAAGGGCACCTCTGTGTAGATGAGAACGGAGCGTGCAGATCTGCGTGCGCCTTTTAACGTCGCTGTTCGCAGTCTGGCTGACAAACAGCAGGCAGCAGAAGCGACGGTAGGGTAGCACGCCTTGGCTGGTGACTGCTAGCCTGACTCTTTGGATTAACTGCGGGTGATTTTCAGATTGCTGGTTTAAATAGAGCACCTGAACAGGCTTCAGACTGCCCCGTGGCACTTTCACAGCCTTTCTCTCACACTCGTGAGAGATGCTTAGGAAACCAAAAGCATGTTTGTGGCACCACATGTTCCTGTATTTGGCAGCAATAGCCGAGTTATTAATTTTTTTTGGTAAATTGAATAAATCATGTAAAAAAAAAGTTAAGGAGGCATTTAATTAATTAACAATGTAGAGTTTTATGGTCTTTATGGTTACATTTTGTGGTTAATGACATTCTTCTTATAGCCTCTTAACACAGAATGTCCCAACAAAATTAGCCTTTTTGTCCAGCAGTAGGTATCCCACCCTAGGATGAGCCTTTCCTTTTTACAGAAATAGATGAAAGGTCTTTTATTTCGAATTGCAGAATCTATTTTAAGTGGTAACTGCATGCTAAAAGTGGAGCTGAGTATGGCAGCTGCTTCTGCTACCTATATCCATCTGCTAATTTGCCTGGCAGGGTGGTCTGGTTTTGAAGGAAAATTCATACCTTTAGGGTATAATTTTGCACAGCCCTTTCTTACAGGCTTTAGCGAGTTGCAAAGTAAAGAGCATCCATTCTAGACTGATTTTTTGGTCTTTGCACTGATTATCAGGAATTAAGAGCCTCTGGTGAGAGGTGGGGCTGTGGAGATCCCAGGTTAAACTGGTGGGTGCATCAGGTGTAGGTGGTGGACTGCACCATTCTAGTAGCAGGCTAGGGGATGCTCTGGTGCCGGAACCTCATTAACTCCCCTCTTTAGACTGGCTAGTGAGGGCCTGCTAAAAGAGCAGCTTCATGCTGTATCCTGGATACCAGCTCTCGGGTCAGGTATACCCAGAGCACAGATTATTGTGGGCTTTCCAGTAGATTTTGAAACAAGAAGAATAAATACATCACATCCAGCAGTTGTTTTATGTGGGCAAAACACTTGTCCCCTCCACCCTGTATCTGACTTTGCAAGGGTGTCACTCAGCCTTCGAGAGAAGCAAATGCAAAATGAATGGCTTGCCACTTAATCTGGGAATATGGGAGGCTATTTACACATACAGCATCATTCAGAAATGTGTAGGGTTTCTTTTTTCCCTTTTGCATCTGACACAAATCGAGGAAGACTCGTACCATCCTGGCTTTTTGGTTGAGTGATGGAGTAGTCATTGTTGCAAGGCCGCACGGCAGCGCAGAGCTGAGTCTGGCTTAGGCTCTTGGCCGTGGTGTATTTGACTGTAAGATGAACTGTGTTAAATTCACATGGCTTCCCACGGCTCGGTGCTGGAACCTGGTGCCTGCCTGGCTTTAGTTCCACAGGCAGGAAAAGCAGGATGGGTGAAAATGGGGATTTCCCCAATCTTGATAGAGCTGGGCTTTTTTGTTTGTTTGTTTGCCAGTAGCATACTGTCCTTTGTGTGTCTTAAATGTGTTTTGTTTGGGGTCATGCGCTTTTCTCTTTGAAATCAAACTGACGTGGGCTGTGCTGCTGTTGTGCTTGCAGAATTTTCTGCTAAAAAATGCAAAGGTAAGAGTAAAAACCCTCCTAGCTAGCTTTACGTGTGGAAGTTTTGAGAAGTGGAAAGCCATGAGCTTTGTCTGTGAAATTTGCACTGGGGGCTGCAGGAAAGTCCTTGTGGGATGTGATGCTTCAAACAAGCTAGTCTGCTTTGTAGGAAGTTGTGGTCTCTGCTATGTCTCCCGAATAAATATGACTTTTGACAGCTCCCTCTTTTCCTTCTGGCTGACCTGTCTAAAAGAAGGATACCTCAGGCAAATTTTAGGGAGTTTGTATTTTGCCCTCCCCCCTGCTGCCTTCTCCTTCAAGAAGAAAAATCTGTGCATCTTTGCAGCGAGAAATAACTCGATGTATCTGTTCTTCCTCTTATTTCCAGGAAGTGGTTCTGTATTGTTTGGAAAACAAGGTGTGTGATGTGAATCATCGTGACAATGCGGGTTACTGTGCCCTGCATGAGGCCTGTGCCAGAGGCTGGCTGAGCATCGTGCGGCATCTCCTCGAGTACGGGGCTGACGTCAACTGCAGTGCTCAGGATGGAACCAGGTTAGCAGCACCCTGGCCTGGTCACCACCACCGGGCGGTGGTTTCTCTGACCGTGATGGTGTGAGGAAGTGTGCCTTCCCTTTATGTTTATACCTTTTCTTTATCCTCCTCTTGTCCCCCCTCCCCATCCTGCATCAAACCCCCAAAACAGCTAATGCTGCCAAGGTGTTAAATATTTCCACGTTGTTCCTATTGCTAGTCCTTGGGCCAAGATTGTGTGGGACCTGATGAGCAACTCTGCTCTCTGTTTAATAGAGCGGTGGGGTCATGCCTTTGTTGTGACTGGAGTTCAGTGTAATTTTTTTTTCCTCTGGGAATCTTAATAAGTCGTGGTGATTTTTTTTTTTTTTGTAAAGAGTTTGTGAAATTGCCAGTTGCAGGGCAATGAAGAGTGATACTTGAGCTGCAGCCCTGCTTGTGTATGCTCCAGGTCCTTTGAGTTGTGCCAAAAGAGCGAGCTTTGCCTTGTTAGCAGGGTTACTTTTAAGAGCACTTCAGGCTTTTGTGGCGATTGGGTGTGCAAGTCCTGTATATGCTATATAAAAGTGTTGTTTTTTTTTCTGAACTGTTAATTTGATCTGCTCATTTGATGGTTTTGAAGTTTTGGGTTTTTTTTCCTTTCTTGAATTAGCCTAGTTTAGTTTCCTTAATAGGATAGTAAGGGTGCTTAGTTCCTGTGCTCAGTGAATAGATAAACGAACTTTTTCGTTTTGTGGAGATAGGAATGCAGCTCCACATCTTTTTAAGCTTATTGTACATCTCCTGAAGTACTTCTCTGACCCACCTCTGCAGGACTGACCTTGTGTTAACATGTCTTCAGCATATGCAGAACGTTATCCCGTCCATGCATTTTGGGCACAGGTTGCTTTGTATTCTGTGAAGCTCCCGCAGCTTGCTATCTTAAATAGTTTGTCACATTTACTGTCACCATCCAAGTAGCCGGGGAGGTAAAATTAGCATAACTAAGAGTCTGACTCTTTTGTTTTTTAAGATCTTTATTTATTAGCTTGGGAAGGGAGGAGTCAGGAAAACAAAAGTCTCTAGAGGGCCGGTTAGGATGGTCCATTAGAAGTTCGTGATGATCAGTTGTTACCAGCCCATCACGGCCCAAAGGAGATGTTTTTGGAGAAACATTAAAGTTCTGACTGGATTGTTGGATTCCTTCTTCACCTCCTCACTCCTTTTTAAGAGCTCTCAGCTATCTAGGCTGATAAACAGCCTCTCATTTTCTGCTGTCTCCACCCTTAATAAGTGACCTATGCAACAACGGCTAATTGCCATAAAAAGAAGCCTAAATTATTTTTGTCTCACTTGCTGGAATAACCTATATAGAAAATTATCCTCAGGAAGTTTCTGACTAGTCTTAGTCACTTGCCAGTTCAGCACCTACCTTTGATTTTGATTCACAGACGAAACTGATTTTCAAGAATGAAACTTGGCTTCTGAAAAGTTGTCGTGGACGAAATGCATTGAACATCATAGTGATTTGATCATAGACCAACGTCAGAACTCGGCTTGCAGTTCCCTATTTTTTCTGAAGGCAGATTTCTTTGTTTTGTTTGAAGAGCTGCCCAACAGACAAGTGTGAATCCAAAATGCATCTAATATACGGATGAAAGATGATCTAGCTGTCCTGAGCTGGGCAGCACAGAGAGCAGAAGCTCCTGTAAGGAACTTCTCGTGGGTGTTGCCTACTGCATTTTGGTAGGGCCAGACTTAGCTATCTCTGTAAAGTAAAGCATGACATAAGACAAACCCTATGAAGCCTCAAAAAGTTTTTCTCCTTTAACTCTTTGGAGGAAAGAAAATTCAGTCTTTATCAACTGCTTTGCTTTTAAAATTCATATTCCTGAAGCTGTTCACCTGACCTTGAAAAGATACTAAAATCTTAAAATCCCCAAATAAACCCACCACCAAAGACTTTTTACCCCTTCCTAGCTTTTTTTAAGTACACTTACTACTTCCTCTGCCATCTCACAAGTTCACCTGGCAAAATTATTTTTGGTCATGCTGTAAGTTCTCAATTCTCCAGAGAGTAACAACAGATCACCTGTGTGATCTGGTGTAGGTGATCCTGCTCTGGCAGTGGGGGTGGACTAGATGATCTTTCGAGGTCACTTCCATCTCCTAACGTTCTGTGATTCCATGATCTATTTAATTCTGTTCAGCCAGTAAAATGTAAACCTGCTTGAAGGAGTTTGTTAGTGGGGCAGGCAGCCTGAGGTGTCACTTGGATCCCAGTTGGCCTGGAGCTGGTGTTGCTTGTTCCTTGCTGCCTCTGCGGTCAGTGTTTTGGAGAACGCTCTGAAAAGCTGTGTCAAGTGAAGGATACAGCTTTAGTTTGAACAAAACGTACATATCCACGTGGATGATGTAGGAGAGCTGAGAAAGTTCGTGTCTCAGTCCTGTGTGCAGTGCCGCAGGTGCTCTGATTAGTGTGGTGGTTTTGTATGCGCGTATTTAAGTTTTGGAAAGGAAGCAAAGACCTGAGCGTCTTACTGTGGTGTAGCCTTTTATGTACCTATGCAGTCAGTCTGTTGTGAGTTAAGTAGATAAAGTAGGCTTTCAGCCCCTGGTTCCTGATGCTATCAGAAATGTTGCTGAAGCCAAAAGCAAGCTAAGTGTCTGACTGTAGTGGTGGGGCAAAGAAGAGACTAAATTTGAGGGGATGTAGATATGGTGCAGTCCTTCCCCTCACCCTCAACTCAGCGCTGGGGTTCTGCCTCTACACCTCCTGCTGCCAGCAGCCCACGATGCCCCTCTGTTTTCCCTGCTCACAGCACATCTTGCTGCGCTGCATGCAGCGGCTTTCTGTGGTTATTTCCCTTTAAATTCCATCCTGATGGTGGCTCCCCAAATGCAAGCCTGCAGACTTTGAATACACAAGTACTCTGCTGCTGAATTAGTGGCTAATCAAAGATTATTGTAGAACTGGTGAGATCTTTAAGACCTGTCTCAGAGGTGCCACAGTCACTAAGGGCTCTTAATCGTCTTACCTATAAATAATAATAGACGGTGCTTAAGAGATGAGAGCTTTTCTTCCCTGACAGGACCCTGGTAAGTTCAGCAGCTCTACAAGGGGCTTCGACAACCAGTGCCTGGCATTAGTAAGGATGGTTGCCGTTGTATCCAGCCGTATTTTCTTGTTCAGCTCCTCTTAGCTCTGCAGCATGCCCTAGCTGAACCAGCGCCACTTTAAAAACAAGGCCCTGTGCCAGAATAACAGGCATCTCCTGCCTGTTAGCAAGGCCTCTCTCTTGCTTCAGAGTTCGCTCTCTAGATCCCCTCTCTGTAGCCAGTTTTGCTTTATCCTTCTCGCTGGCAGCTGATGAGCTCAGCCTTTTTTATTTTCACTTCTTTACCCTGGGAGAACCATGCCAAGATGGCTCTCTTCCTGCATCCTTTCAGCTGGTCTTGGCAGAGCGATGCCCTCCAGCAGCTAATTGTGTTAAAGAAGAGGCAGCCGGCGGAGCTGCCCTCCTGCAACTTGTGCCTTGCCTTTTCTGTGGGGCAGGGTTGTGTAATAGAGTAGATGGAAGTAAAAATAAAACACTAAGGTAAGGTATTGCTTGGTGAGTTGTGAGAACTCTTACTGCAGCAAGGAAAGTTCTGATGGTGCCTGAAAGGCTGAGAGCAAACCCTGACTGGTCTGAATAGTTTATAATTTTGGTGGTGGAATGATAAACCCCCAGTGAAATGTTTTCCTAACTCTAGTAGTGGTAAAAATAGTAGGAAGAATCCGACAGCACACAAAGAGAGGGTTGAGATGTGTGTCTCCTGTAGAATATTGCAGCTCTTGAATGTCCCCAGATCCTTCTGGGGCCTTTGGAAGGGTTTGTTTAAGGAACAGGCTGTATTACTGTTAACTGTACCATTCTGGATAGAGAGTGTTTATTTCCATGATACTCAGGGCAGAAAAGGCTATATGGGTTGAGTAACCCAGGAGAGGACTCCCAGGGACCTTTTCTTCACATCTGAAAATGTTGCTGACTTTGGTAGTTACTTTTGCATCCTAGAAAGCGGATGGTTTAAACTCTGCCAATACTGAAAAATGCTCCCTCCTCTGCTTGCTTTGGTGGGAGAAGAATACAAGTAGCTGTTGCCTTTGCACGGTTCTGCTCATGAGCTTGCCAAGAAGATGTACTGGCCAGTAGAAGAGTCTTGTCGGTGCTCTGTTACTGCCATCTTTCTGCTGCCTTATCTGTGGGGAATCTCCTTTTCTTCACCCCCTCCCTGCCAGCGTTTTCTTTCCTTCCTTCACTTCCTTGTGTATCGTTCTTCCTCCTTTTGTGCAGATTTACTGTGTCTTTCCTTCCCCTTGCCTCTCTAAGTCCCTCCTTATGTCCGTGGCAGCCTCCTTGTGCTCTGGCAGAACACAAGGACAGGTCTGTCTGCCTTGCTGCCTGCTCTGCTGCCTCTGCACTTGTCTGCACCACTGTGCTGTGCCGAGTGATCCGCAGAAAGTGAGAGAGGTTCCCATCCCAGGGTTATGGCCCACGCATTGTGATTATTTTCCCTTCCTGGGGAATGCCCAGGTGCCCTTTAATAAACTCGTCTGGGTGTTGTTAAATCGATTGAAACACGGGGCAGTGATTTAGATGCTGTTTTTAATAAGTTCAGGGATCATCTTGAATTCATTACTGCTTCAAAAGCCACTTAGGTAGGTCAGTTTAAGAAAAAGAATGCAAGAAAACCCACAAACCAGTAAACCCACAACATTCTCCACCTCACCCCCCTCCCCAAACCAAAAGTCCTAATTCTGAAATAAAATGAAAACCAGTTCAAAATTAAAGACTCCAGTAAAGTGGGAGAGTGAGGGAGAAAAAGCATGCCCAGCATTTGGCAGCAGCTGTAACTCTCATTTGTTCCCTGTGCCTGTTGCCAGACTTACAGCCAGGGATGCTTTTCGCCCAGTGGGGGACAGGAGGGTTTGCAGTGAGGCTGACCTTTCCTGCTGGAGATGCTCAAAGTGTCATGACCCAACATCTCGGGCCTCAGATGCTTGCTGACAGCCAGAAACACCCGATACGCCTTCAGCCTCGGTGTCAGCATCCCTGTATTTGTTACCTCTTGTTGCCCTATCACCTGGGTTATTTTGCACACACCAGGATGTGCCAGGTGCTACTTAAGCAGGCAGTGCTGTGGCAGTCCCTGTGCAGAGTAACTGAGTCAGTAGGTGGAACTGGGAGGCTGAAGCTTGTGGGGGACCCTGGGTGTGCTGGTGGTTTCAGTGTTATGTTAGAGAATGCTCTGAGGAATTGAGAAGGGGTATCTTGACGCTTTGCAAGGGGTCCTCATGGACCACTCTGATCTTGAAATTTGAAAGTGACTTTTCAAGAGTGGCACATTGGGCTTTGAAAGGTGTATACCTGCTGTGAGTCTGAGATGTGACACAAGCTGGACTAGAGACTGTGCTCAGTAGCTTGAGGTGGCCTGGGGTGTGCAGGAGGGACATGGAATAAGTCCTCTCTCTGTAGCAAATGAGCTGCAAATTCTCCCAAGTGCACCTCCTCAGGTCAATATAGTGTGCACAATCCAAAACCAATGCTGCATGTAGCTTTCCAGCAAGATGGGGGCAAGTGAGAGTGCTTCATCTGTGACAGATGTTAATCACCCTAAGCTGTCACCTGCTGGAAAGTACTTGGAGTAAACATGCACGGACCAGACTTCTGTTTGGGAAGAATTGGAGTCCCTCTCCTACCAGCAGCACTGTGTGACAGACTAGAAAGTGGCAGTATGCCTTCCTATTCTGGCTGGTTTGATCTACCCCTCCTTTGCCTTCAGCTCACATGGGTGTCAGTCCCTACCAGAGTGGTGGTGGTGTAGTTGGGATATTGCTGTGTGTGGCAGAAGTAGTGGTGGGTTTTGGCCTCCTCCCAGAGGGAGTTTCAGATGTGGTTTGATAGTTGAGCATTGCTTGGCAGATTGATGGAAGGAGTTGAGGGGTTTGTGCTGGTCTCTTCTCACAGGTAAATAGTGATAGAACAAGAGGGAATGACCTCAAGCCGTGACTGGGCAGGTTTAGACTAGATATTATGAAAAAAATATTCCCAGCAAGAGTGGTTGGACATTGGAGTGGGCTGCCCGGGGAGGTGCTTGAGTCACCAACCCTGGATGTGTTTAAAAGTTGTTTGGCTGTAATGCTCGAGGATAGGGTTTAGGGTAAATCTTGTAGAGTAGGGTTATTTGGTTGGGACTTTGTGATCCTGAGGGTCATTTCCAACCTGAATGTTTCTCTGATGCTGTGATCCCAGCTGACTTCTTAAAACATTCTGAAAGCTTTCCAGGAAGGCAGTACATGGTGCTAGTTGAAGTCCTTCCATACCTTGCCTTTGAATCTGTTTGAGAGCTTGAAAGCCTTGTTGTGGGGCAGTAGTGTTGATGGGCTTGAGGAGGAGGTGTGTAGAATTGAGCTGAACTGCCATCATTGCCCACAGTTCCTCCTCTCATCGTGGTCTAAGGGAAAGATGGGATTTTAACACATCTTCATTAGTCTGAAGAGTAACATGTTCTGCTTCCAGACAACTCCTTGTTACGTGTAATCAATTTTAAAAGGCAAAAGTTAATGCGATTTATAATTAGTGATAAGGAATTCTAAACCTGGAATTGCAGGCATGTATATTAATGAATAATCCTTCAGCAGGCTCACACAATCTATGTCTGAGCTTGTATGGATTGCTCATGCCATGTAAAAATGCCTTAACTTCTGGGTGGACTACATTGGAAAAAAAAAGTCCTCGTATTTTTCTATTCTCCAAGTAGAAAGATGGAATTGTGCTGCAGATGTATTTGCAAGTGCTATTTAAAGAGGATGAAGTGTGGAAGTGTAATTCCCAGCAAATTTTCATAACTTAGTTCTATAGTTTCCATAGTTTAGGAGCTTTGAGTAACTGATTTTTGTGCTTGCCCAGGGGCAGGCTGAATGAGCTCTGGTTCCACAACATGCTGTTAAATGGGCAGAGATTTGGAATGGTAGAGAGAGACTTGGAGCAAAATGGTGTTTGTGAGGCTTCATGCAAACTCCTGCTTTCTGTTAGAGCGGCATAATTACTTTGCTCGCCCTCGAAGTGTGTGTGGCAGTGAATAGATGTAACAGAGATATTTGCCCCAAGCAATCTGACTGTGAAAAGACAAGAGGGGAGGGGATGATGTGCAAGTAAAACCGACAATAAGATGATTGACATTGCTATTAATAGTGTTATTTGCTATAAATAACTTCGATCTGAAGTCAGAAGGTTCTTAACAAACACATTTGCATAATACTGTTGAGTCAAAATGTAACACCATAAATCTTTTTTATTGCCCTTCCCCACCCCTAGACCAATCCATGACGCAGTCGAAAATGATCACTTGGAAATTGTCCGCCTGTTACTGTCTTACGGTGCTGATCCAACACTTGCGACCTACTCTGGGAGGACTATCGTGAAGATGACTCACAGTGAGCTCATGGAGACCTTCCTTACAGGTGCGTGGCTGTGTTGTGTGGGGCTTTGCTGATGGTGGCAAATGAGAGGGCGTTTCCTGGCCCCCCCGAGTCTCTACTGCCTGGTGTGGGGGACTGCATGCCAAGGTAGGCTGCAGTAGCTCTCTCTCTGCCTTCAAAAACCCCTTGGCTGCAGGTGGGAAGCATAGCCATGCATGGGAGCTCCTTCTAATTGAAACTCTTAATAAGCCATGAGGATTATGCAACCATCAGATTTGATAGGTAGGTAGGAGGACAGCAGACTGCTCCGATGCCTTCAGTTTTCTGCTTGAAATGAAAATAAGAAACTTGCCAAATCAAATAGCTGTTTGTTAAACAGAGTCATGTTTTCCCATGGTCTTGGTTTTTATCATTCTAGTACATGTCTCTTTGCAAGTTCTGCCTCATTTTATATCTGAAATGCTGTAAAACTACTGTTGAAGACTCTTGGTTTGAAACATGTCCATGTTTTAACACAATTGTAGGTTGTTTTTTCCCCTGTTAGTTTTAGATAAAGACACTTGCATTGTCCAGTAACTTGCCTCTCAAAATGTTTGCAGTGTTCTCAGTGAGAGAGCTGAAAAACTCTGTTTATGGCACAGTGTAGAAAGTGCACAGGTGTATCAGGACTCCAGTAACGTTCAGTCTCTTGGACTTCTTGGCATCTTGATCTCAGTATCTTTTCATGGGTTCAACTAGCAAATCTCCCACATCATAGAACCACGCAATTGTCAGGGTTGAAAGGGACCTCAAGGATCATCTAGTTCCAACCCCCCTGCCATGGACAGGGACACCTCAGACTAGATCAGGTTGCTCAGAGCCACATCTAGCCTGGCCTTAAAGAGTCTCCATGGATGGGGCTTCTGCCACCTCCCTGGACATTCTGTACCAATGTCTCACCACCCTCATGCTGAAGAACTTCTTCCTAGCATCCAATCTGAACCTACCCACTTCAGTTTTGCTCCATTCCCCCTAGTCCTAAAAAGTCCCTCACCAGCTTTCCTGTAGGCCCCCTTCACATACTGGAAGGCCACAATAAGGTCTCCTCGGAGCCATCTCATCTGCAGACTGAATCACCCCAACTCTCTCAGTCTGCCTCCATAGGAGAGGTGCTCCAGCCCTCTAGTCATCCTCATGGCCCTTCTCTGGACGTGTTCCCGGATGTCCAGATCTTTTTTTCGTAATAGTGGCTCCAGAACTGGACACAGTACCCCAGGTGGGGTCTCACCAGAGTGGAATAGAGAGGGAGAACCACCTCTCTCAACCTGCTGGCTGCACTTCTTTTGATGCAGCCCAGGATGTGTGGAGAAAGCGATTTTTCTATCAGTCGTAGTTGGTCGTTTTGATGTTTTTTGGTTTGTTTTCTGTGAGTTTTTTGAGTGTTTTGGTTTTTTTTGTTGCTGTTGTTTTTTTGGGGTGGGGATGACACACACACATGTGACAGATGGATGGGAGGGGCACTGTTTCACCCCGAATCTGGTGTCACAGAATAAGTGCATAGGATAAGAAATGTGGTACATCCCATCACAAAAATAAAAATGCTGCTCTCAGTTTCTGAAGCCTAAGGTTGGGTCTGCCCTTGTTAGACCTTTGGATGATTATTTGATGTGGTGGGTCATTATTTGATGTGATGGAAGGAAGGACGGAGGAGAAAAGTGAATTCCAGGAATATTTGTGGGAGTGGTGTATGTATGCTGCTGTTGTAGCACATGCACGTGGAGTTTTTGATGGCAGGTATGGAGGATGCAGACTACGAGACTCTATGACACACTTGCCAGCTTTTTGTTCTCATCAGTATGTTTTTGTGGATGTTTTTTTTTCCCCTCTCCAGAGTATTTAACTGACCTGCAAGGTCGAAGTGTTGATGACCCTGGTTTGTGCTGGGATTTCTATGGCAGCTCTGTGTGCGGTGAGCAAATGTTACCCTTTATTTCTTTGTATGTGGAGACTTTCAAAACAGGCAGCACGTGGGGATGGGAGGCTGGTTTGGTTTGATGGTGAAGGAAGCTGGGAAGGAAGCAGGCTGATTTTACTTACAGATCACGTTATTGTGAGGAAAAAGCAAGGCCTGCGATGCACTCTTCCATGCTGACTCGGCACCTTTATTCAATTTTATTTAGATCCGAAAGATGAATCTGGGTTTGACATCTTGGCAAATCCTCCTGGCCCAGGTGACGAAGATGAAGATGGCTTTAGCGATGTGTTTGAATTTGAATTTTCGGATGAGCCTCCCTTGCCGTGTTACAACATTCAAGTGTGTCTATCTCAGGGGTAAGAACAAATGCAGAGTTTGGGGTAAAAATAGCTGAGACGATCTGCTTAGGATGGCAGCAGTTTGTGTCTGTGGGGAAATGTGTTTGCATTATTTAATGTAAATAAGGGAGGAATACTGTAGCTGCCAGGCTTTTTTGAAACAAGCTAATGGGAGCCGAGAGGGGAAAAGGCTGGCTCCTTGGCGTGGTGTTTTGAGAGCCATGCCTCTGAGCAGAGCGAATGACATCTGAGCACAGGTGCCTCTCCTGAGCCCAGGCAAGCATCTTGGTCTAACGTCCCCAAAATACAAGTGTTTCTGGCAGTTAAATTTGGATAGCGTGTCTGGAAGGTGTTCTGAGTTTTGTTTTCTGGTTTGCTGAGTGGTCACAGTTTTGTGAGTGACTAAATGACACCATTATGGCTGTTCTGGACTTTGCAGCAACACTGCTTTAAGGCATAGCAAACAAATAGAACATCTAGAAGAAGCAACTGTGATACTTAATAATAGACTGGGAAAATGTTATCATCTGTTACAGTCAAGATATAAATTAGGTTCCTAAGCAGTTAGTGTTTGTCATTTGCACCAATTTTGATGACAGCTGTGGGAAAAATAGTTTTAAATATTAATTGTGCAAGCATGTGGGTTGCAGCATGTTTTTATTATTTGGGTGTAAGGTAAGTTAGGTTACAAAGATTGAATTAAAAAAATACCTGAGGAAAAAAAAAACCTGATGGCTTGTGTTTAATATTGGAAGTCAGAGGTGCTGAAGTTTCTGATTGTAACTCTAGGACATTTCCTAACTGTGAGAGGCTGTAGGCATGGCTGCTGACCCACAGGTGAACTCAGGAGCCCTGGGTTTATAGGCTGCGGCGCCCCTGTGTGCCTGGTCCCCCTCCTTCTCCAAAGCTGCAGACAGCAGTACTCTGAGTAAATACACTGAGTAAATAGGGCTGCATCTGCACATCTGTTGTATTTGACCCCTTGAGCGATGGCCTTGACTTCAGGGGGATTGTTTGCGCGGGTGTGACTGGGGAGGTTTTGTCAGATGGCAATACAGCGAAGAGTCAAGAAGCTTGTGACTTGGTGTTGTTTATTGGAGCCTCTTTCTCCTTCCCTTCCACAGACCACGAAACTGGCTTCTGCTCTCGGACGTGGTGAAGAGGCTAAAAATGTCATCTCGCATCTTCCGCTGTAACTTCCCCAATCTGGAAGTGGTGACCATCACGGAGGCAGAGTTTTACAAACAGACTTCCCTCAGCCAGTTGTTCTCTTGTGCTACGGACCTTGAAGCTTTTAACCCAGAGAGCAAAGAGCTGTTGGACTTGGTGGAGTTTACAAGCGAACTCAAGACTTTGCTGGGCTCCTCGCTTCACTGGTTGCATCCGCAGGAGGACCCTCCCTTCGACATCCTCTGGTGAACCATCAGGCCATTTAATGTACAGTTTCTCCTTTATGTATATGTGTTCAAATGCAATTGTTTTCTGTAAAGAAAGGACACTATTAAATATGAAAATAGCTTTCCTTTATATAAAAAGAGATCTGAAATTCCACTTGGATGGATTTTTTTGAAGAAATTAAAAAAACAACAACAAAAAAAAAAACAACCCCACCCCAACAAACCAACCCCTTCCAATCAGTTTTTACAGAATTGTTATATAATGTTTCTTTAAATACACACAGAGAGGCTTTGGGATAAGTTTATTATTACTCTGGACACAGGTTTGTTTGGTTTTTAGTCGTTTTATTTTTTAGAGAACACACACTCACACATCGACTTTGTTTCATACAAAGCACTGATTACCCAGAACGTACCTTTCCTTTTTTCCTTCCTAGGTGATGTGATCAAAGTCATGTGGCTCGTTTTGGGAGGTAGACTTCAGTAAGGCACTTGGTGATAATTATTTTTGTTTTGTTTTGAGTTTGTTTTGATTTTTTTTTTTTTGTTTACAGAATTACCTGCTTTGGCCAGGTCAAGCACTATTGAATATAATTCAGTAGTTTGTAATATAAATTAAACCATATCCATACACCTACAACTAATTGTAAGAACTTTTATATCCTAATTTAAAAGCTGTGAAATTTAGTTTTCACACATCAAACCGGATTGTTTATATATGTTTAAACATTTTATGCTCTTTATTTAAAGAAGACTTTGAACTATTTTTTCTGTACCTTGTAAAATATTGGAAAAAAAAAATAAAAACTAACATATGTTGAAGTTGCTTGAAAAAAACTGTACATAAAAACTAAATTTTTCTGAATTGTGTGTTTATGTTTGAGATCTGTGTTTTAACTTTGTAAGTAAATCTCCTGCCTTTGTATTTATATTTTACAAAAATTTTCTTAAAAGGCAATAAAACTGTTGAGAAATGAAGAAGCTAAAGTGACTCCTCTTAATTCTGTGTCTGGTTGTGAAATGAGCTCTGGCTCATTACTATTTATGAAAGGAGGTTTCGCTTGTGGTTCCCAGAGCAGAGCTGGTGCAGGTGCCCACACGAGCAGCTGATGAAATCTGAGGTGGAATCTGAGGTTCCTAAATTCAAGGTTGCAAGAAAACATCTGGCACGGGCACCTTCTGTGGGACAGAAGTTTAAAAGCATCATTCACAACGCTCCCTCATTGCCTTTTAGTTGAAGAGTTGTGAATAGGTTCAGTTATTTCCCCTCCTTTGTCATCGCTTTAGGTTGAATTGGCTGAATTCTCTGTTCAGTGGTGTCTGCAGAGGGGATGAGAATAGTACCAGGGTAAGTGCTTTAGTTTTAATGTGGAGCATAAAGCTATGAGCACGCTTTGGGAGGATCTAAAGGGACAGTGACCAGAATGGCAGTTTTGCACTTTGGGTACTTGGATCTAAGAGGCTGGGCTCCCTGGACTGGGCCAGACCCTCTCGTAAGAGTCTGGGACTGACCTTCCCCCTTGTGCAAGTTCTTGCTGTGAGCTCAGATTCTTGAGTTTTGCTTTGGGATGTTTTTTACCAGAAGTGTGTCCTATGAGGCTTGTGATGGGCCTGGAGCATATGGCCTACAAGGAGTGTGGAAGGGACCTGTGGCTGTTTAGTCTGGAGAAGAGGAGGCTGAGGGGAGACCTCATTGCTCTCTACAACTACCTGAAGGGAGGTTGGAGAGAGGAGGGGGCAGCCTCTTCTGTGGTGGCATGGGAGAGAACTAGAAGAAATGGTTTCAGGCTGCACCAGGTGGGATTCAGGCTGGATATTATGAAATATTTCTTCATTGAAAGGATTCTCAAACATTGGAATGGTCTGCCCAGGGCAGTGGTGGAGTCACCATCCCTGGAGGTGTTTAAGCAGCCTGTGGATCTGGCACTTAGGGACGTGGTCTAGTGTTGACCCTTCAATGCTGGGTTGAGGGTTGGACTGGATGGTCTTTGAGGTCTCTTCCAACAAGATGTTTACTGTGATGTTTTGATAGCCAAATGCTTCAGTTGAGATGCTTAAATTGTGGTGCTCTTCTGATTAGGGCCAGGACACCCCAACAAGAAGGTCATGAGCAGAGTACCTGGCCTGTCTGGAGCAGTGAGGTTTGGTGGTTTTCAGGAGTGGCTGAAACGGAGCTGGGGTTGTTCAGCCTGGAGAAAAGGAGGCTCAGGGAAGACCTTATTGCTCTCTACAACTACCTGAAGGGAGGTTGTAGCCAGATGGGGATTGGTCTCTTCTCCCAGGCACCCCGTGAAAGAACAAGAGGACACAGCCTCAAGATGTATCAGGGCAGGTTCAGGCTGGATGTTAGGAAGTTCTTCATGGCAAGAGTGATTGGCATTGGAATGGGCTGCCTGGGGAGGTGGTGGAGTCACCATCCCTGGAAGTGTTTAAAAGGAGACTGGATGAGGCACTTAGTGCCATGGTTTATTAATAAGGTGTTGAGTGATAGGTTGGACTCAATGATGGCAGAGGTCTTTTCCAACCTGGTTAATTCTGTGATTCTGTGATTAATGGACAGTGTGCTACAGGTTAAATCTTTACTCCTGGAAGATTTTAAAGGGTGTGGTGTGAGTTACTGCCATCTGTTAGGTGAGGGAGAATACCTTGTTACTGAAGGTGCCTCAAATGAGCCAGCAGTGTGCACTTGCAGCCCGGAGGGCCAACCAGATCCTGGACTGCATCAGGAGAAGTGTGGCCAGCAGGGCAAGGGAGGTGATTCTCCCCCTCTACTCCACTCTGGTGAGACCCCACCTGGAGTACTGCATCCAGTTCTGGAGCCCCCATTACAAGAAGGATGTGGACATGCTGGAGCGTGTCCAGAGAAGGGCCACTGGGATGATCAGAGGGCTGGAGCAGCTCTCCTTTGAGGACAGACTGAGGGAGTTGGGGCTGTTCAGTCTGGAGAAGAGGAGGCTCCCAGGTGACCTTATTGTGGCCTTTCAGTATCTGAAGGGGGCCTACAAAAAAGCTGGAGAAGGACTTTTCAGGATATCAGGGAGTGACAGGACTAGGGGGAATGGAGCAAAGCTGGAGATGGACAGGTTCAGGCTGGCTGTGAGGAGGAAGTTGTTCAGCATGAGAGTGGTGAGAGCCTGGAATGGGTTGCCCAGGGAGGTGGCTGAGGCCCTGTCCCTGGAGGTGTTTAAGGCCAGGCTGGATGAGGCTCTGGCCAGCCTGATCTAGGGTAGGGTGTCCCTGCTCATGGCAAGGGGGCTGGAACTAAATGATCCTTGTGGTCTCTTCCAGCCCTGACTGATTCTATGATTCTATGAAATGGAAAGACAGAGCCGATGCCTCTGCTGGTGTGTTGCCGTTGAGCCTTGTGCTGGAATTGCTGCTGGGGCTATGGTGGTTTTGTAGCTGAGCCAAAAGGTGAGCGAGAGGTCCAAGAGCTTTCTGCTGCTTGCAGCTGGAAACTCATTTCTGCACAGGATGAGGAATTTTCTATCCTAATACAACCAATGGCATCTTTCCCCTCAATTGGATAAGGATGGTGATGGTCTCTCTTGCATGGCTTACACACACACAGTAGGTTTTCTTTTAAGCTAGGCTCCAGCTTTGCAAAGAACTGCACACAGACATCTCTGCTCTCCAATGCCAGCTGCTTTTACCTCCTGGTTTTCCCAGAAAGCAAAGGTGGGCCAGAAAAAACTTATGGCAAAGGAGAATGTTAAAAGCAATTGTTACAGGCATGTTGATCTGGTCAGCTGCATAATGCTTGGATGATTTGAGCTGGCCATAAATCACCCTTGTTCCACTTCCAGGGGCACATGGCAGACACCTGACTTCTCACCATGTCCCACAGGCAAATGGAAGACTGACATGGCTTCATCTTTTGGCCTGCTCCTCAAATGATCTTGAGCATGTGCTCCCCAAATGTCTCAGCTTAGTCAGCTTTCCACCATCTCCACTGGGTACAGTTGGGACTTCTCCATGCTGGCACTTGCATCCGTGCTCAAATACAGCAACAGCCTCACACTGTTGTAATGGAAGCCTGTGCCTGCCTCAGGGCCCCTCTGCTTTCTAAAAATAGAGCTGTGGTGGGGAACACCTGATCACAGTGCTGTCCCTTGACATAATGCAGCCTTTTTATCTTCTGGGATGTGCTCTTTTTAAAGAAAGTGCTGTATGATAGTGCTTGATGGAGCACATGGAGTTCAGTGAAGGAGGAAAGTGGTGTCCTATGCTGCTAGGTGCATGAGGCTGGCTTGACTGACCCTATTCTGGACAGTTTGGGGGGCACAGGCTCTGCTCACTTGCTTCCTGTGATAGGACAGGGAGCAATGGGTGTAAGTTGCAGCATAAGAGATTGCACCTCAACACAAGGAGGAACTTCTTTACTGTAAAGGTCACAGAGCACTGGAACAGGCTCCCCAGAGAGGTTGTGGAGTCTCCTTCTCTGGAGACTTTGAAAGTCTGTCTGGATGCATTCCTCTGTGATCTGTGCTAGATTGTGTGGCCCTGGTCTGGCAGGGGGATTGGACTCGATGATCTCCTTGGATCCCTTCCAACCCCTAATATCCTGTAATCCTGTGAGGCTGTGGCAGGAGAGGCTGGCTGCACACACCGTTTTGCAGTAGGCAAGCTCAGGTAGTTACCCTGGGGATAGGAAAGATGGCAGCATACCAGGAGGGAGCAAAGTCGGTGATGGAGAGTGTAGGCAGGGCCACCTGGCCAGCACCAGGACCTGCTGGATACCGTATGGTGCAGAGCTGGGGGCTGAGCTAACTCCAGCCAGCAGAGCGGGGCAGGGCTCAGAGGAGGCTGAGGCTCACGCTACTCCCTCCTCTAAAGCACTTTCCTGTGCACCTTCCTTGGGCCACAGGTACTCACTTCACACTGCTGGCACTGCTCCATGGTAATAAAAAACAAGGGAACTGAAATGCAGCCTTTGGCGATGGTAAAGCCCTGCCAATCCTGTGTCCTGCTTTGTATGAGGTGAATGCAGCACTGATGCTGCTGGGGCCTAAGCCAAGGTATTTCCTTGATTTCCCCTTGCTTTTCACTTGAATTGGCCTGGCTGGAAGGTTGCAGTGCCCTGTAGAGGTGTTGGAGAACCACTGGTACAGTAAGGGAAATCCCCATCTGCAGCTAGGGGAGGCAGGTGAGCCTCACTAAAGGGAGTTTCCTTTGTCAAACTTTTACTTGGCACTGGCTGGGAAATCCCAGGATATACAGGGCTCCAGGCTGGCTGCCTGGCAGGGGAGACAAGACAGCGTAAGCAGTGCTGAAAGGTTTCCCCCGAGATAAGCAGTGCTGCTGAGGACTGCAAAGCATTGAACTCCTGCTTTGCCTTTCTGCCTTACCTCAAATGACTGGGTTCTACATAGCGAGGCTAGACCTCTGAGTTTCCCATTTGGGTTATTTTTCCTTCTGGACACTCTTCCTGTTTCTTCTGCTTTGCTGTTCTCTGCCCCTTTTACCTTGCTGGCCTAGCTGGGGACCTGTGCCAGACACTGCTACAGTGAGTGGCAAGCAAGGACCAAAGGTGTTTGGTCCTTGTTTGTGCTATTTTGGAATGCAGACTGCTAAAGGGAGAGACCAGATGCCTGCTGGAAAGCTGACCCAGCTTCTAGTTTGCAGGATCACAAGAGCAGAATGGAAAAGTCTTAAAAACTGCTCCTAGGGGCCAAGCTCACTCCATGAATCAAAAAGTTTGAAGCTAACTTCTCTGTTCCTTTCTGTGCTAAGGAATGAAACTATAGATGGGACCCATCATTTGTGCATTAATATGAACAAGGTGTGAGGGAGTGGTAAATGCAGGCAGCTGCCATTTCCAGGCTCTGTGGGGCTGCTGGTAAACATTCAGAGTAATTTCTTCAGTTTGTACAGGAAAAAAGCACACATTGCTACTTTAAACTTGTACAGATGCAAGCTAACTGAAAAAAAAAAATCAAAACTGTTTGCAGAACATCATATTTTCTTTTCTGTATGGGTCCAGTGGGCTTGGCACCAATGAACAAGGCAGAGTGAATGCCACTGTTGTGAAAACCTGTTAGGTCTTTTCTCAATCTGTTTATTCACCATTGTGTTTCTGTTAGGAAGGGAGGGAGAAGAAAGCAACTGGAATCCAGCAAGTTTCCCTTTGTGAGCTCATAGCGTTGTCAGGGGCAAAAAAATCCCAAGATATATCTGAAGAAGATGAAGTTCTCTTTAGGTACTGTTTCTAAGATGTCCACACCATCTTCACATCTACATCAGTCTTACCAGCTCTGCATTTTACAAAAGCACAGAATCACAGAATGTCAGGGGCTGGAAGGAACCTCAAAAGCTCATCCAGTCCATCTCCCCTGCCGGAGCAGATCACCTGTACTACATCCCACTGGCACACATCCAGGTGGGTTTTGAATATCTCCAACGAGGGAGACTCCACAACCTCCCTGGGCAGCCTGTTCCAGTGTCTGTCACCCTCACAGGGAAAAAATTCCTCCTCATGTTTCCGTGGAACTTCCTATGCCTCAGCTTCCACCCATTGCCCCTTGTCCTGTCACTGGGCATCACCAAGGAGAGCCTGGTTCCATCCTCCTGGCACTCACCCTTTACATATTTGTAAACATTGATAAGGTCACCCCTCAGTGTTCTCCTCTGCAAGCTAAAGAACCCCAGCTCCCTCAGTCTCTTCTCATAAGAGAGATGTTTCATCCCCTTAGTCATCTTTGTTGCTCTGTGCTGGGTTGTCTCAAGCAGTTCTGTTCTTCTTGAACTCAGGGCCTCAGAATTGAATACAGTACTCTAGAAGTGACCTCACCAGGGTAGAGTAGAGGGACAGGAATACCTCTCTTGACCTACTAGCCACAGCCCTTCTAATACACCCCAGAATGGCATTGGCTGTCCTGGCCACAAGAGCACATTGCTGGCTTATGGTCAACCTCCCATCAACTAGGAGTGCTTTGCGTGGGTCCACCACCACTGCAGGCTGAAAGGAGTGCCTTTGCCTGCAGATGAAGTGTGATGGATGTCACCCTTGGGGTGACAGCAGCATGTTGCTTGTTTCTGGTCTGACAGCCCTGAAGCAAACCTTGTCCACACCACGTGCACATTTTGCAGGCTGATGTGACTGTAGAGGGTTGCTCTCTTGAGCTAGATATGATCCACAAATCTGCCACTAAATAGATTTTCCTTTTGTTGTCACATTAATTTGCAACTCATTAATAGTGACAGCAGTGAGGTACTTGCACTGGTGCAGATTTGCATATTCATGATCAACTTATTATTAAACAAATAAGATTTCCCTAGCTTAGGAAGCACCCAGAGTAATGCCATATTGTGCATTATATCAGCCTGAGTGTTTAATTTTCTCTTTAATATGTTAATAGACACAAGGGGTGCACTTTTTAAAGTAAATGGGCATCTATATAATAGCATGCAATTTAAAAGATCAGAATCATTTAAATGGTAACCAGTTAACTAACCTGCCAATAACTGAGCACCTGTTTAATGTATAGATCAATTAATCAATTCTAATGGCTGGCTTTGTCACCTGATGAACATGGCATAGGCAGTACCACCGAGGCACAGCCAAGTCACTGCACTGGTGAGCTGAGAGAGGCACCAACAGCTGATGCTGTGTGTTGTGATAGGTTACAGCCAGATTGTTTGGTTTCCATAGCTGCTTCTGCTTCTTTCCCCAGAGAAGCAGTGCAAGAGAAAGTGAACGCTGTGCCTAGTGTGGTGCCTGTTGCCTCCTACTTGCCCCTCTAGGGCACAACTGCAGGAAACGTGGCCAGCATGGCTCCACAGGATCCCCCCTGCTCCCTCTTATCCCTGCTGGCAGGCACTCCCAGCAGGTACCACCTTGGCAGCAGCTGTGGCTTAGCACCAGGCAGGTCTTCGGCATGGCAGGTGGGTGATTTTCCCTGTGTCATGGTGGGGAAAATGCATCCCTGTGATGAAGAAACTGGGAGGGAAAAACCCCTTGGAGTTCAAGAGGCACTCAAATTCTGCAGGCAGGAGGGAAGGGAGGAGCGAAGCAGGGGCCTATCCCGAGGGCAGGTGTTTCACTTGCTGGTGACTATGTGGTCCTCTGCCCACAAAGTGGCACAGTTTTTTTTCTGTTGGGCTGGGCAAGCCCAGCTTATTAACACTCCCTTCAGCTCGCTGCTGCGTCCATAGTCTTCGTTTCTTTCTGTCTCTTTTAACACGTTGTAGAGTGATGGAGATAATTACCTGTGTGGGAACCAGCTGGTTGTTGCAAAGTCCCTGTCAGCCCCCTCAGGTTCCCTGGCTTGACTTTCCACAGGCCTTTGATGGCACTGCCTAACCATGAGGCAAAAGCAGTTCTTACCCCGTCCTGCTGTTTCCTTGTGAGTCACAATCCACCCTCCTTGAACTGCTGACCTGTGATCCTGGGCTCAGGAGCTCCTGTTGCTGGCTAATTGCAAAAGGTGTATGGCCCTGAAGAGGCAAGGCTGAAACTGAGGATGGTGAAACATAGCCATAAATTACCTCAAAGACTATAGCTCTGCAGGTCCAGAGTAGGGTGAGGCTGGTTTTAAAACCTGTATACATCAACCTTCCAATGCCCTTCTTCACAGGGGATAATTTCATTTTCTGATGTGGGATCTGTCCTTATCTTAATCTCCTCTCCCAGGTCCCTCCCTGGCATGATGAGGGATGCCAGCTGGACTGCACACTGATTTCCACTGCTCCACGGCTGCAGCCATTTTCATGTGCTGAGGATGTAGAAGGGTTAGGCAACACATGTGGCAGATGCTTGTGATGTCAGAGACAGTGTTTAGTGTTTGTCGCTGTCGAAATCTCAAGGAAAAGGCTCCCTAATGAAAACCCTTTTCCAATATGGCATAAAACTCCCGTTTAAGTAAAGCCTATGCAAAGTCAAGTCCTGACAGGTCTCCTGAAATGAAAAGGGCAGATTATTTAACAGCTGATCAACATTAATAACCCTTGGCAAACACAGTATGCAAATTTAGCACTGGAGCCAACATGTGCCAAAGGGACTCTAGCAGCCTGGCCTGGCTGCTCACAAACCACTGCTGTTAATCACGGAGCCCAACACTGGGAGACCTGGGCTGCGGCTGCCACGTGTCAGGTCAGTGGTCTGTGGGTGCTTGTTTAGGAGAAGTTCCTCCATCACCACAGGAATCTAATGGGTGTTTGGTGTCTGACTGCTCGGGGGGGGGGCAGCCTCTGACTCCCTCGCTGAGTTACTGAGACTTATGGCATAAAGCGGAGGGAACTGAAACAAGTAGTTTGAAGGATGGATACCTCACCTCCTCCCTCTGCCACATCTTAATGGAAAGATCAGGTTTAAGTACCTTTGTGAGATACCAGTCTATGCAGAAAACCCACCTCCTGTCTGAACCGGGCCAACACATGGGCAGAGGTTAAGCATGGGATGGAGAGCTGGGTTCAGAGCGGAGTTCATTCTTTTATGCCCAGCTCCACATCACAAGGGTGGCTTTATAGCTGCCTGGCTGCCCTGGCCAACTTGGTTTCTCTAGCCCAGGGACAGTACTAGTGCTACCCACTGGCTGCTGTAAGCACCTGGCGATTTGGTGTGGCTTTCTGCAGGGCCACTTCATCAGGGCAGTGACGCTGACAGCTGTGATAAAGCAGGCCCATCTCGGAGACCATTGCTGCTGGATGGAGTGGTCCTAGCTGGGACCCCCATGAGCTGGTTGCATTTACTAACCCAGCAGAAACCTGTCCCAGGAGACCCTCACGGTGGAGGGGTGTACAGGGTAGGAGCAGAGCGCAGGCTCCTGCAAAAAGGAGGAGGCAGTGCTGCCCGGCTGTGAGAGCAGGACAAGGGGTCAGGGCCAGTCACTGAAGCGCTGCCCTTTTGGTGGCAGTGTGGCATTACCTTGTCTCAGAAAGATGCTTGAGGGCAAGCCTTTGGAGCCTGGATGCTCCCACCAGCTTCCCATGCAGCTGTTAATAGTCTAGTGACTAAAAGTAGCTGGTCCCTCTCCTGAAGTAGCTGCCATACCCAAAGAGCCGGCGTGCCTTTGATTCCCACTGCTTTCAAAGGCTCTAAAGTGAGCTCGATTAGAAAAGTCAACAAAGAGATGCAAATATGCCACAGCAAAAAGGTGCGTCCTTGCTTTGGGAACCAGTGCCCCGGGTGGCAGTAAGCAGCAGCAAGCAGCAGCTCTGGCAGCTGGGAAACAGGAGGGAAGGGAGGGTGTGTTGTTCTGGGGAAACCAGTGCCTCACACCAGCTCACGGCTCTGTGGACACAAAACAGCGTCTCTGGCTTCAAGGTTATTTCATAGTAAACAAGCGCTGTCAGGAGGGAAGCAGCCCACTGCCGCCCGGGCACCTGGGCTTGTGGGCTACGTTGGGAGCACAGCAGGACCTGCGGCAGGGGCAGCGCAGGCTGGAGAAATCCAGAAAGTCCCTTCCCAGGCTCATTTCTACAGCTACAGATCTTGAAAGGGCAGTCTTGTGCTCAGCCCGTGCCAGAGCTGTGAGCATCCGGCTGCGTTCCTAACGGTGTTAGAGTCTTTCAGCAGTGTTTGCCTTAACCTTACCTGTGCTAACTCTCCAGCCAGCTCCGGAGCAAGCTGGTGGGGCCCTTGAGGTTACGTCTGAGGCAGAGCAAGGTGAACTAGCTCCAGAAGGAGGAGGAGGAGGAGAGTGGGTCTGCTTGGCAGCCAATGCCAAATAGCAGCGAAACAGCCCCGAGGATGTTGCCATATGCGCACACCTCTTCTGCTGTGGAGGGGCTCCGTAGTGCCAAGGAATGGATATCCCAGGCAGTCTGTTCGTGAAGTCATCAGGCATTTTTTAAAATACACAGCAGAGACTTCTGCAGGGCTCAGTCTTTCTGTAAAGTAAATTTATTTGACAGGTTTATTTCTTTATCAGGTATTTGTCTAACCCTCTGACACCGAGAGAGAGGATTTCCTGGTACAGATGTTAACATGTAAACTCCTGGAGATGTGTCCTGTCATAGCCAGTGGCCAAAATATCCCCGCTCCAGTTTCTCCTAAGTGTCCCAGCGTGACGGCTGGGGACCCAAAAGATGCTGGCTGATCTACACAGCGATCACTGTGGGCCACCATGAGGTGCATAAGCCAGGAAAGAGATGACCTCCAGTAAAAGGAGAGGAGACAGGTTTCTGGACACAGGCCCTGGATAAGTGGCAGGTGAACTTAGGGGTTAAACCCAAGCCTTTTACAAGTGGCGTCTCTATGTGGCAGGATAGGGAGATTAGAAACACCTTAAGTACATGAAGGTTTTGAAGCACTGCTGACTGATCAAATAAAAATACTTGAATTCTGAATCAATGCAATTTAAAGCAGATTTATTTAGAAATGGAAATCGGGCACTAAGGGGCTTATTTAAATCACTCTAGGTTGCCATTAGCCTCCCCCTGCCCCCAGCAATGCATACTCTCTTGGATTAGGTGAGGTGAGGGTGAAGATGTGCTCCCTCCCTCTTAAATTATCCCTGGGCAAGGGACTGGGAGGTGGGACAGGGTGACTGGGGAGGTGCCCAGGGTGAAGGAGGGATTCAGCTGCCTTCTCACCAGAGGCTGCCGCCTGGCCTTGGTCACTGACAGATGACAGACAGACAGGAAGAGCAGGCATACCGTGCGGCTGCAGCATGACAGGGTTTCGACACAGCCCAGCGTTTCAGGGACCACAGTAATTCTTAGCAGCACTGCTTGGAGGTCCATTCCCTCACTCGCTTGGATGCTGGCTTAAGAGGGATCCTTTGCTGTCTTGCATGTCCTCTGCTCAGCATGCAGCAGCTCCCAGCATCTGAAGCAGAGAGATGCTGCAGTTGTGCACGATGGGTGCATGTGCAGGGAGGTGCCGGCTGCTTGTTCTAGCCTCAGCTGTGTAGGAGATCCCGTTACCTTACCCGGTGCAGGAACCAGGAGGGGGAAGGTTGGGTCTCTTCTCCCATGAGGCCTGCAGTCACCCTGCAAGCCCATGAGATTCCTTACAACAGCACTGGAGAGCATGAGCAGCAACACCACTGTGGCATTTATTAATTTTTTAGCATAGCTTTCCCTCCCTCCCCCACCCACTGTGATTTGCATACCTGCTAATCCTCTGCCTCCTGCAGTAATTCTATGAAGGGCAGGGAAATTATATCTGAGCGATAACTCCTTGACTCCAAAGCTGTCGAAGACCCTTTGTGCCATCATGCTCAGAGAATCCCAGCAAGTGGAAGGAGGAGAATTAACCTCCTAAGAGCTGCACAACACCCACAAGCCCCAAGGAATGCCATCTATCTTGAGTATGAGAAAACTCAGCCCTGCCAGTCCTGGATGGCTCAGGCCCCAGGAAAGCCCTTGCCCCTGGCAAAAGTTTGACTTGACAAGATTGCTGTTTCCTACCAGCAGTGTTTCCCCTGCAGCAAAGCTGGTTCCCCAGGGGAGAAAGAAGGAAATGTCATTCTTCCCCCTAGCCCTGCCTGAGGACCAGGGAACATCCCCCCTCTTCCTGCACATTCTGGGACTGAGCATCCCACAGCAGGGCTGTGCTGTGGTTCTAGCTCCAACCTCGTGGACTTGTGATGACTCCTATGCCAGTTTTAGCCAGCAAGAAGCTGCAGTAAGACGTGTGAGCCCAGCAGTTTAATTCTTCACTATGCTTTTTTTTTTTTAACTGCTGCCTTTTTCTTCCTACTGACTTCTTATTTCAATTATGTTTGTGGCTGAGTGACATCTCTTCCAGTAAAAATCTGAAAGGTGGGCCAGCCAGGCCTGGGGAAAGAAAGAGCAGATCCCTCCAGAAATCTCTGGAAAAGTCCAGCCAGTTTTTCCCATTCTCCCACCTCCACTGTGACCAAGAGCTGACAGGGCAAGCAGGCAGGTGAGGAAGGACAGCAGGGTGATGAGTAGGTGGTGGCAAGCTCTAGGGAACTCTCTGCACTTATTTGGAGCCAGTGGCGTGGGTGGACAATGAAGGGAAGCACACAAGAAGAGCAGGAAACTAAGTTTCAGGAGGAAACTTTTATCACATGGTGATAAACCCCCAAACAGCAAGCATTGCTGAGTGGGAGAGTGACTAAAACCCCAGTGAGCTGTGGCTTTGTTGAAACTCTGGCTCTGTTGGAAAAATAAGTAACTTTTAAGGTCTGAAAGCTGCATCTTTGAAGGCTCTGACATCAGCGTAGCATCCCCATGTGCGCTCTTCCTCACTCCCCACTCTGAGGTAGCTGCACAGGCAACATGCAGTGGTGAGGGAGATGAGAGAGGTGATAGTCATCATTCTATTTGTGCCATGACCCTGAGATAAATTCTCTGCTGTTTTTTTGCCAAACACAGGATTTGGCTTCAGGAGCATCAGGACAGAAAACCTAGAGTATAAGTCAGTATGAAAAAAGGCATCCTGTATGACCACACATCCTCCATGACTGTTCTGTGTGACCACAACAGGGAGCATCTCTGGGTTCTTTAGGTGGAGATGCAGAGTTCAAAGCCTGACACTACGGGCAGAGGTAAGTTGAGAGGGTGGGCAAGGCACCCCTGGAGCAGGCAGGCTGTATGCTCATGCTCACACTGTGCACAGCCTTGGAGCATGCTGAGGCAGCCATTTGCCAGGCACGTTGGTGGCTATCAGCAGGGCTTGCTTCACCAGGCATTGGCAGCGAGGTCTAGGAGGTTCCTCTTTCTGGACTATATTAAGGCACGCACAACAGCTTGAGGGTGGGGGTGAGAGGACAGCAAGAAGTTGTGAAAGAGCAGCACACTGGAGCCTGTGAGTAACTAAGGCCTTTTGGCAGCATGACAGAAAATGGGGTGGTCCAGTTAGGGAGTTCAGGAAATTGTCTGAGCTAGATTAAACATTTTCTAAAACCTTCTGGGTGCTTGAGAGCTGACTTGAAAGTTGGCAAAGTTAAGTAAAACAAAAGTTAACACATTCCCCTCAACTTATTTTGTTACGGGGCTAGTATAAAGTCAGCCTATTTTTCATTAGTTTCAACATCCCTTTCCATCTGAAGTCAGGACTACCTGCACAGCGAGGTCCAGGGGCCGTGCAAGGCGTTGCGTGTGACACACAGGAGCCTTAGCACACATTTCAAAAGCCATAAACCACATAACTTTCAGGCATAAAAGTGGATTTCTCTCTAATTGCAGCCTGGGCATAGAAGACTTTCTGTGGATCTGCAGCTTGCTGGAGTTTTCCTTCAGCCCCCAAACTGCAGGCAGGCAGCTTGCCTTGGATCTGGAGCTTGTTCTCCTGCAGCTACACACCATCCTGCAGGAGAGAGGGCTGACACAGCTCGGGCAAGAGAAGCATCTAATCTCATATCAGACCTGCACAAAAGTAGCAAGGGAAAGAACAGTAGGGTTTCTCTCTGGGGAGGATGAGGGGCTGTTGAAACACAGTGTGCCCGAGCAAAGCAAGCGCTCCTCTGCCCCCATGGCCACAGCAGGAAGCCTCAGAGAGGACTGAATTCAAGCTCTGTATCTCTCTTTTTCTTTGGAGAGCAGGTGGTGTACAAGCTGCCTGGAGCAAAGTATTTCCACTGCACATGTAGGCTGCTTGCAGCCAGGAGCTGCAGAGCAAACCCACACCCTGCATCTATCTCCTTGATGAAAACAGAGCCCTTGATACCAAAAACCTCACCTGCTTCTGTCTCTTGGGGAAAGTTTCTTCTGGTGGAATTGAAGGTGGTATCAGGCACAGAGCAGATGTAGACAGCTTCCTTGCTCCGTGGAAATAAGGAAGTAGGGAACTCATTTAGACAAACAGTCCCACATAAATCTTAGCCCAACGTTTGTTACCTGTGCCCGATTTTGTACCATCTTGGCAAAGGGTAAATTGAACTCTGCTTCACTGATGGAGCCCACTGCTATTAGTTATACCGGTCTTTGTGGCAAAGCTGCTTTGGGTGAGAAAAGTAAAGCAGTATGGCCCCAGGAGAGAGAGAGAGAAATCAGAACATAAATGCAGGTATCAAAGCAGAAAAAATGCAGAGAGCAGTAGTCGCTCAGGGTATGTTGGAGAAGAAAACAAACTCTTATCACAGTAAGAGCAGAGGAAGCCGTCCCACTGAAGGGAAGAGACAAGGAGGGCAGCTGACATCCTGCAGAGAGGGAATCTAAGATCTGGGGGAGGAAGAGTGCAACCCCAAAGGCACGGCGTGGGGAAAGGATGCAACTCTTAAAGCCACAGCTTCTCTGATAGCCAGAGCCAGCCAGCCAAGCGAGCAAACCCCAGGCAGCGAAGGAGGCTGAGGGCAGACGTATGAGCACGAGTGGTTTTAAATGGTGCGGTTTACAGGCTTCTTGCCAGCCACTGCGAGAAAGTTAGAGCCCACCTGGAGTCTGGTCAGATGAAAATGAATTATTGAGAGAAGTGGAAATGTATTACCTTAAAAAAACCCACGTTACTAGGAGAAGGATGAAAAAAACTCAAACCAACAACATTTTGCATGGGGAATGTCAGGAGGCAGGGGCAGTAAACAGAGGTTTGCTTTTGAAAGTGATCAGCTCCAGGGAGAAACTATCTCCGACTGTGCAGGACTCAATTGCACACACAGCTCCCACTCAGTGCCCAGACCGCTTTGGCAGAAGTTTAACATCCATAGGACAATGTGGAGGGAGCAGGCAGAAACATTATGGACACTTCCCCTTTCAGCATAGAAACCTCATGAGTGATGGGAAATTTGGCTTAGCACCACGAAAGCTAGGCAAGCCTGTTTTCTCTGCTTTTGGAAGGAGCAACAGCTGATCTGTTCCCAGGCATTAGATTTGCAAGATGTCTTTTTTTTTTTTTTTTTTTTAAATGGCCAGGAATCAAGAAGTGTGCACTGACCTCTAGCAGAGGAGTGACGCTGTGGGGACAAGGAGAGGAGGAATGATCCGAGAGAGGATTCCCAGCAGTGAGTCAGAGGGAGGCGAGACTGAGGTGGAACTGGTAAAAATAGTTTGGGGAACAAGGACAAGTCCTAAAAGTAAGCAATCTGTGTGCAAAGAGGATAAAATAAAATCAGAAAGGGATGGAGCATCACTAGAGATAGAACTGAAGCCGAAGACCAGGAACAAAAGGCAGAAGGAGAACACAAAGAGAGGATCCTGCCAATCATTGGGCTTTATGTAACATTTTAACACCAGGGCTTATTGGAGGGATTGCTATTTCTAGCAGCCTGCGAGCATTGTCTGCACTGGCGGGTGAGGGTGAAGACACTTTCCCTCATGACTTATCACACTAGAAATAAATATATTTTTTCTCTGGGAAAGTTTCTGATTGTGTTCTTCATGTCCAAAAGGGGGTACCTGAAGAACAGCTAAAGGTAAACCTTGTTCCCATGTGCAGATACACACAGCACATGCAGACACCTGCCCTCTCACAGCTTACCCATGGATGAGTAGAAGGTGGAAGATTGCTACATCAGAAAGCTGACTGCTAGGATGTTTTCAATTCATGCTGCTTGTGGGACTGTGATGATGGCAGGAGTAACTATGACTCTGTAGTAGCTAGAGAGCGGGCCATAGTTACATCTGGGGTCCACACAGGGATCACACCTCCCAGCTGGTCCCGCCGGGTGCCCTACCAGGTAACTGAGCTGATCCCTGCCCCAGTGGGAGTCATGCTTGCTCCTACCCTATCGTGGGCCCCACCGACCCATCGATAGTATCCAATTGGTGAACCAAACTTTCGGCATGTGGTGGACATGCTTTGGTCCCTGCCCACGGGAAGATATAGTTGGGCACTTGATTGGCACAGAGAGACAGCGTCATGAATTGGAAATGGTAATCATTACGAGATCCCAAATTAACCAAATGAGATTCCCAAACTGGGCTTTCCAGCTGGTCCCTCCCTGCCCACAGGAGTAAAAGTTGGGCAAAGTTGAGGCTTACTGGAGGGGGTTTGCCTTGACTGTCGTCTCAGCCCTCGCATGGCGTGTGACATCCTATGCGTGCTACATATGCTCTCTTTCTCTGGTAACTTTGGACATATCGATCACCGCTAGAAGATCAGGTGCTCCGAACGGGCTCATTAGGCCCCCGGAAATCCGTCTGCCAACGTGGTCAAGTCCTTAGGAAGCCGCAGAGGGGAGTGTTGATGCCACTTTCGCCTGCCACATTTGACAGTGTAATTCAGTCCTGACGACCCTGAATTTTTCCCACATGACACATGGCTACCAGCGATGTACTGGAGGGGTTGCACCACTGGAGGTCTAGACATGTACCTCGGTGGGATCATGCAGGGGAAGTCTTGGCTGTTTCTGGAGATTGTGGTCGTGACAACAGGCGGGCAGTGGGGTAAAAATCTTGTAATGATTATATATCATGCCGTGTTATATACAGATGACTGCCATCTAATCGGTAGTGTCCACTACCATCTGGCTATGATGAAAAATTGGTGAACGGGCCACCCTTACCTAACCCGGAAAGTGGCACATCCTGGTGTGTCCTATGAATAGCCACAACTGGCTTCCGAGCACAGCCAAACTCTGTAGGTGTACTTGTTGTAAAAATATTTTGTTTCTCTCTCTGCCTGAAATGTAGACCTTGCTAAGAGAAGTGGTGAAGACAGATCAGTGGGTTAGGATCTTATTCTGTCTGATGACCAAAATTCACACTCATCTGCCTGATATGAGACTGCCCAGACAAGAATGCACTCAGTGCTTGCCTGCAGATGGAACGGTGGGCCTGTGTCTTGAGCACAGCCAAAAAGTGTATGTCCGAAACAAGTCAAGAGCATTGGCGTACATCTCTCCCTCTGAGTCTCAGATTGATAATGGACAAGGTACACAGCAACACAAAGAGACCATGCTTTCTAAAATGTAGCCACTTTGTCCACCTCTGCTTTTACTCTTCTGTTGGAGATGGCCAGGAGTAAACATTCCTGCTGGCGCTCTTACTCTGTGGAACACCACAAGACAGCGACCGCTCTGCAAATTCTGATTTCTCCCATCAGTGCCCAAACCTATGAAAATGAATGTAGCCATTTGTCTTGTCACTTCCTCTCCTTCTCCAGGGAATCTGCCACACAAGAAAATTTCAATTACAATGAAAGGGACTAAATCCAGCACACTCTTGGACTTCCCAGAGGTTCATCCCTGCTCCTCGCCTGCTGTCCATTGCTGATTGGCCACTTCTGTGGTCCCTACTCCTTACTTTTTTTTTGGGAACTTCTACTTTTTTTCTGACTGTGGTTGAATGTTCTTTCACATAACTAATCACAGAAACACAGAATGTTACGGGTTGGAAGTGACCTCGAAAGATCATCCAGTTCAACCCCCTGCCAGAGCAGGATCACGCAAGAACATATCCAGGCAGGTTTTGAGTATCTCCAGGGAAGGAGACTCCACAACCCTCCCAGGCAGCCTAATCTCTCATTCACAAGAGTTACAGTGATGCTGGCCACACCATTCTCAATGGAACAGAAGCAGTTTGCTTGTTTTGATTTTGCTCTAGTAGCTACTTTCTGTTCTTGACCAAGATGTGAACATACACTTGTTTTTAGCGAAACACACAGAAAATGACCACGGAAGTTGAATATCTTCCTTATGAGGAGAGACAGAGAGCTGGGTTTTTTATAGCTTGGAGAGGAGAAGATTAAGGGGTGAGCTCATTAATTTTCATAAATACGTAAGGGGTGAGAGCCAGGCTCTGCTTGGTGATCCCCAGTGACAGGACAAGGGCCAATGGGAGGAAGCTGAGGCATAGGAGGTTCCATGTGAACCCAAGGAAGAATTTTTTCACTGTGAGGGCGACAGAGCACTGGAACAGGCTGCCCAGGGACGTTGTGGACTCTCCCACTCTGGAGCTATTCAAGAGCCATCTGGATGCATTCCAGTGCATTCTGGTTTAGCTGATCCTGCTCTGCCAGGGGGGCTGTATCAGATGACCTTTGGAGGTCCCTTCCAGCTCCTGACATGCTATGATTTTACACCTAATGACATTACTACAGCTCAGAGGTGTGACCCAGTCCAAAGGATGGCATCTGAGAAAAGCTGCCAGGGAAATTCTCTCCTGATCTCCAGGGCTGTGGTTTTCAAACCAGGTGGTAGCTTTTGTGTATGGCTAGCCTTAACCACATGGAGACACCTATTTGCAGAAGACCTGGCCTGCTGATAGAGACTTCTTGTTTGCAAACAAACAAGCAGGCTAAGAAATAAACAGCATTGTACTTTAAAGTGTGTTTCACTGGAAACAATAGCAAAGAGCAAGCCCAGCCATTATATTAAAAGCCAAGTAAACTCTCTCCTCATTCCCCATATCTTGAAAATCCTATTATCTCAGGAATGAAGACTAAAAGGGACCAAGCTCTTTGTTAGAGCTGTCCTTTTAGCACTAAGTCACACGGTATCTGCATCAGGGTGCTTTGTAGGTAGGGGAATACCACTGTTCTGTACTGACAAAGAGCTTCTGCTGTGAATGCAGATGTAGCAGTAAAGCTGGCTAAGTAGAACTGCAAAACCAGCTCTGCCAATGAGCAAAACAAGCAGCTTCAGCAGCCATCAAGCTGACTGTGACTGGTTAGATCTTGCATGAGGCAGGATCACACTAAGACTCTTCCACAGCTGGTGGACACATTTGGTGCAGAGCTATCTACCTTCTACAAAGTTCCATGTGTTGTATTATCCCTTGCTATGGTGATTACAAATACTTACCTGTAAATTAAGTCAAAACAACAAATTCCACAGTGACTACTGGAGACTTGATATGAGAAGCAAAAATGAGATTTCATCACATTGAGAAGAATAAGACAAGCCACTAACTCATTGATATTCATATCATGCAAGTAACCTTACCTCAGACAGGTACACAACAAGACCAAGCAATTGTGTCTGAGCTGAGAAAGGAAGAAGGGTGAAAAAAAAAGTTCTCTACAGGAGAGTTCAGATGCATTACAAAGCATTGCAGCTCTAAAAAACACCAAAGGAGTTTTATCAAACTTCCCAGAAAAAAAAAAAAAACTTTCCTCTGAGAGGAAATAGGGCAAGTGAGATTTCAAAGGGAGAGGTTTTTTTTTTCCCCTCCTGGGGTGCAGAGATGACGACTAAAAAAACTCCAACCCTTCTGAATGTGCATTTTTTCCTGAGCTGTATGTAGCGTGGCTACTGGCAGGCTGTAATTAAGACAAGAGTACGTACTAAGTTCACTGCATAAACTTCTGGATTAGTCTTGGATGTAGCTGAGACCCTAGATTCACTCAGAGCAGCTGAGTTACCACAAAGCACTGATTCACCAACCCTTAAAAAGAGTTCAGCCTTAAGAAAAAAAAAAAGATATGTTATTTAATTCCTCCACTAATTAATAGCAGGTATTGAATAGGAAAGTGTTTATCCTCCTCCCTCTCAGCTCACTACCCTGCTGTGTTATGACAGATGGAATGTTAATTAACGTGACCTGGCAGATAATATTTAATTCAAGACAGAGTATCATGGAAACATCTGACTGCCTCAGGGTTGGTCACCTACCAGGTATACACCCTGAAACTCACCCTCCATGCATTGTCCTAGGGGCACCAACAGGTTTTAATTGAGCTAATCCAGAAATAGGCTTAAGGGTGTGCCCACACTAGGTTTTTCTCTTTCTGCCCTTGCTGCTGTTCTCCCTGGCTTGGGGTGAGGAGTAGCTGCTTGGCATCATCTGCTGCTGCTCACTGGCCTCTCCAAACCAGGAAGACTCAGCTGTGGGCTTGTCCAGATATTGGGTCTGCCCAAGGGCTTGGGAGAGGCTGACACCTTGCACTGAGCTGCCTCAAGGCAGCCAGTTCCTGGGTACCCTCCCTGTTTTACAGGCATCTCAGGAGTGGGAGCACTGTGTCCCTGCTCCATGGCTCACAGATCTGGTCTCCTCCATCATCCCATGTGTAGGCCAGGCATGCCTTCTCCCCCACCAGATGTTCCACTGAGCAAACATTGTTCACTCACCAGTGTGTCCAGTCTATCCAGCATGGCCAGTGTGTCTAGCCAGTTAGCTCAGGACCAGAGGCCAGGCCTTCATCTGGCCTCATGAGCCACCAAGGGATGTAGCTGTGGTCAGAGGCCCTGCCACCGTGGGGCAGGCACTGTGCCACCCTGCCTGCTCCACCCTCATCCTGACTGGTCCACCTTGAGGCAGGCACAGTGTCGTGATTGGCTAGCTGAGCAGCATGTGTGCTGCTATTGGCTGGCAGGTCTTTCAGGTCCCTGTGTATATGGCAGGGCCTGCTGCCATGGCAGGAGAGGGGTGAGGGAAGGCAGCACAGCTCTGCGCTAGAGGAGGGAGACAAGCAGAACTGATACTGTACATATGCAAGTCATCAGGGCAAAAATAAGCGTTTTCACACGCTAAGTGACAGATCCAACCTCATGAGGTTCAACAAGACCAAGTGCAGGGTCCTGCATTTGGGCTGGGGCAATCCCAGGTGCTGATATAGGTTGGGCAGTGATTGGACTGAGAGCAGCCCTGAAGAAAAGGACTTGGGGGTGTTGGTGGATGAGAAGCTCAACATAAACTACCAACTTGCACTTGCAACCCAGAGAGCCAACTGTATCCTAGGCTGCATCAAGAGAAGTGTGGCCAGCAGGTCAAGGGAGGCCATTCTCCCCCTCTAATCCACTCTGGTGAGATCCCACCTGGAGTACTGCATCCAGCTCTGGAGCCACTCACTATAACAGAAAAGATCTGGACATGCCCACGTGTGCCCAGAGAAGGGCCGTGAGGATGATCAGAAGGCCGCAGCTCCTTACCTATGGAAACAGATCGAGAGAGTTGGGCCTGTTCAGTCCGGAGAGAAGGTTACAAGGAGACCTTAATGTGGCCTTCCAGTATGTGAAAGGGGCCTACAGGAAAGCTTGTGAGGGACTTTTGAGGATGTCAGGTAGTGATTGGACTTGGGGGAATGAAGCAAAACTAGAAGTGGGTAGTTTCAGATTGGATGTTAGGAAGAAGTTTTTCCACTGTCAGGGTGGCGAGACACTGGAACAGGTTGCCCAGGGAGGTTGTGGAAGCCTTGTCCCTGGAGAGTCTTTAGGGCCAGACTGGATGTGGCTCTGAGTAACTGATCTAGTGTGAGGTGTCCCTGCCCATAGCAGGGGGGTTGGAAGTAGGTGATCTTTGAGGTCCCTTCCAACCCTGACAGTTGTGTGATTCTGTGGCAGCACTGTGTGCAGCCCTGTCAAGCTGACATTAGCACCCTTCAGTGCTGTGGGACCGGTTTGCGCTCCTCTGCTCAGAGACCCAGCAAGCGCATTCCTACGGTCCTGTGCTCAGACAGAAACTACAGGGAGTATTTAAAGAGAAACCACCCAGGGTATGGCTCTGCCAGCCCTTAGACTAATGCAGATACATCTCTGTGGTCACCGAGTAAAACAACAAACAAAGGAAAAACAGTCAGTGGAGGCTTTATAAAGGTCTGTGTTGTCATTCAAATCCCCTTTCAAGACTTTCTGTGGTAACTAGCTGTGAAGAAAAACACCTGACTCCTCTATTCTCCCTCGGTTGGCTCCAGCAAAGAGAAGGTAAGGAGGAGGCAAATGTTAAATTACAGGTTAGTTGAGTATTTTTGTAGTAATTGATGTATGGTTATAAACACAATTAAAAGAAGAAACTTGTTCCTGGGCCTGATATGGGCACCAGGACTAGAGCTGCTTGGAAACAGAGAGGTGCAAGTGAGCCCTTGCATGTTCCCTGCCTGCAAGCAGAGATGGTGAGCTCAGTGGGAGCTGCGAGCACACAGTGCCTCTCACATCACACAGTTTTTATACCAGAATCAAAATGTGAGCACTTCAATGTGAGATGCTGAGTCTGAGCAACTCAGCTGTCATTTTAAATTGAGGGTATTCCTTTAAAATAATGCTGTTCCTTTGCAAACCTAGGAAGACTCCAACGTGGTGAAGAGCTTTGCAAAGCTCCCCTCAGCCCTGTAAACGAAAGACAGGACTTGCTGTTACCTTAGAAAATGCTAATTTAGCAGATGAATTACCAGATCATAGAATCATAGAATTGTTTTGGTAGGAAAAAGCCTCCAAGGTAGAGTCCAAACAGTGTCCTAACACTACTGTGACCATTAAACCATCCTGAAATGCCATGTCTGCATGTTTTTGAACACCTCCAGGGATGGCGAGTCCTCTGTCCTCCATCCCCCGGGTAGCTGATTCCAATGCCTGACCATGTTTTCAGTAAAGTTTTTTTTTCTCCTCTGGTTCATTTCCTCGTCTTCTGTTGCTTGATACTAGTGAGAAGAGACTGACCCTCATCTCACTACAATCTCCTTACCTTGAAATATGCCATCTCTTAAGAGATGTGCTGTCTCCTAAGAGATTTGGGGCAGTGATTTCTAATATTTTTAACAAATATAAGCAGTATCATGCATGCATCCACGCTCTTATAGACACACAAACATACATTTTGAGGTGTGGGAATCAAAAAGGTTCCCTATCTGAAAAAAACCTATACAGCATTATTGCCAGGAGCAGCCTTTCTGACCACATATATCCAAAAGACAGAGTGGTCTTTGGGTACTGTTTAGTTCCAAAGGGGCTATAAAAGGCAGATGGTCTCATTAGAAACAATTTATGCATATATATTTCTAGGAGTTGAACACTGCCAGAATAGGTTTAGCTCTTCCACCATACCGAGGAAAATATCACCACTTGCAAATGTTTCCAGTTTGCAAAATAATGACCTATCCAAAGTAGCTAAGCAACTAATTACTCAAATACTAGAAGGTTATATGCCAATATTATCACATTGTTGGTCTCCTGGGCAAACAACTTCACATTCCTCAAACTGCCATATAGTGTCATTAAACTCTGCAGGAAAGTCCTTTCTTAATAGTACAGCAGCAGCAGCCCCAATGCCCCTGTGCCTATGCCATCATTTCAACTATTATTTCCAATCTCCAAGTCAGATCACTTATTAATTAGAGAGGCAACTCTAGCAAGCCCAATTACCCACAGGCACCTTCTTCCCAGATGTGAGATGGACATCTCCCCTTCTTGGAGATGGACCATGGTCCCAGTTGCTGGGGAATGTGTTTGTAATTTTTCTCTCCACCATGTCAATCTTTACACTCAGTCCTGGTGAAACCTATCTCAGCCCCTGCCCATGACATGTCTTTTGGTTGTATTTCTCCTCCAAGCTCCAAACTCTAAGGAATTCAGCCTGCACAGCCTCAGAACATGTAGAGACAACCCTGTGCAGACATGTTTACTTCTAAGGTCTGTACTCAACAACTTTGAGCATTTCTTGGGGGTAGAGCAGGCAGCACAATGAAAGCAATGATTATGTAGACAAGCAGGGTCAGCTCAGGAAATTACAAAAGACAACAGCTCAGGAACTTGGTTTCTGGATTCACTTAAACCAAATAAACTCTTCAGAGGATGGATTTTTTCCACTAAAAAGGCAAAGAGAATCCCTGTTTTGAGGGCAAAAAAAGCTTTTGTGGGAGTTGTGCGAGTGACTATGTGGGAATCTGTGTACATGTGCCTTTGTCTCTGCCTTTTTAGTCTGAAAATAGCAGGTTTAGCAACAAACATGAACCTTTCTCCCCTGTAAATCAGTCACTAAAAAGGCCATCACAGATATTTAACAAACATTCTCCACATGCAAAGACTCCTTTTGTGGGACTTGTGCAGTTGAGTTGTGTCGAAAGAGTAGATGAGTTGTCTGTAGTCAGCCTGCAATGTGTTTCCTCAGGAGGTTAAAGAATGACAGGTGCAGAGTTCTCTGTCTGGGAAGGTATAACTACAGGCACCAGTACAGGTTTGGGGCTGCCCTGCTAGAAAACAGCTCCACAGAAAAAGACCTCACCTGGTGGACAGCAAGTTCTGCATGGGCCAGCGATGTGCCCTTGTGGCCAGGAGAGCCAATGGCATCCCAGGGTACATCAGACATTCCCTCCATGCTAACTCAATGCTCCTCAAAAGGTTTCATAGATTTATTCCTGACATTTTCACTGTTTCACAAGTGAGCAGAAAGAAGCAACTGAAAAGAGAGGAGCTCAGCCAGCACCCATGGGTGATGTCAGAGTGATAATCAAGCCTCTATCCTGTCTAACCGGGGGGCCAGCAGGCCCCCCGGCCTTTGTCCCCCTCACCATTCACCCAGTGCACACCACAGGGACTCACCAGTGATGACAGGAGGAGGATCCTCTGCCCAGTTGGGCACAGCTTAGGGCCTCTGCCTTTCCTGGGGTGATTATAAAGGGGAGTGGGCAGGGAGGGCAAAGTGGCCACACCTGGTATGGGAGGAGACTCCAACAGAACCCAGGTGCTGTGGGTTTGGGGAGAAAAAGGGGGGAACGCTGTGTGGGATGGCAAAGGGGAGGTGGTGCTGAAAGGAGGGACATGGAGAGGAAAAAAGTGGAGATGGTGATGAAAAGAGGAAGATGAGGGAAAAAGAAGGAGATTGGGAGAAGGGAAGATGGAGAGGAAAGGAAGGAGATGGAGAAGTGAGACATTTCTACTTGGAATAGTAACCAGACATCTTCACTGGCTCACTGTGTTGGCTGAAGAAGAGCAAGTCACACCTAAGAGGACAAAATGAGGAAATAAAGAGGAAAACTAAGAAATAAAAATGAAAAAGAAAAATANAATTCTGTGTCCAGTTTTGGGCTCCCCAGTTCAAGAGAGAATGGGATGTGCTGGAGAAAGCCCAGTGGAGAGCCACAAGGATGATTTGGGACCTGTCCCAGTAGGCCTGATAGACCCAAAATAGGCTTATACATGTCCTGGCTTGCCCAGGCATGTCTTTCTGCTCTCCCTCCTTCTGTTTTGGGGAGAAGCAACCATGGGTAAGAAGACAAAAGAACCTGGAGCCTCTGAGACTAAGGACTCTGGCCTGCCTAGACTTGGTTTACAAGGTTTACAGCCTGCGGTAAACAAGGTACACATGCTTAGCTTGTGCCTGCCTTGTGCAAGGCCTATGCTTTTCCCAAATTTGGGTAAAGCAAGCCTATGGTTTCACCTAACACGGCCAAGCTTGCATAACTGCCATTCTGATTGGCTACTCTATGTCCAAAGGCCCATTAGTCTTGGCCCACGTTGATAAAAGAAATACGCAGGTAAATGCAGCGTGCTCTGCTGTGCTCTGATGTTCTCTGCTGTTCTATTTGTGCCTGCTGCTGGTGCTGCTGC